>QRFJ01003271.1:29273-284484 GCA_006176705.1 Cocos nucifera
GATCATCAACAGGGTAATAGGATTACCCAAATCAGGTAAATTAAATTTGATTTAATTTATCTTTATTTATTTTATTTATTAAAATAATAAAAATCAGATCTGAAACATCCCAGATCTGATATAGATCAAAGAGAAAATTTTTGAAATATATCTCTTGATCTGATCAGATCTGAATGAACCTAGACCGAAAAATCAGGATTTCCCTTCAGGTCTTTCATGGTGAATTCTTTAGATAACCATATTTTAACTATGGTCAACATGAAAATATCATTCTCGATAAGAAGGATGTCATCCACATACAATACGAGGAAGACAACAGCACTTCCACTGATCTTTTTGAAGATACATGGCTCCTCCTCATTTTTGATGAAACCAAACATTTCAATCACATCATTAAAATGAGTGTTCTAGCTCCGAGATGCTTGCTTAAGTTCATATATGGATCTTTGCAGCTTGCATACCTTATGATCATCATTACTGGATGTGAAACCTAGTGGCTATTCCATATAGATATCTTCCTCAAGATATCCATTTAAGAATGCCATTTTTATGTCCATTTGCCATATTTCATAATCGAAATAAGCTGCAACAGCAAGCAATGTGTGGATGGATTTTAGCATAGCAACTAGCAAAAAGGTAACCTGAATATCAATGCCTTCGCATTGACTATAACCTTTTGCCACTAATCTAGCCTTGAATGTCTCCATATTTCCATCTACACCAATCTTTATCTTGAAGATCCATTTACACCCAATAGGTACTATACCTTTTGGTGGATCTACCAAGGTCCAGACTTGCTCTGAGTGCATCGAGTCAATTTCTGACTTTATTGCCTCTAACCATTTATCAGAGTCGATATCTGATATCACCTCGTTATAGATTTTAGGATCATCACCATGAACCCCATTACCTATGAGGAACATTTCCTCTATATCCTCTAAAATAGTACCTAAGTACCTCTCAGGGGGATGAAAAACCCTTTTCGATCTATGAGGTGGAGGAGGTAGTGTATGGATTGGCTTAACCTGATTTGGTTCCATTTGGTCCTTTGCTCATTGCTCTTATGAGATTTTTTTCATCGAGCTTGATCTACTTTCCAATGCCGCTATCTTGAATAAACTATTTTTCAAGAAAGATGGCATATCAACTCACAATCACATTGTGATCTTTTGGAATGTAGAAATTATATCCTAATAACTCTTTAGGATATCCTATGAATCAAGCTCTAAAGGACCTAAAGTCTAATTTGTGCACTTGTTGTCTTTTGACATGAGTCGGACAATCTCAAATTCTGAGATGACTTAGACTTGATTTCTTACCATGCCATATTACATACGGTGTGGTAGGAATGATTTTTGAAGGAACCCTATTCAGTAAGTATATTGCAGTTAACAAACAGTATTCTCAAAGAAAATCAGAAAGGTCTGTGAAGCTCATCATGGATCGGACCATATCTAATAGGATCCGGTTCCTTCATTCTGAGACTCCGTTGAGTTGAGGTATTCCAGGTGGAGTCCATTAAGAGACTATGCCATTTTTCTTGAGATAGTCCAGAAATTTCCGACTAAGTTATTCACCTCCTCGATCTGATCGAAGAACCTTAATGGGTTTTCCAATTTGCTTTTCTACTTCATATCTGAATTCTTTGAACTTTTCAAATGCTTTAGACTTGTATCTCATAAGATACACGTACCCGTACCTTGATAAATTATCGATAAAGATTATGAAGTAGACTAAATTGCCTCTAGCCAGCACATCGAATGGGCCGCACACATCTGTATATACTAGGGCAAGAAGATCTGTGGCCCTTTCCCCATGTCCTACAAAAGGGAGCTTAGTCATTTTTCCATGAAGACAGGATTCACAAATTGGATATGACTCGAAAGTTAATGGACTCAATAGCTCGATTTTCTCCAATTTGTTAACCCTATCTTCTACATGATCTAATCTTAGGTGCCATAGATACCTATCATTAGGACTATCCCTAGGACGTTTTGATTTTATGGCATTCACATTTTGCTCGAAGTTAAATAGATACATCAACATGTAACTGATAAAGATCGTTAATGAGAAAACTATTTGCAATTTTATTTCTTTCATAAAGAATGTTACAATGGTCCTTAAGAAAACTAATTACATAGCCTTCTAATGTAAGGCAAGAAACAGAAATCAAGTTTCTGCTTGCTGTAGGCACAAAATAACGGTCTTTTAATACTAAGTCTAAACTAGATGGTAGTCAAAGAGGGTATGTTCCCATGGCCATGGCAGCAACTCTTGCTCCATTTTTGATGTAAAAGGGATCATCTCACCATCCCTCAGCCTCCTGCTATCCTCAAGATCCTGCATAGAAGTGCACAAGTGAGCACTAGAACCAGAGTCAAGCACCCAACTGGATACAGAAGAAATCTTAAGGTTAGACTTAATAATGAGCATACCTCCAGAAGGACCTGCCTCCTTCTTCTTTAGGATGGCCAGGTAAGTAGGGCAGTTCCACTTTCAGTGGCAGTCATTGTTGCAATTGAAACACTTTTCTTTGTCAGCGGCCTTCTTCTTCGGCTCTATCTTTTTCTTCTTTCCTCCTTTCATCTTTTGCTTTTTCACAGACTTCTTCTTCTTTCTAAAAGACTTTCTCTTGGAAGTAGTCCATTCCATAGCAAGTACTGAGTCTTTAGAACCTTTCATGAAAAGCTCAGTGGTAACCAGCATGTTCATAAGTTCGGCCAAGGAGTTTTGATGTTTATGCATATGGTAGTTCATGATGAACTGCCCAAATGCATCAATCAAGGATTGCAGAATTATATCATTCTGTAGATCCAAGTCCAACCTCACTTCGAGCTTCTCAAGCTCTTTCATGTCCTTGATCATCTTAAGATAATGATCTTGGACTGACTATCCATCGCACATCTTAGCCTTGAACAGTCGTTTAGTGACTTGATACTTGGCTGCGCGACTCTATTCACCAAACATCTTCTGTAGGTGAGCCAACATTTGGCAAGCAGTTCTGATATCTTTATATTGGTGCTAAAGCTCGTCAGACATCGAGCCTAATATAGAGTATCTGGCCTTACTATCTTCGTCAGTCCACTTATTCAGAGATGCTCTCTATTCAGCAGATGGACGAGCTGGTAAGGTGGGAGGATCCTGATCCAATACATGAGTTAACTTCTCAGAACCCAAAATGATTTTGAAGTTTCAGAGTCAATCCTTGTAATTTGGTTCGGTCAGTCTATGGGTCTCCATGATTCATGCTAGTGGATTGGATGCAGACATTTTTCTATAGAGAGTCAAAGTTTCTAGTTAGATATTGTAATTAAGACTTAACCAATTTATTTAAGAATTTTATTTTTAAACAAATTAGCTCCCACTATTTTCTCGGATCCCTACACTCCCTCTGTAGAGATGCAAAAATCTCCATGATTACTGATTTGTAGTGGGTGGTGCGGTCCCACCAACTTACTCATCACCTCACCTAACAGTTATTGATGATGGGTTAGCCAATGGGTGAACAACTCTTGTTCAATGATTCTCTAATCATGGTGTACTCAAACTTGATCTCTAATTCATGAATCTCATCATGTTCGAAATATTGATCCACTCCTTAGTTAAGTTAGACCCATCATTTGCACAGATTGGATTCCTAATTGAGTCTCTCACTGTATCTAAAATATTGAGCCCAATCCATCCTCCAGCCTGTAGCATCCAATGCCTAATAGACATGGTTGCATCTTCCTGGTGCAACTGAGCCACTATAACCAGTCGAGAACAATCAACCCCGGGAAGGGCCCGTACATCTACAATGGTGGAAGACCTTAGACTTAATCTTTTTTTAGGGAGTTTTGATTTAGGTCTCATTAAACTAGACTTGACATAGTCATAACTATTATGACTAACCTAGTGGCATGGGTTAGCTCGGATTATTGACCACCTCAGATCAAAATTGAGTCAACAAACATGGCCAGGTAAGTGAGACCAGTGGAAGGGATATGCCATTAACTCGATAAGAATGCATTCGAGTCGAGTAGCTCCCAATTAAAAATTAGTCGATCATATCTGCCAAACTTACCTTAGACACCAAATTGTTGAGCCAGAACCAATCGGGTTAGCCTACAATCCAGACTCTAACCACTGAGCCTAATTAGGTCTTAGCTTGATCGATCACTTACGTGACTCGATCTTGACCTAGACTTAATCCTATTAGGCTGGTCAATTTAAGCATTGTTGATCCCATCTAACCAACTCTTGATTCGATTTGATCAACCGCTAGACCTAATTAAGCTACCCAAGCCCGAACCCAAATTTATGAATATGTCTTAGATCTAAAATTCTCAATTTTAGACTAAATTGATATTTCATAATCTTAATTTTTAATTAAGTTTAAGGTTCAAAAATAAAACATGCAAATAAGATCCTAGGATTTCAAGATCTAGGGTTTTGCAGAAAGTAAGTTTTTAATTTTTGATTAAGGACGAACGCGCAGCACCCCGACACATCATAAGAACACCCCATCGAATAGAAGGAGAGGGTCTTTAAGCCCTACTTTGTTCTTATGATCGGACGGCCAAGGGGAATATCTTAATTAGAAATATAACTAATCTACAAAAACTAATTAGATCTAAGCATATATCTCATATAAAAAAATAGATCTAATTAAAACATGTATTGTATATATCACATACATCATGCATGCATGTTTCTCAGATCTAAATTATCTCATAATCATCTAAAAAATTAAATTTAAATTTGATCTTATCAAATAAAATTTAATCTAGACCTATTTGCAGAACTATTCTACAACTTGTCTAAACATGCAATTATCATATCTCATATGAACAAATTAAATTTAATTTATTTTCTATTTTTAGATCTGATTATAATATTTATAATATTAAAAAATAAAAAATAAATAGATCTAAAAATTATATTTAATCAAATAAAGAATATGATTATACTAGACTACACATAGAATAATTCTATACCTAGTCTAGTTATGTATCTCATACATATTAGATCTAGATTATTTAATTTTAATTTTTTATTTTTCTAATTTTAGATCTAATCATATCTCATGTGATATCTAAAATTACTAATTAATTAGATTAAATCAGATCTAAATAAATTTTGTAAGAACCTGGCTTGGATACCAATTGAAGAAAAATCTTGATTTTCTGGGGTCAGGTTCGTTTAGATCTGATTGGATCGAGAGGCATATTTCAAAAATCACTTCTTAGATCCTAATCAAATTTGATACTTTTCAAATCTATTTTTATAATCTAATAAATAAAAAAGTTAAATTAAATTAATTTTGAATTAATTTTACCTGGATTTTGGGTAATTTGATTACCCATTGATGATCCTACCGAAGCCCTGAGGTTCTAGATCTAGCCACGCAAGCACCTAGCCTCTACCGGTATCCACTTGGGTTGGATTTGGAGATCTTCTTCTTCTCTTTTTTTTTCCTAAAAATTAGATTAGGATCTAATTTAGAGAATCTTCAAAACTTCTTCTAAAGATCACCCATCGTCTCTACAGCAGTGCTGCCTTCTTCCTTTTTCGTCAGTCTTTTGTTGCCTGACTCGCACTAATCTAAAGGCCCAACTTCTTTGGGTGTGGAAAAAAGGGAGAGGGCCAAATGGTGGTGTGGAGAAGGGAGAGGGGCAGCCTTGGGGCGTGGCTTAGAGGAGGAGTCTCAAAAGTGGGTGCAGATAGGGTCTTTTTATAGACTCTGCTGCGCCATGCAGTGCTGCATCACCCCGACCAATCATGTTGCTTCGTGCAAGCAGATCTAAATCTGATTGATGGGACGACATCACCTGATCCAATTAGATGAGAGACCCATAGATTCATCCTAAGGTGGTGCCTAAGACTGGTCAAAGTCTATAGGTGAGGGTCACCTAGTTTGAATCCAAGAAGCAACCTGGAGTCCCATCCATATAGGACTCCAGCATCCTTATGCATGGGCACACGCCATCCTAGGCATACACCCCCTTCTTTCTAATTTTTAGAGAGGGGACAAGCCCCTATCTACTCTCCAATAAGTGCATGATACATGGGCAGATGTCCAAGGGTCAAAGGTCAACGTTTGATCAAGTCAAAGTACAAGAATTAGCAGGTGATGGAAAATGGTAGGTGTTGTCTCAAATTTATCTTATAAATTAAGACAATCCTTTTCTAACTTGGACAAGCTCCAGTTAGACCAAGTGAAGATACCTGAGTGAGCACAAACTCATTTGGCTCAGTCGAGACAACTTTTATGATAGAAAAAGAAGAACGTTAGACTCAATCGTATGCTAGCATGATTTTCTTGAACCTAATTGAATCTTATTCAAATCAATTGAACTGGGTTAGTCCAATTGATGATATCTAGATCCAAACCCTTATTTGTGTGATCTAGTTAGGTTCAATTTTGTATGGTAATGGGATATGTCATGATCTCCATCATCGAGATCATCAAAACTCCTTTTGATGGATCAGAACTCTTCTGATTCAGACAACTTAGAATGATCGATCATCTAAATCATTCTAATTGCTCCTAAAATCCACCAATGACACCTAGCAACATATGGTGGCAATCCATCAAAACTGAAAATGAATCTCTCGATGTAGCTACTTGTGTGATTAAGTTCTTCTATCTTGAGCCCCGATCAAATTAGGGTTAAGGTGAACTCATCAAACCCTAATTTTTATCATATGATTTAATCATTCGATTCAAGTCTAATGTGAAAACCTTAATGGAAACTCTTTCTATTATTTCACTCTCTGCCATGGCCATGGGCTTATGGACTTGATTCTTGTGATCATCATAGGGCTGCTCCTCATCCACCGAGGTAGATAGATTCCATCTTGGTGCAATCCAATTCCTACACTGAACATGATATAGCCAACATACACATCAGGGCTTCGAAAGGCTAAGAGACCGAGTCATGGTGTACTTAAACTATAACACCCTAAAGGTGAACTATCGATACACCTTAGGTCAAAGAACCAGACACACGACTGCAGCATCGAGTCAGTCATCGATGAGAAGGTAGACTTCCTTATGACTACTCGAGGTGGTCACGCTCAGTGCCCTTATTCTCTAACGAGTATCTGTACTCTTGCTTCGGTGTCTCTACACCATAGACTTAAGACTCATCTACTACAAAGAAGCGATTGTACACTAACCTTCTGGATCAATCACCATCCTCATGATGATCCTATGGTCAGGAGCATTTTATGAGTTAATAAATGAAAATTCATGTCTTAAATTTTCAACTCTTGAAAATATGAATTATCATTACCATTAACTCAAGGAATGTATCATAGACACTAAATACACTTATGTGAGAGAAAATAATCCATTTTATTATTTATAGTTAAAATTATAATTTTGCCCTTAGAAGTGTATTACAAGTGTCAGCCAATTCTGACTTTTAGGGCACACATATCTAACATCGGTTACTTAAGCTAGGATGCGGAAAGAGGCTCTTTCAGCGATCTTTTTATGCTCCTATAGCCTTGTTAGGAATAGGAGGAGAACCTCGTCCTAACATTGAGCTAAAGTGAAGACCTCGATTACTTAAGTCGGGATGTGGGGAGAGGCCTTTTCAACGATCCTTTTGTTCTCCTATAATCCTATTAGGAATAGAAGAACCTCATCCTAACATTGAGCTAGAGCAAAGACCTTAGTTACTTAAGCTAGGATGTGGGGAGAGGCCCTTTCAATGGCCCTTTTGTGCCACTATAGTCCTGTTAGGAATAGGAGGAGAACATCATCTTAACATTGAGCTAAAGTGAAGACCTCGATTACTTAGTCGGGATGTGAGGAGAGGCCCTTTCAACGGCCTTTTTGTGTTTTTATATCCCTGTTAGGAATAGGAGGAGAACCTCGTTCTAACATTGAGCTAAAGCAAAGACCTTAATTGCTTAAGCCAGGATGTGGGAAGAGGCCCTTTCAATGGCCCCATTTGTACCCTTATAGTCCTATTAGGAATAGGAGAGAACCTCATTCTAACATTGAGCTAAAGCGAAGACCTCGATTACTTAAGTCAGGATGCGGGGAGAGATCCTTTCAATTGTCCTTTTGTGCCCCTATAGCCCTATTAGAAATAGGAGGAGAGCCTCATCCTAACATTGAGCTAAAGTAAAGACCTCAGTTACTTAAGTTGAGATGCTAAGAAAGACCCTTTCAATGGTCCTTTTATGCTCCAACATCCTCACTAGGAATAGGAGGAGAACCTCATCGTAGCAAGAGCAAAGAATGCCCCAACGACCTCATCCTAATATGGGTAAAAATTTCTGGTTGCTTAAAATGAAGGAAAAATACTGTTCAATGCTCATCCTACTAAAAGAAAAGGTAAAGAGAATAAAAGATTCGACAAACATCTAATCCATGCAAGAGGATAATAGAAGAAAGTGCCATTTTATTAAAGTTAAGGATAGTTACAAAACAAGGGTCTACAGGACCAAGTACAAAATAGAGCTGCTTTTGGAGCTAGGCCACCTCACTCTCAGCAGCACGAAGCTTCTACTCAAGTTTGGATATTCTTTCACTCCAACCCAATTGATAAGTATCATGAGTGAGCTTGGCATTATGCAACTACTTCTGGAGCATGAAAAAAATCTTCGACCAATCCCACTCATAGCATGCTTTGTTAGAGGACCATGATGAACATCCTTCTAACAATCGAATCTTCTCCTTGGCCATTTTAAGCCCGACCTCGAGGGAGCTGATCTTCGTCGTTAACGCCCAAGACTTGTCGCTAGCATTTATCTTGAGTTGAGCAAGCTCCTTCTTGAAGACATCCTTCCTGATGGAAAAATTTGCAGAATTTTGCTTCTATAGCTTGCGAAGATGGGTGATCTCAATTGTGGATTCCGAAGCATTCTTCCTAGATTTTTGAAGTTCATCTTCAATTTTCTTCAATTTCTTTTTCAGCTGATGAACTTCTTTCCTCAAAGATTTAAGATGAGCCTTTAAAGGGATGTCTTGAGACAGCGGATTGGCATTGACAAGGGACTGCATCCAATGCATGAAAAATATTCAAAAGCACTAAAAAGTATTGACAAAAAAAAATTTACTTTCATTAATTAAAGTTCTTCGAGTACAGAAAAAAGTAAAAAAAAATACAACGATCAAGAACTCCCAACCTCAAAAGGAGAAATAGGAGAGGAGCTCCGCACTCCAACAGCAGGCGTGGACCCGGGAATCGATTCAGCTGATTTGGAAGGAGGAGTAGTAGGGGAGCTCGATGCTTTAGGGACCACCTTGGGCTCCAGCATGGGTTCGGTTTCCTTGACAGTAGGCTCGAAGGGCTGCTTCGGTAGGACAAGGGTCGGCTGCAATAGCTGATGGTCCAGTCTCTTCATCGAACATGTCTCCATAAAGGAAATCAAGATCAAGTTCGGAGAACTTTCCAGCCACTCGATCCTCGCAGAGCTCGTACTCCTTTTGAAAAGCCTCTTTGCTGAAGGCAAAGTTCAGGTCCATCATTTCAGATGAAACCTTGAACTCCTCTACCACCTGGATCTTTGCCTCTAAGATCTGCCTTGAGCTTTCATCCTTTAGCTTGGCAATCCTGACCTTGGCTTTTTTCCTCCTCTCTTCCTCCAAAGCCAAAGCACCTTGCAACCCCGCCAAAATGAGCTCTCCCTTCTAAAGTGCCTCCTGAAGGACCCCAACCTCAACCGTCTCCTGCTCCAAGAGATGGTCAGCTTCAGCGATCCTCTTCCAAAGGTGGTCAACTTCAGCCTGAAGGTTTTTCTGAATCCTTGATGACTCCGACTTCAAACGGTTCACCCTTTTGATGTATGCTAGCAATTGGTGACCCGACTGCAAGGAGCAAATAGAGTCATATAGGCATTAGAGGGGAAAAGAAAGAAGAGATGTAGTGGGGCGATTACCTGAAGGAAGGTATCAAGGGAGTCCTAGGTGAGTTGGGCATCGTCGAGGTCGACCATCTGATCTATGACCTCGAGTAAGGCAAACTTATCGACTAGCTCCTGTATGGTGTCCGAGGTGTTGAAGGAGCCCTCTTCCAAGTCGTCGTTATCCTTGGATCGACTAGGACGAGCCTTATGTTGCACCTTCAAAATGGCCAACTTTTTCTTCTTTTTCTTCTCCTCTCCCCCTTCTCTCTTAATAGGATGATCTTCCATGGGGGAACTCATGGACACAAAAGGCATCGAACCCCCAGCAACATCAATTCCGACAACAAGGGGAACCTTGACAGGGCAAGGGACTTCGGTGCTCTCGACAGCTTCGAAAGTGGTAGCAGCACCGGGAGGAGCCATGGAGCTTGGGGTGATAATCTTCATCCTCTTTGAACTCTCTCTTGATACTTTTTCCTTCTTTTTTCAGGCATGAAGACCTTTGGCAAGTCCGTCAATGGCTCAAGCATCCATCTTCGCAATAAATAAGAGATCATAATCGGCAACATCCACATACATACAAAATCCTATGAAAATTCAAAGCCTGTAGAAAAGTACCAGCCAAGTTGAGCAGACTCAAACTCATGTTGAATAGAGTTTGATCCTTCAAGAGTTCGGGTATAAGGGGAGCCCGGTAATTCCTAAGTCTACTAACAGAGTCAAGATCACCCCTATCTAAACTGGGAGCTTGACAGATTGACTCTCTAAGAAGACCCCAAGGAGGAAGCCCTAGCATTAACGTTTGGCAAGATACAAAAAAGAACCTCTCCTTCTAGTTATGGATAGAAGAAGGGGCTCCTTTCAATAACCCCTTCTTATCAAACTGGGGAGAAAAGTACCACCACTCCTTTACGGAAGGGTGGCTCTTGAAAGTTTAGTTATTTATAAAGAGGGAGATGGTTGGACAAACTTAGGCAAGATGGCAAAGGGAGAGGAATCCAATCAAAAACCTGAAGGAGTTCGGTACTACGAAGGCAAGCGAAATATTCAAGAAGCGAAAAAGATTAATTACAAAAGGTGGGAGAGGAAGCCTTAGTCCAGCACGAAGAGTTTTCAGGTATAGACAAAATCGGCTGGATGGGGGAGAGCAAGCTCAGTGTATGGGTCCAGGAAGTTCTAGTTCACACTTGGGAGGGACCCCATACTGGATCTAGATCAGTGAAAGGTCATCCAATGACAGAGAGTAAGGAATGGTGCCAGGTATAAAGGTCGAATGGGAGACACTTTTGAGTTCAGCCTCCTCATTGAAGTTAGGGTTTCAAGAGGTCAGATCAGATGGACTCCAAGAATCAGATGATCGAGCGATTTCAGAAGATATTTGGATCAAATTCAAATACAAAGAACCCCAAAAATTGAAGAAAATAAAATACAGAACTGCTATAGAGAAATTGAAAGAATAAGATCAAAAGATGCTGAAATAATCAAGAGAAAGGTTTCAAAGCTAACCTAGTTAGGTTTGAAAAATCAATGAGATGACTAGCATAATAGGAAACGAATGGAAAAAATATCGGCAAGTGAAGAAACCAGAAGAAGGAATCGGAGTGCTCTCAAGCAGAAGGAAGAAAGTAGCAGAACAAAAGAGAAGAGCATAAGGAAGAATGAGTCCTCAGGAGAAAGTGCCAGACCTAAATATCCCATAAAGTTTGAAGTGGTTATGATGCAAAGGCTCCTCCAGCCAGTCTCAAATTGACGCATGTCCTACTTGTTGCGACAAGCGACTGATGGTCAATAAAATCATAATTGCGCCATACTTGGGGCAGCATCTTAGTAGGAGTTTTAAAATTTGTCTTCTCATGTTACTTTGCATTTTAGAAGGCTTTGGCGATAGCACGATAAATGCCAAAACTTCCCATCCTGCTAGCGCTAAAGCTGGATTGGAACTTCGGCAGTCGCCTATTCTATACTCCCTTCCCTCAAATTTCAAACTCGAGAGTAGGAGGACTATTGTTGGAGATAAACCCTGCTCCTACCAAACTTTGCACCAATGCCTGATCGAGAAGAATTTTCGATCATGGAAGAGCTTCAACCATGGCTTCACTTGTCCCTGGGTTGATCGACCATTAGTATGCCTGGCGATCTTTGGGACTGCTTGGATGAACACCCTCCAGACGAACTTCTCCTTCAATCGAACTTCCTCCAGACTTCTTCTCCAGACGGACTTCCTTTGGACTTCTTCTCTAGACGGACTTCTCCATCAGATGGACTTCCTTTGGACTTCTCCTCCAGATGGACTTCTCCACTAGATAAACTTCTTTTGAACTTCTCCTCCAGATGGATTTCTCCTTCAATCGAACTTCCTCCGGACTTCTCCACCAGATGAACTTCCTTCAGACTTCTCCTCTAGACGGACTTCTCTTTCAATCGAACTTCCTCTGGACTTCTCCACTAGATGAACTTCCTCTGAACTTCTCCTTCAGACAGACTTCTCTTTCAGTCAAATTCCCTTCGGACTTCTCCTTCAAATGAACTCTCTCTTAAGATGGATTTCTCCATCAGTTGAACATCCTCCAAATTCCTTCCAGTTGTTTGAAGGACTTCTCCCAATTGAACCTTTCTTGCTATTGATAGCAATTTAGTCCAAACATCAATAACTAAATCTCAACCATCTGGATGTCACGATAATAGATGCATCACGAAAATAGATGCTACCCTCCATAACAAACTTCACATGGCTTTGAACGGCCCACTACTAGGCGGTTATGGCTATCGCCATCAGTTTGTTACAAGCTCCATCTATGTAAGAGACCCTCCAGATATGCCTTCATGGAGGGAGGAGCTCTAAAACTCTCATCTTTTGCTAAAAACTCTGCTAAAAATTTTCTGAGTACTTATTGGTTGGAAGAGCTGACTTGATCGTTAGAGGATCTTGTTGGAGCCACCACCCCTAATTTTGGCCAAGACTTATTTTGTAGGTCATCAGTGGCGACCTCTTCTTCTCCAACTCTAGTATTTATTTCGACATCAACCAGATTTCGCACCAACAAGGGTGTTATAGTCTAACTATGCCATAACTCGATCTCCTAGCTATCCAAAACCTTGAGGTGTATGTTGGCTATAGCATGTTCATTGCAGAAATTGGATTGCACCAATAGGAGATCTATCTACCTCGGTAGATTAGGAGTAGCCTTATGATAAACATGAGAATGAGACTTTAAATCCATGGCCATGGCAGAGTGAAGATGATAGAATGAGTTTCTATTATGGTTTCACATTGAACTCAAATTCAATGATTAAGTCATATGATGGATATTGGGTTTGACTAGTTCATCTTAACCCTAATCCTACCGGGGCTCAAGATAGAAGAACCCAATCACATAGGTAATTGTACTAAGAGGTTCGCTTTTAGTTTTGATGGATTGCCACCATATACTACTAGGTGTCACTGGTGGATTTTGGAAGCAATTAGAATAATTTTGATGATCGATCATTCTAATTGTATGAATCAGAAAAGTTCTGGTCTACCGAAAGATATTTCAATGATGTTGATGATGGAGATTGTGACATATCTCATTACCATATGAAACTGAATCTAACTAGATCACACAAATAAGGGTTTAGATTTGGATGCCATCAATTGAGCTAATCCAGTTTGATTAATTTGGATTAGATCCAATCAGGTTCAAGATAATCGTGCTAGCATACGATTGAGCTTGATTTTCTCCTTTTGTAATCTTTCTAATTCATCGCAATCAAGTCAAATTTGATTTGACTCATTCCTATATCTTGAATGGGTTTATCTGATTGAAACCAATGCAGGTCAGATTAATTGTAAAAATTAAATTCATTCCTAGTGCAATTGGACTAGGGTCAAAAGTTGACCTATTTGAGAGAATCGAGGGTACCTAATTAGAGGCTTCTAGAAAATTCTCAAAAAAATGTTTTCCTTAGATTTTTAGATATTTGATAGGGCTCAAGTCATACTTCGGATGTGCTAAATTTCATGATTTATGGAGGTGCCTAGGTTGGGTTTTGATAGAGTTTAATTTAGACCAAACTCTTGGGGGAAGAGTCCTAGGCACAATGGACTCTTCCTTATCTACTCATGCCGCCCCCTTTTTTATTGCTTTTTGGTGTGAAAACTAAATAAGATCTAGTGATCTATGTGGAGAATAAGTCCTTGAGTCCCAATGATTAAAATAAAATAGTTATTTATCAAATAGGGACTCTATGTGGTGTTGGGTTTAGAATATAAAATCCTTTCTCACGCCAAAGAGCAATTCAACGCATGAAATATTTTTCCATGCTCAAGTTTCTGCCACCACTATCATCCTCCACACCCTTCTAATCCACTCTCTCCCTCTCTTCTACATGCCTAAAAGGTTGGGCACAAATCAGAGAAGAACATCCAAGAAAATTGATGCAAACTTCAGCATCTACGCGATGGTGTTCGTGAGATGAGCAAATTGCATTCAAGATCTTTTTGTAGGATCTATATATCATACTTAGATTTGATCATTTAAAAAAAGATTCATGAGGAGAAGACTTTTAGATCCTGCCTAAGTGGATACCGATAGAGTCCAGGTGCATGCCTGGCTCATTCCAGAACCATAGGAATGATCAGGATCATTGTAGGATAATTAGATTATCCTAATTAGGTACATCAGAAGTTCCTCACTTAGATTTAGTTTTTATAATTTAATATCAGATCACCATGATTAGATCTGAGAACTCTTAGATCTGATTGGATCATAAAATTTTTTTGTACAAAAATATGCCTCAAATCTGATCAGATCTGGATGATCCTATGGTGGAAATTAGAGATTTTCCTTCACCAAGGTTAACCCAAATCAAGTAGAGTGCTTCTACTATATGAAGCATGGTCATAGAAAGAAGAATTATCTTAATTTCCTTAACCATAATAGGCTGAACAAGAGAAAGGAGTAAGATTTGCTTATCAAGGATGTTATATGATAACATCTTGAAATTTTTCTATATGTAATTCTACTACTTGGATATTAAATACCAGTGGTCTTATGCAATTTATTGCAAGGACTGATGGCAAGTAGGAAATTAGAAAATAGTGACAAATTCCTAAACATTGGGGTTGGAAACTCTATTCCAATCCTTGCTCTAGAAATTGTCTAGCATGTTTTCAAAATTTATCATTTAGAGTGACTATTACTATTGTTCATCGTTTATAATGAATGTGATCTTTATTGGCCTTTTGACCAAAGATGATCATTATTTATTTATAAAGGAAATTATTGTGATGTTATTATCAATAATGTTACAATAATACATGAACAATAAAGAAATAGCATTTAACATTAACATAGCCTATTAAATGTAATGTACACATTTGATAAACACCCAAATTAGATTATGTCATGGATGTCTACCTTTGGCATTATAGGCTTAGTCATCTTGACAAGAATAGGATAAATAGGTTAGCTTGAGAAGAAAACCTCAACATCAATGATTGTGAATCATTGATGACCTATGAATTTTATTATCTTGTAAAGATGATAAAGTCATCTTTTATTGAAAAAGGTGAAGGAGCTAATAAAGTTCTAAGTTTTATACATAGTGATGTATGGAGACCTATGAACTTAAGTGCCAAAGAAAAATATTAATATTTTATTATAGATGACCGATATGGCATGGATGCGTCTAGCCTGAATCAATTGAAATGTTCAAACAATTCAATAATGAAATAGAAAAAAAAACTAAAAAAGATATTAGAACTCTTCGATCAGATCGAGGAGGTGAATACTTATCCAATAAGTTTGTGATATATCTAGGAGAGAATAGGATTCTCTCTTAGTAGATTTTTTTTCGAAACATAGTATATCACAAAGAAGAAATTGAACCTTATTAGATATGGTTCAATCCATGATGGGGTTTACTAGTCTGCATATTTCAGGATTGTGCTCTTGTGACTACTTATTTTACTCTAAAATTTTACATTGAGTAAATCTATTGTAAAGACTACATATGGGATATGGATCGGGCGTAGACCTAAACTCTCTCACCTTTAGATTTGGGGTTGATTGGTCTATGTCAAGGGTTTACACATAGATAAACTTGGATCCTGGTCCAATAGATGTTTAAGAGTTATTAATTCTACTATGCTGAAGAACATACGAAGTTCATCAGCAGTAGGGTATTTCTTTTGAAATGGAGTTTCTTACAGAAGAAACTGATGCCTATCAAGTTGAACTTAGAAAAGTTTATCTGGTAAAAAATCAATCGACATAATCTAGTAAACTTGTAGAACTGGATTTGATCAGATCAAATCCGAAGCCCATTAAAGTAGTATCTTTCAGAAGATCCAATAGAGTATTACATTAGCCAGACAGATACTATGGTATCTAAGTCCAGGACGATGATCCTATTGAGCTCAATCAGAATAACAAGGATCTGATCATCTATAGGAATGTAATGCAGTGGCCTGACTCTGAAAAATAGCTTAGAGCCATATAATCTAAATTGAAGTCTATGAAAATTAATAGTGTGTGGACACTAGTTGATTCTCCTGAAGGGATAAAATCCATTGGGTGTGAATGGATTTTCAAAAGGATCAGATAATGCAGATCGAAAGGTAAAGATCTATAAAGCCCATCTGGCTATCATCTCAAAGTTCGAACATATGTTTTGAATGTATGTCTTTGTTATGAACAATGACAAACCCCACATTCATAAGTGGGCAATATATTCTATAGTATTATTCCTTATGTTGTCTATGGATGAAATTCTTTTAATCAAGAATGGCATTCTAGCATTGCAAGAAATAAAGGTTTGGCTCTTATCTAATTTTTCTATGCTCAAGATCAGATATGGAATACTCACTAAGAATAGTGAATAGATATCAATCTAATCTGAGCTAGAACCACTGAAAGATTGCATAGATAATTCATATATATTTGGAAAATATTATGGTCCGGTAACTCAAATATTGAGATATTGACTTAAAATATGTGGATGTTTTGATTCTAGTTTTTTGGTCAGATCAAGATGACAATAAGAGTGTATCGGATCATACCTTAGTTGAAGGAGAAATCCTGATTTTCTGGATTAGGTTCGCTCAGATCTAATCGGATCAAGAGAGATATTTCAAAAATTTCTCTCATGCATCTAGATCATATCTGAGATGTTTCAGATTTGATTTTATAGATCTGATCAAGAGAAATAAAAATAAATTAAATCTAATTTAATTTATACCTCGATGTTGGCTAATCTGATTACCCTTTGATGATCCTATTGGTTGTCTGAGATTCTGGATCTAGCCACGCAAGCCCCTAGCCTCTACAAGTATCCACTCAGACTGGATCTGGAGATCTTCTCCTTCTTTATCATCTCTTCAAAAATCAAATCTGGATCTAATTTGGAGGATCTTTGAAACTCCTTTTGAAGATTAGCAGTCATCTCTGCAGTAGTGCTGCCTTCTTCCTTTCTCGTCAGCTTTGTCTTGCCTGGATCGCACCAAACTAGAGCCCAACTTTCTTTGGGCATAGAGAAGAAATAGAGAATCAGAAGATGGCATGGAGGAGGGAGACGGGTAGCCTTGGGGCATGGCTAAGAGGGAACTCTCTCAAAGTGTGGCCCAGACAGGGTTTATATAGACCCTACTGTGCCATCCACTGCCACATCATCCCGACCAATCACGTTGCTTCATGCAATCAGATCTAAATCTAATTGATGGGATGACATCACCTAATCCAATCAGATGAGAGTCCTACAAATTCATCCTTAGATGGTGCCTAAGATAGGTCAAAGTATATAGCTAGGGGTCACCTAAGTAGAAACCAAGAAGCAACCTAGAGTCCCATCCATATGGGACTCCAAGCATCCCTATCCATAGGTGCAAGCCTCCATAGGCGTGCGCCCCCTCCTTTCCAATTTCCAATAAGGGGACAAGCCCCTATCTACTCTCCAATAAGTGCATGACACATGGGCAGATGTCCAAGGATCAAAGGTCAATGTTTGACCAAAATCAAAGGACAAAAATTAGCAGGTGATGAAAAATGGCAGGTGTTGTCTCAAATTTATCTCATAAATTAAGACAACCATTTTTTGACCTGGATAAGCTCCAATCAGATCAAGTAAAGGTACCTAAGTTAGCATAAACTAATTTGGCTCAGTCGAGATAACTTTTAATGATAATAAAAGGAGAACGTTAGGCTCAATCATGTGCTAGCATGATTTTCTTGAATCTAATTGAATCTAATTCAAATCAATTGAACTGGGTTAGTCCAATTGATGATATCCAGATCCAAACTCTTGTTTGTGTGACCCAATTAGGTTCAATTCTATATGATAATAAGATATGTTATGATCTCCATCATCAACAACATCAAAACTTTTTTTGATGGATCAGAACTCTTCTGATTTAGACAACTAGAATGATCGATCACCTAAATCATTCTAATTGCTCTCAAAATCTACCAGTGACACCTAGCAGTATATGGTGGTAACCCATCAAAATTAAAAATGAACCTCTCGGTGCAGCTACCTGTGTGATTAATTTCTTTTATCTTGAGCTCTGATCAGATTAGGGTTAAAGTGAACTCATCAAACCCTAATTTCTATCATATGATTTAATCATTCGATTCAAGTTTGATGTGAAAATCATAATAGAAATTCTTTCTATTATTTCACTCTACCATGGCCATGGGCTTATGGACTTGATTCTCATGATCATCATAGGGCTGCTCCTCATCCACCGGGGTAGATAGATTTCCTCTTGGTGCAATCCAATTCCTATAATGAACATGCTATAGCCAACATACACCTCAGGATTTTGAATGGCTAGGAGATCGAGTCATGGTGTAGTCAAACTATAACACCCTCAAGGTGAACTACCGATGCACCATAGATCAAAGAACCAGACACACCACTGCAGCTTCGAGTCATCACCGACGAGAAGGTAGACTTTCTTATGACGACTCGAGGTGGTCATCCTCAGTGCCCTCATTCTCTAACGAGTATCTGTACTCTCGCTTCGGTGTCTCCACACCGTAGACTTAAGACTCATCTAATATAAAAAAGTGATTGTACACCAATCTTCCAAATCAATCACCATCCTCATGATGATCCTTTGATCAGGAGCATTTTATGAGTTAATAATGCAAATTCTTGTCTTAAATTTTCAACTTTTGAAAATAAGAATTATCATTACCGTTAACTCAAGAGATGTATCACAGACACTAAATACACATTCGTGATAGAAAAACTCATTTTATTATTTACAGTCCAAATTATAATTTTGCCCCTAGAAGTGTATTACAAGTATCAGTCAATTCTAGCTTCTAGGGCATCCACATCTAACAAACTCACACTTGACCTAAAGCCAATTGGCTGCAAATCTATGTCCCATCTTCTTAAGGTGGGCTTCAATCTTTTGCTAGCCCAATGGCTTTGTAAATGGGTCCACCGCATTATCTATGGAGTCAACTCTCTTGACCTCGACGTAATCCTTCTCGAGATAATCGCGGATGAGGTGGTATCGCCGCTCGATGTGCTTGGATTTCTGATGAGACCTTGACTTCTTAGCAAGGACTATGGCACCATTGTTGTCGTAGTACAGAGGAATGGCATCTCATGGCATCACTCCGATCTCTGTGACAAACTTCATATACCAAAATGCCTCTTTTGCAGCTTCTGATGCAGCAATGTATTTTGCTTCTATTGTGGAATCTGCTATCACTGTCTGCTTGAAACTTTTCCAACTAACAGCTCCCTCATTGCACAAAAATAGACTCTCAGATGTTAACTTTCGATCATCTACATCGAAAATAAAATCCGAGTCTGTATATCCTTGGACTTGGAGTTCTCCATTATCAAAGACCAATAATATATCCTTAGTTCCTCTCAAGTACTTAAGGATACATTTTATAGAAGTCTAGTATTCTTCACCTGGATTCGATTGATATCTGCTTGTGACACTCACAGCATGGGCTATATCAGGTCGTGTACATAACATGGCATACATGAGGCTCCCTATTGCTGAAGCATAAGGGATCTTGCTCATTCGTTCTATTTCCTCAGGTGTGCTAGGGAACATCTTCTTGAAAAGATGAATGCCATATCGGAAGGATACCAAACCCCTCTTAGAGCTTTCCATACTAAACCACTTCAGCACTTCTTCTATGTACATCTTCTATGAAAGTTCTAGCATCCTATTCGATCTATCTCTATAGATCTTAATTCCTAGAATAAAGGATGCTTCTCCTAAGTCTTTCATGGAGAATTTTTTAGATAACCATATTTTAATTATGGTCAATATGAGAATATCATTCTCAATAAGGAGGATGTCATCCACGTACAATACGAGGAAGAGAACAGCGCTCCCACTGACCTTTTTGAAGATATATGGCTCCTCCTCGTTCTTGATGAAATCAAATAATTTGGTTACATCATTAAAATGAGTATTCCTGCTCTGAGATGCTTGCTTAAGTCCATATATGGATCTTTGCAGCTTGCATACCTTGTGATCATCATGACTGGATGTGAAACCTAGCGACTATTCCATATAGATATCTTCCTCAAGATATCCATTTAGGAATGCCATTTTCATGTCCATTTGCCATATTTCATAATCAAAATAGACTGCAATAGCAAGCAATGTGCTAATGAATTTAAGCATAGCTACTAGTAAAAAGGATCCTGATAGTCAATGCCTTCGTGTTGACTATAACCTTTTGCCACTATTCTAGCTTTGAATGTCTCCACATTTCCATCTGCACCAATCTTTCTCTTATAGATCCATTTACATCCAATAGGTACTATACCTTCTGGTGGATCTACCAAGGTCTAGACTTGGTTTGAGTGCATCGAGTCAATTTCTGACTTCATTGCCTCTAACCATTTCTCAGAGTCGATATCCGATATAGCCTCGTTATAGATTTCGGGATCATCACCATGAACTCCATTACCTATGAGAAATATTTTTTCTACTTCCTCTAAAATAGTATCGAAGTACCTCTCAGGGGGATGGGAAATCCTTTTCAATATGAGGTGGAGGAGGTAGTGATTGGATTGGCTTAACCTGATTTGGTTCCATTTGATCCTTAGCTCGTTGCGCGCTTGTGAGACTTTCTCCTCGAGCTTGATCTGCTTTCCAATGCTACTATCTTTAATAAACTATTTTTCAAGAAAGATGGCATGTCGACTCACAATCACATTATGATCTTCTAGAATATAGAAATAATATCCTAATGACTCTTTAAGATATCCTATAAATCAAGCTCTAAAAGATCTGAAGTCTAACTTGTTCGCTTGTTGTCTTTCGACATGAGCCAGACAATTCCAAATTCTGAGATGACTCAGACTTGATTTCTTACCATGCCATATCTCATACGGTATGGTAGGAATGATTTTAGAAGAAATCTGATTTAGTAAGTATATTGCAGTTAACAAACAGTGTCCCCAAAGAAAATCAGGAAGGTCTGTGAAGCTCATCATGGATCGAACTATATCCAATAGAGTACGGTTCCTCCATTCTGAAATTCCATTGAGTTGAGGTATTTCAGGTGGAGCCCATTGAGAGACTATTCCATTTTCCTTGAAATAGTCCAAAAATTTTTGACTAAGGTATTCATCTCCTCAATCTGATCGAAGAACCTTAATGAGTTTTTCTGTTTACTTTTCTACTTCATATCTGAATTCTTTGAACTTTTTAAAAGCTTCAGACTTGTGTCTCATAAGATACACATACCCATACCTAGACAAATCTTCGATAAAGGTTATGAAGTAGACAAAGTTGTCTCTAGCCATCACATCAAATGGGCCGCACACATTAGTATGTACTAAGGCAAGAAGATCCATGGCCCTTTCCTATATCCTATAAAAGGGAGCTTAGTCATTTTGCCATGAAGACAAGATTCACAAATTGGATATGACTCGAAAGTCAACAGACTCAATAGCCTAGTTTTCTCCAATTTGTTAATCCTATCTTTTTCTATATGACCTAGTCTTAGGTGCCATAGATACCTATCATTTGGACTATCCCTAGGTCATTTCATGGCATTCACATTTTGCTCGATATTAAAAATAGATACATCAACATGTAACTGATAAAGACCGTTAATAAGGAAACCACTTGCAATTTTATTTGTTTCATAAAAAATGTTACAGTAGTCCTTAAGAAAACTAATTACATAGCCTTCGAATGTAAGGCAAGAAATAGAAATCAAATTTCTGCTTGCTACAAGCACATAATAACAGTCTTTTAAAACTAAGTCTAAACCAGATGGTAGTTGAAGAGGGTATGTTTCCACGATCATGGTAGCAACTCTTGCTCCATTTTCGATGCATAGGATCATCTCACCATCCCTCAGTCTCCTGTTATCCTCAAGATCCTGCATGAAAGTGCACAAATGAGCACTAGAACAAGAGTCAAGCATCCAACTAGATGCAGAAGAAATCATAAGGTTAGACTCAATAACGAGCATACCTCCAGAAGGAACTACCTCCTTCTTATTCTTTAGGGTGGCCAGGTATGTAGGGTAGTTCCACTTCTAGTGGTCATCATTGTTGCAATGGAAATACTTTTCTTTGTCAACGACCTTCATTTTCAGCTCTACTTTTTTCTTCTTTCCTCCATCCACCTTCTGCTTTTTCATAGACTTCTTCTTCTTTCCAAAAGAATTTCTCTTGAAAGAAGTCCGTTCGATAGCAAGCACTGAGCCTTTAGAACCTTTCATGAAAAGCTTAGTTGTAACCAGCATGTTCATAAGTTCGGCCAAAGAATTTTGAAGTTTATGCATATGGTAGTTCATGATGAACTTCCCATACGCATCAGTCAAAGATTGTAGAATTATGTCATTTTATAGATCCAAGTCTAACTTCACTTCAAACATCTCAAGCTCTTCTAAATTCTTGATCATCATCAGACAATGATCTTGCACTGACTGCCCATCATGCATCTTAGCCTTAAATAGTCATTTAGTGACTTGATACTTGGCTGCGCGACTCTGTTCACCAAATATCTCTTATAGGTGAGCCAACATTTGGTGAGCAGTTCTAATATTTTCATGTTGGCACCAAATATCTGACCTTGTTATCTTCATCAATCCACTTATCTAGAGACGCTCTCTGTTCAGCAGATGGATGGGTTGGTAAGGTGGGAGGGTCCTGGTTCAATACGTGAGTTAACTTCATGGAATCCAAAATAGTTTTGATATTTTAGAGCAAATCCTTGTAATTAGGTCCTATCAGTCTATGGGTGTTCAGGATTCGTGATAGTAGTTTGGATGCAGATATTTTCCTATAGAAAGTCAAAGTTTCTAGTTAGATATTGTAATTAAGACTTAACCAATTTATCTAAAAATTTTATTTTTAAATAAATTAGCTCCCACTATTTTCTTAGATCCCTATACTTCCTCTGTAGATAGGCGAAAATCTCCATGATTAATGATTTCTAGAGGGTGGTGCGGTTCCACCAACTGACTCATCACCTCACCTAACAGTTATTGATGATGGGTTAGCCAATGAGTGGACAACTCTTGTTCAATGATTCTTCAATCATGGTGCACCCAAACTTGATCTCTAATTCATGAATCTTACCGTGCCAGAAATATTGATCCACTCCTTAGTTAAGTCAGACCCACCATTTGCACAGATTGGATTCCTAATTAAGTCTTTCACCGTATCCAAAATATTAAGCCCAATCCATCCTCCAGCCCATAGCATCCAATGCCTAATAGACATGGTTGTATCTTTTTGGTGCAACTGAACCACTGTAACCAGTCGAGAACAATCAATCCTGAGAAGGGTCCGCACATCTACAATGGTGGAAGACCTTAGGCTTAATCTTTTCTTTGGAAGATTTGATTTAGGTCTCATTAAACTAGACTTGATATAGTCATAACCATTATGACTAACCTAGTGGCATGGATTAGCTCAGATTATTGACCACCTCAAATCAGAACTGTGTCAACAAACATGGCTAGGTAAGTGAGACCGATGGAAGGGATATGCCATTAACTTGACAAGAATGCATTCGAGTTGAGTAGCTCCTAATTAAAAACCAGTCAATCGTATCTACCAAACTTATCTTAGACACCAAATTATTGAGCCAGAACCAATAGGGTTAGCCTACAATCCAGACTCTAACCACTGAGCCTAATTAGGCCTTAGCTTGATCGATCACTCATGTGATTCGATCTTGATCTAGACTTAATCCTATTAGGCTGGTCAATTTAAGCACTGTTGATCCCATCTAACCAACTCTTGATTCGGTTTAATCAACCACTTAGACCTAATTGAGCTACCTGAGCCCAAACCTAATTTTATGAATATGTCTTAGATTTGAAATTCTCAATTTTAGATCTAATTAATATTTTATAATCTTAATTCTTAATTAAACTAGGATTCACAAGCAAAATATGTAAATAAAATCCTAGGATTTCAAGATCTAAGATTTTGCAGAAAGTAAGTTTTTATTTTCTAATTAAGGATGAATGTGCAGCACCCCTACACATCATAAGAATACCCCATCGAATAGGAGGAGAGGGCATTTAAACCATACTTTATTCTTATGATCGGACGGCCAAGGAGAATACCTTAATCAAAAATATAAATCTACAAAACTAGTTAGATCTACATCATATATCTCATATATAAAATTGATCTAATTTTATACATGTTTTGTATACATCTCATATATCATATCATGCATGTTTTATAGATATAAATTATCTTATAATTATCTAAAAAATTAGATTTAAATTGATCACATCAAAATAAATTTTAATCTAGATAATTATGTAGAACTATTCTACAACTAGTCTAAACATGCATTCATCATATCTCATATGATCTAAAAATTAAATAATTTTAGTTTTTATTTTTTAGATCTTATTATAATATTTATAATCATCAAAAAAGAAAAAATAAATAGATCTAAAATTATAATTTAATAAAAATAAATCATGATCATGCAAGACTATGTATAGAACTATTCTATTTTATAACTAGTCATGCATATTGCAGAACTTAGATCTATATTATTTAATTTTAATTTTTTTATTTTAAATCTAATCATATCTCATGTGATATCTAAAATAACCTAATTTTTAGATCAAAATAAATTAGAAATTAGATCTAAACAATTTAGAAAATTTGGCTCTAATACCAATTGAAGGAAAAATCCTGATTTTCAGATCAGGTTCGTTCAGATCTAATCGGATCAAGGGAGATATTTCAAAAATTTTTATCATGCATCTAGATCAGATCTAAAAATGTTTTAGATCTAATTTTATATATCTAATAAATAAAAATAAAAATAAATTAAATCTAATTAAATTTATACCTTGATGTTGGGTAATCAGATTATCCTTTGATGATCTTACCGATTATCTAAGATTCTAGATCTAGCCGTGCAAGTGCCTAGCCTCTACCGGTATCCACTTAGGCTAGATCTAGAGATCTTCTCCTTCTTTATCACCTCTCCAAAAATTAGGTCTAGATCTGATTTGGAGGATCTTCAAAACTGCTTCTGAAGATCAGCAGTCGTCTCCACAGCAGTGCTGCCTTCTTCCTTTCTCATCAGCTTTCTCTTGCCTGGATCGCACCAAACTGGAGCCCAACATCCTTTGGGCATGGAGAGGAGAGAGAGGATCAGAAGATGGCATGGATGAGGAAGAGGGGCAGTCTTGGGGTGTGGCTAAGATGAAACTCTCTCAAAGTGTGGTGTAGATAGGGTTTATATAGATCCTGCTGCGCCATCTAGTGCCACATCATCCCGACCAATCACGTTGCTTCATGCAATCAGATCTAAATCTAATTGATGGGATGACATCACTTGATCCAATCAGATGAGAGTCATACAAATTTATCCTTAGATGGTGCCTAAGACTGGTCAAAGTCTATAGCTAGGGGTCACCTAAGTAGAAACCAAGAAGCAACCTAGAGTCCCATCCATATGGAACACCAGGCATCCCAATCCATGGGCGCATGCCTCCCTAGGCATGCACCCCCTCCTTTCTAATTTCTAGTAAGGGGACAAGCCCCTATCTGCTCTTCAATAAGTGCATGACATATGGGCAGATGTCCAAGGATCAAAGGTTAACATTTGACTAAAGTCAAAGGACAAGAATTAGCAGGTGACGAAAAATGGCAGGTGTTGTCTCAAATTTATTTCATAAATTAAGATAATCCTTTTCTAACCTAGACAAGCTCTAGTCAAACCAAGTAAAGGTACCTGAGTGAGCATAAACTAGTTTGGCTCAGTCAAGATAACTTTTAATTATAATAAAAGGAGAACGTTAGGCTCAATCATGTGCTTGCACGATTTTCTTGAACCTAATTGAATTTAATTCAAATTAATTAAACTGGGTTAGTCTAATTGATAATATCCAGATCCAAACCCTTGTTTGTGTGATCTAGTTAGATTCGATTCTATATGATAATGGGATATGTCATGATCTCCATCATCGACATCATCAAAACTCCTTTTAATGGATCAGAACTCTTCTGATTCAGACAACTAGAATGATCGATCATCTAAATCATTCTAATTGCTCCCAAAATCCACCAGTGATACCTAGCAGTATATGGTGGCAATCCATCAAAATTGAAAATGAACCTCTCAGTGCAGCTACCTGTGTAATTAAGTTCTTCTATCTTAAGCCCCGATCAGATTAGGGTTAAGGTGAACTCGTCGAACCCAATATCCGTCATATGAATTAATCATTTGATTCGAATTCTATATGAAATACATATAGAAACTCTTTCTATTATTTCACTCTGCCATGGCCATGAGCTTATGGACTTGATTCTCATGATCATCATAGGACTGCTCCTCATCCATCGAGGTAGATAGATTTTCTCTTGATGCAATCCTACTCCTACAGTGAACATGCTATAGCCAACATACACCTTAGGATTCCGAATGGCTAGAAGACCAAGTCATGGTATAGTCAAACTATAACACCCTCAAGATGAACTACCGATGCATCTCAGGTCAAAGAACTAGATACACCACTGTAGCTTTGAGTTAGTCATCGATGAGAAGGTAGAATTTCTTATGACCACTCGAGGTGGTCACGCTCAGTGCCCTCGTTGTCTAATGAGTACCTATACTCTCGTTCTAGTATCTCTACACTGTAGACTCAAAACTCATCTACTATAAAGAAGCGATTGTACACCAACCTTTCGGATCAATCACCATCCTCATGATGATCCTATGGTCAGGAGCATTTTATGAGTTAATAATGCAAATTCTTATCTTCAATTTTCAACTCTTGAAATTAAGAATTATCATTACCATTAACTCAAGAGATGTATCATAGACACTAAAATCACATTTATGATAGAAAAAAAATTATTTTATTATTTATAGTCAAAATTATAATTTTGCTCCTAGAAGTGTATTACAAGCGTCAGTCAATTCTGGCTTCTAGGGCACACACATCTAACAACCTTAATTGCAGGAGCAATCTGTTGGAATGGTTTCAAGCAGGATACTATAGCCTATTCAATTAGAGATGTAGAGTATATTATTGCATATGATGTTGTTAGATGTGTGCTCTATAAGTCAGATTGGCTAACACTTGTAATACATTTCTAAGGATAATTTTAAAATTTTGATTATAAATTAATAAAAAGATTATTTTTTATCATAGTATGTATTTAAAGTGTATGTGATACAACCTTTGAGTTAATGCTAATGATAATTCAAATTTTTAAAGAGTTAAAAATTTAAGATATGAATTTTTATAATTAACTTAGAAACTGCTCCCGACTGTAGGATCATCATGAGGATGGTGATTGATCCGAAAGGTTGGTGTACGATCGCTTTCTTTGAGTAGATGAGTCTTGAGTCTATGACATGGAGACATCGAAGGAAGAGTACAGGTACTCATTAAAGAATGAGGGCACTGAGCGTGACCATCTCAAGCATTCATAAGAAAGTCTATCTTCTCATCGATGACTGGCTCAATATTGCAGTAGTGTATCTGATTCTTTGATCTAAGGTACATCGGCAATTTATCTTGAGGGTGTTGTAGTTTGACTATACCATAACTCAGTCTCCTAGTCATTCAAAATTTTAAGGTGTATGTTGGCTATAGTACCTTCATTGTAGGAATTGGATTGCACCAATAAGAGATCTATCTCCCTCGATAGATGAGTAGCCCTATGATGATCATAAGAATCAAGTCCATAAGTCTATGGTCATGGCAAAGTGAAGATGATAGAAAGAGTTTCTATATGTATTTCATATAGGATTCAAATCGAATGATTAATTCATATGACGGATATTGGGTTCGACGAGTTCACCTTAACCCTAATCCTATCAAGACTCAAGATAGAAGAACCCAATCATATAGGTAGCTACACTGAGTGGTTCACTTTTAGTTTTAATGGATTGCCACCATATACTGTTAGGTGTCACTAGTGGATTTTGGGAGTAATTAGAATGATTTTGATGATCGATCATTCTAATTGTATGAATCAGAAAAGTTCTAGTCCATCGAAAGGTGTTTCCATGATGTCGATGATGGAGATCATGACATATCTCATTACCATATAGAATTGAATCTAACTGAGTCATACAAACAAGAGTTTGGGTTTGGATATCATCAATGGAGCTAACCTAGTTTGATTGATTTGGATTAGATCCAATTAGGTTCAAGGTAATCGTGCTAGCACACGATTGAGCCTGACTTTCTCCTTCTATAATCTTTTTGATTTATCGCAACCGAGTCAAATTTGATTTGACTCATTTTTGTATCTTGAATGAGTTTATTTTTATTTAACTAGAATATGTTTAGATCAGATTAATTATGAAAATTAAATTCATTCCTAGTGCAATTGGACTAGGGTCAATAGTTGACTCAATTGAGAGAATTGAGGGTCACATGATCAAAGAATTTTAGAAGTTATATTAGAAATTATTTTACTCTAATTTTTAGATATGTGGTAGGGCATGAGATACTCTTTCGGTGTACAATATTTTATGATTTTTGGAGGTGCCTAGACTAGGTTTTGATAGAGCTTGATTTGGATCAAACTCTTAAAGAAAGAGTCCTAGATGCACATGGACTCTTCCTTATCCTTTCATGCCGCAACCTTCTAGTTTGATTTTTGACATCAAAATCAGATGGGCTCTAAGGTTTTTCATGAAGATCAGGTCCAATACTTCCAATGGTTGAATTAATAAGGTTTTTTTTATCAAAAAGGGACTCTTTGTGGCACTATGTCTATTATAAGAACTCTTCTAAAAAAATTGCCTCAATAAAATTTATTCTTTTCACACCCAAAGGAGCGACCTCTAATATCCACACCCCTTCTGTCCTCTCTCTCCTTCTCTTCTACATGCCTAAAAAGTTAGGCACAAATCTTAGTTGAAGGTCAAAAGTTTTTGGCACATGATTCAGCATCTATGCGATGGTGTTCGTGAGACAAATAGGCTGCCCTCAGAACTCATTTTGAAGGCTTTTCAGATCAAATCTAGATCTAATTTTTAGAGAAGAGATTCATGAGGAGAAGATGTTTAGATCTTGCTTGAGTGGATATTGGTAGAGGCTAGGCGCATGCATGGCTCCTTCTAGAACCTTAGGAATCAACAGGATCATCATAGGATAATTAGATTATCAAATCAGGTACTTAAAATTAAATTTGATTTAATTTTATTTTTAAATTTTAATATCATATATCTATGATCAAATCTAAGAATTTTTAGATCAATTAATATTTTAAAAAAAAATTAAAATATTTCTTCAGATTCAATCAGATCTGAATGATTCTATACCGAAAAAATAAGTTTTTTCTTCAACTGGTATCAGAGCTAGGTTGCAGTTCTTCGAATTTATTTTAGATCTAATTTTATTTTTATTTTTTATTTGATATTAAAAAATTTTAGATATCACATTAGATATGATTAGATCTAAAATTAAAAAATTAAAATTAAATCATTTAGGTCTAATATGTATGTCATGCATAACTAGACTAGGAATAGAATAGTTCTATGTATAGTCTAGTATAATCATATTATTAATTTAATTAAATATAATTTTAGATCTATTTAATTTTTATTTTTTAGATATTATAATTACTATAATTAGATTTAAAAAATAAAAAATAAAGTTTTTAATTTTTGATTTATTCATATGTGATATGAAAAGATGCATGTTTAGACTAGTTGTAGAATAGTTCTACAAATTATCTAGAATAGTTTTATTTTAAAATGATCAAATTAAAATCTATTTTTTAGATATTATATATAATATTTTAGATCTAAAAAATATGTATGTTTAATTTAGTGATGATACATGAGATGTATGCAAAGGATGTATTAGTTAGATCATTAATTATATATGTGATGTATGATCTAGATCTAAATAGTTTCATAATTTCAATTATATTACTGATTAAGGCATTCTCCTTGGCCATCTGATCATAAGAACAAAGTAGGATTTAAAGGCCCTCTCCTCCCATTCGATGAGGTGTTCTTATGGCATGTAGGGGTGCTGCGCGTTCATCCTTAATCAAAAATTAGAACTTATTTTCTATAAAATCTTAGATCCTAAAATCCTAGAATTTTGATAAATATTTTTTATTTATGAACCCAAACTTAATTAAAAATTAAGATTATGAAACCAATTAGTTCTAAAATTGAGAATTTTTAAATCTAAGATATTTTCATAAAATTGGGTTCGAGTTTGGGTAGCTCAATTAGGTCTAGCGGTTGATCAAATCAAATCAAGTGTTGGTTAGGTGGGATCAAGAGTGTTTAGAATTGATCAGCCCAATAGTTGTAAGTATGGGTGAAGGTTGACTCACAGCAACATGTGATCGATCTAATTAAGATCTAATTTGGCTCCATGGTTCGAACCTAGATTGTAAGCTAACTTGATTAGTTCTGGTTTGATAATTTGGTGTCTAAGATAAGTTTCGTAGATACGATCGATTGATTTTTAATTGGGAGCTACTTAACCTGAATACATTCTTGACGAGTTAATGGCATGTCCTTTCCACCGATCTCACTTGGCCATTTGTGTCAATCAAGTTTTGATTTGAGGTGGCTAATAGCTTAAGCTAATCCATGCCACTAGGCTTGTCATAACTATTATGACTGAGTTAAGTCTAAGAGACCTAAATTGAATCTCCTTAAGAAAGGATTAAGTCAATTGGTTTTCCACCATTGTAGATGTGCGGGCCCTTTCCAGAGTTGATTGTTCTCGACTGATTATAGTAGCTCAGGTGCACTGAAAAGATGCAACCACATCTATTAGGTATTGGATGCTATAGATTGGAGGATGGGTTGGGCTTAATATTTTGGATACGGTGAGAGATCCAATCAAGAATTCAATTCATGCAAATGGTAGATCTGACTTAACTAAGGAGTGGATCAATATTTTGAACATGGTAAAATTCATGAATTAGAGAACAGGATTAGGTGCACCATGATTAGAGAATCATTGAATAAGAGTTGTCCACTCATCGGTTGATCCATCATCATTAACTGTTAGGTGAGGTGGTGAGACAGTCGGTGGGACTGCACCATCCACTAGAAATCAATTAATTATGAAGATTTTCGTATCTCTGCTCAAGAAGTGTAGGGATCCAAAAAAATAGTGAGAGCCTATTTTATTTAAAAATAAATTGATTAAATCTAATTATAAAATCTAACTAAAAATTTTGACTCTTTACGAAAAAATATCTGCATCCAACCTACTAGCCCGTATCTTGGACACCAATAGACTGACCGGACCTAACTTCAAGGATTGGCTCTAGAACTTCAAAATTATTTTAGATTCAGAGAAGTTGACTTATGTATTAGAACAAGACCCTCCTACTTTACCAGCCCATCCATCCGCTGATTAGAGAGCATCTCTAGAAAAGTGGATGGATGATGATAAAAAAGCTAGGTATTACATGTTGGGCTCGATGTCTGATGAGCTCCAGTACCAACATGAAGACATTAAGACTAGCCACCAAATATTGGCTCACCTATAAGCATTGTTTGGTGAACAAAGTCGCATAGCCAAATATCAAGTCACTAGAAAATTTTTTAAGGCTCAAATGTGTGATGGACAGTCAGTCTAAGATCATTATCTGATGATGATTAAGGACTTAAAAAAGCTTGAGAAGCTTGATGTCAAGTTAGATAAGGACTTGTAGATTGATATAATTCTACAATCCTTGATTGATGCGTATGGATAGTTCATCATGAACTACCATATGCATAAATTACAGAATACTCTAGTAGAACTTATGAATATGTTGGTTACTGCTAAGCTTTCAATGAAAGGTTCTAAAGGCTCAGTACTTGCTGTGGAGCGAACTTCTTTCAAGAGAAAGTCATTTGGAAAGAAGAAGTCTGTGAAGAAGCAAAAGGTGGATGGTGGAAAGAAGAAGAAGAACGTAGAGCTGAAGAAGAAGATCGCTGATAAAGAAAAATATTTTCATTACAACATAGATGGTCATTGGAAGCAGAACTGCCCCTTGTACCTGGCTAGCCTGAAGAACAAGAAGGAGGCAGGTCCTTCTAGAGATATGCTCGTTATAGAATTTAACCTTACGATTTTTTCTACATCCAGTTGGGTGCTTGACTCTGGTTCTAGTGCTCACTTATGCACTTCTATGCAGGGTCTTGAGGATAGCAGGAGGCTGAGGGATGGTGAGATGATCCTATGCATCAAAAATGGAGCAAGAGTTGCTATAGTGATAGTGGAAACCTACCCTCTACGATTACCATTAGGATTAGATTTAGTTCTTAAAGACTATTTTTATGTGTCTGCAACAAGCAGAAATTTGATTTTTATTTCATGTTTAGCATAGGAAGGCTATGTAATTAGTTTTCTTAAGGGCCATTGTAATATTCTTTATGAAAAAATTAAAATTGCAAGTGATTTCTTTATAAATAGTCTCAATCAGTTATATATTGATGTTTCTATTTTCAATATCGAGCAAAACATGAATACCATAGGATCAAAATGACCTAGGAATAGTCTAAACGATAGGTATCTGTGGCACCTTAGGCTAGGTCATATAGCAGAAGATAGAGTTAACAAATTAAAAAAATTTAGGCTATTGAGTTCATTAACTATCAAGTCATATCCGATTTATGAATTATGCCTTCATGGCAAAATCACCAAGCTCCCTTTTGCAGGACATGGAAAGAGGGCCATAGAACTACTTATCCTACTACGTACTGATGTGTGCGGCCCATTTGATGTACAACTAGAGGCAACTATGTCTACTTCATCATCTTTACCGATGATTTGTCTTGGTATGGGTATGTGTATTTGGTACAACATAAATTTGAAGCTTTTGAAAAGTTCAAAGAATGCAGACAAGAAGTAGAAAAATAAATCAAAAAACCTATTAAGGTTCTTCGATCAGATCGAGGAGGTGAAAACCTTAGTCGGGAATTCCTAGACTATCTTAAGCAAAATGGCATGGTCTCTCTATTGACTTCACTTGGAACACCTCAACTCAACGGGATTTTAGAATGAAAAAATCAAATCTTATTAGATATGGTCCGATCTATGATAAGTTTCACGGACCTCCCTAAGTTTCTTTAGGAACATAGTCTAATGACCGCTATATATTTACGGAATAGAGTTTTCTCTAAAATCATTTCTACCACACCGTATGAGATATGGAATGATAAGAAATTGAGTTTGAGCCACCTCAAAATTTGGGATTGTCCGGCTCATGTCAAGAGACAATAGGCAGACAAGTTAAAGTATTGGTCCTTTAGCACTTGGTTCATAGGATATCCTAAAGAGTCATTAGAATATTATTTCTACATTCTGGAAGACCACAATGTGATTGTGAGTCGACATGCCATCTTCCTTAAAAAATAGGTTATTCAAGATGGTGGCATCAGAAGGTAGATTAGGCTCAAGGAGAAAGTCTCCCAAGAGCAATGAGCTAATGACCCTATGAAACCCAATCGGATTGAGCCAGTCCAATCACTACCTTCTCTACCTCATAGATCAAAAAAGATTTTCCATCCTCCTAAAAGGTACTTGGGTACTATTTCAGAGAACGTAGAGAAAATATTCCTTATGAGAAAATGTTCCTCATGGAAGGAAAATGATTCCAAAATCTATGACGATGCGATATTAGATATTGACTCTAAGAAATGGTTAGAGGCAATGAAGTCAGAGATTGACTCAATGCGCTTGAACAAGGTCTGGACCTTGGTAGATTCACCTAAAGGTATAGTACCTATTGGGTGTAAATGGATATATAAGAGAAAAATAGGTGCAGATGAAAATGTGGAAACATTCAATGCTAGGTTAGTGGCGAAAGGGTATAGTCAGCGCGAAGTCATTGACTATCAGGATACCTTCTTGCTAGTAGCCATGCTAAAATCCATCCGCACATTGCATGCTCTTGCAGCATATTTTGATTATAAAATATGATAAATGGACATGAAAATGATCTTCTTAAATGGATATCTTAAGAAAGATATCCGTATAGAACAGCCACTAGGTTTCACATCCAGTGATGCTGATCACAAGGTCTTTAAGAAAGACCCATCTATAGACTTAAGCAAGCATCTCGAAGCTGGAATGCTCATTTCAATGATATGATCAAATCATTTGGATTCATTAAGAATAAAGAGGAATCGTGTGTATTCAAAAAGATCAGTGAGAGCGCTGTTATCTTTCTCGTACTGTATGTGGATGACATCCTTCTTATTGAAAATGATATTCTCATGTTGACCACAGTTAAAATATGGTTATCAAAAGTGTTCTCTATGAAAGATCTAGCAGAGGCAACCTTTATTCTAGGAATTAAGGTCTATAGGGATAGACCGAATAGGATGCGAGGTCTCTCACAGAAGATGTACATAGAGGAGGTACTAAAAAGGTTTAGCATGAAAAACTTCAAGTGGGGATTTGTATCCTTGAAACATGGCATTCATCTCTCCAAGTAGATGTGTCCCAACACACCTGAGGAGATTGAATGCATGAGCAAGGTTCCTTATACTTCAGCAATAGGAAGACTCATGTACGCCATGCTATGTACATGACCTGATATCGCCCATGTTGTGAGTGTCATGAGTAGATATTAATCAAATCCAGGTGAAGAGCACTAGACTTCTATGAAATATATCCTTAAGTACTTGAGAAGGACTAAGGATATGTTCTTGATTTTTGGTAATGGAGAACTCTATATCCAGAGTTATACAAACTCAGATTTTATTTCTGATATAGATGATCGAAAGTGAACATTTGGTAGTCTATTTGTATGTAATGGTGGTATTGTCAGCTGAAAGTATTTCAAGCAGACTGTGATAGCAAATTCCACCATGGAAGCAGAATACATCACTGCATCAAAAGCTACAAAGAAGGCATTCTGGCATAAGAAGTTTACTGTAGAATTCAGAGTGATGCCATCAGATGCCATCCCTCTGTACTGTGATAATAATGGCACCATAGCCCTAGCTAAGGAGCCGAGGTCTCACCAAAAAATCCAAGCACATCGAGCGGCAATTCAACCTCATCCGTGATTACCTCAAGAATGGTTACATCGACGTCAAGAGAGTCGACTCCATGGACAATGCAGTAGATCCACTGACGAAGCCTTTAGGCTAGCAGAAGATCGAAGCCCACCTTGAGAAGATGGAACTTAGATTTGTAGCCAATTGGCTTTAGGTCAAGTGGGAGTTTGTTAGATGTGTGCCCAAGAAGCCAAATTGGCTAACAGTTTTAATGCACTTCTAAGGGCAATTTTGTAATTTTGACTATAAATTAATAAAAGAATTATTTTTTATCATAGTATGTATTTAAAGTGTATGTGATACATCCTTTGAGTTAATGGTAATGACAATTCATATTTTCAAAGAGTTGAAAATTTAAAACATGAATTTTCATAATTAACTCATAATCTACTCCCAACCGTAAGATCATCATGAGGATGGTTATTGATCTAGAAGGTTGGTGTACGATCGCTTTCTTTGAGTAGATGATTCTTGAGTCAATGGTATGGAGACACCAGAGTGAGAGTACATGTACTCGTTAGAGAATGAACGTACTGAGTGTGACCACCTCAAACATTCATAAGGAAGTCTACCTTCTTGTCGATGACTGGCTCGATGTTGCAATAGTGCATCTGGTTCTTTGATCTGAAGTATATTGATAATTTACCTTGAGGATGTTGTAGTTTGACTACACCATACCTCGATCTCCTAGCCATTTAGAATCCTGAGGTGTATGGTGGCTATAGTACCTTCATTGTAGGAATTGGATTGCACCAATAAGGGATCTATCTATCTTGGTAGATGAGGAGTAGCCCTATAATGATCATGAGAATCGAGTTCATAAGCCCATGGCCATGGTTGGGTGAAGATGATAGAAAGAGTTTCTATAAGGGTTTCACATAGGACTCAAATCGAATGATTAATTCATATTGTGGATATTGCGTTTGACGAGTTCACCTTAATCCTAATCTTGTCGGGGCTCAAGATAGAAGAACCCAATCACACAGATAGCTACATTGAGAGGTTCACTTTTAGTTTTGATGGGTTGCCACCATATACTGCTAGGTGTCATTGGTGGATTTTGGGAGTAATTAGAATGATTTTGATGATCGATTATTCTAATTGTATGAATCAGAAATATCCTGGTCCATCGAAAGGTATTTCGATGATGTTGATGATGGAGATTACGACATGTCTCATTACCATATGAAACTAAACCTAACTGAATCATACAAATAAGGGTTTAGATCTAGATGTCATCAATTAAGCTCACCTAGTTTGATTGATTTGGATTATATCCAATCAGGTTCAAGGTAATCGTGCTAGCACATGATTGAGCCTAACTTTCTCCTTCTGTAATCTTTCAGATTCATTGCAATCGAGTCAAATTTGATTTGACTTATTTCTATATCTTGAATGAGTTTATTTTCATTTGACTAGAATACGTCTAGGTCAGATTAATTATGAAAATTAAATTCATTCCTAGTGCAATTGGACTAGGGTCAATAGTTGACCCAATTGAGAGAATTGAAGATCATGTGATTAGAGAATTTTAGAAATTTCTTTAGAAATTAGTTTGCTCTAATTTTTAGATATGTGATAGGTCACAAGTTATACTTTAGGTGTTCAAAATTTTGTAACTTTTGGAGGTTCCTAGATTGGGTTTTGATAGAGTTTGAGTTGGATTAAACTCTTGAGGGAAGAGTCATAGATGCACATGGACTCTTCCTTATCCTTTCATGCTACCACCTTCCAGATGGTTTTTTTACATCAAAACTACATGGGATCTAGGGTTTTTCATGGAGATCAGGTCTAAGAGTCCCAATGGTCAAATTAATAAGATTTTCAATCAGAAAGGGACTTTTTATGGTGCTATGTCTAGTATAAGAACTCTTCTCACAAAATTGCCTCAATGAAATTTATTTTTTCCACACCTAAAAGAGCCTTCCCTTTGATATTCACACCCCGTCTGTCCTCTCTCTCCTTCTCTTCTATATGCCTAAAATGTTAGGCGCAAATTTGAGTTGAAGGTCTAAGGTTTTTGGTGCAAGATTCGGCATCTACGCGATGGTGTTCATGAGATGAACAGGCTGCCCTCAAAAGTCATTTTGAAGGCTTTTCAAATTAGATCCAGATCTAATTTTTGGAGGAGAGATTCATGAGGAGAAGATGTTTAGATCCTATCTGAGTGGATACTAGTAGAGGCCAGGCACGTGCGTGGCTCCTTCCAGAACTTCAAGAATCAATAGGATCATCGTAGGATATTTAGATTACCAAATCAGGTACTTAAATTAAATTTGATTTAATTTTATTTTTAACTTTTAATTTTAGATCTCAATAATTAGATCCAAGAAGTATTAGATTTGATTAAAATTTTAGAAAAAAGCTTTTAAAATATTCCTTCAGATCCAATCAGATCTGAATGATCCTATGCCGAGAAAATAGATTTTTCCTTCAGATGTTGCCATGTAGGCTGTGTAGTTGCTGAGGTTCATTAGCAGGTTGAGAGTGGCACCCTCCATCGATGCTTTAATCCTATCATAGCACTGGAGCCATAGCTCAGGCTAAAAAATTCAAGGACCAGCATATTCTTCATCGCTTTCACCTTAGATATTAGATCTAGGTGACGTCGATCTTTAGAAGATCAATGGAAAAGAAAAATTTGTCCAACCCATTTGCTAAGGCCTCGAAATAAAGGAGCTCTATGAACTCAAGCGGAAGATTGAATATATGATATTATTCTGATTGGCTTTAGTCCAAAAAGGAGTTATTGGAAAATATGTCCTAAAGCCAATCATCTAAGTTGAGATAATTGAAACATGTATATGAATTATCTAATAATAAAAATTATTTAGCTGGTTCATCATAAAAGTTCTATCCTTCCTAAATAAATTTTTAAATTATGATGAAGTTCTTAGAACTATAATCAATCGATAAAGAAGGATTTATCAGATGGTTCTTAAATTATTTACGATCAAATGATAAGTTATTAACAAGGACGATAACTTTTTGAGTGTAGGTTACTGTATGTCATATGCGTTGGTTGTCCTCATAACCAAGTGGTATGAAGACATTAGTATGGCATCCAGATGAGATGTAGAAGTACATTTGTACTGAATCTGATCAATGTAGCACTCTACTATGAAGAGTAGATAGCTAAGGCCAATGGGTATATGTGTCTCTTCGATCTAAGATCACATGGTAACTTCCAAGCAACTCACTATACGTTGATGTCGGACTGCCAATATTTCTAATATAGGTTTGAAAAATTTTTGGATATAGTCAAGTACTTATAAAGGTATTGTATGAGTCAAGATGGGATTGACCACTCTTAATTAACTTCAGAAAGAAAATATCTTGCTGTGCTTCAATTTAGCAAAACCTAGGCTTGGATAATCTTCATAAGGAGTCACAAGATTTGCAAAATTTTGAAACATAATAGAAATAACTTGTATGTGTGTTGATAGCTTACTCATAGTCATTTTGAGCATTATTGATCAAAGGGATGAATTATACATTAACCATAGGTTAGGATTCTAAGAATGTTGCTTTGCATACATTCGACCTATCCGGACATCGAAAATCATTACTAGATGGTCACTTCGACTGATACAAGAATTAATTCCTATGCTACTGGCTTAGGTTTGAATCTATGGGGTTACACACATTAGAGGTTGTAATCTGATCAGATGGTTAATCGATGATTGAGAATCATTCTATGGTCAAACTATCGATATGATTGATGTTTGACCTAATGCAAGTGTTATAGGAGGATTGATTAGCAATTAGATTACTAATTAGCTCAATTTGATTGAGCAATCAAGCTAAGATCAAGTCTAATTGAATTAGATTCAATTAGAATTAGTTTGGATTTAATTAAATTAAGTTTAATTAGTTTATTGGATAAGCCAGTTGCTTGGAAGAACAAGTCCTTCCTAATTGGTTTATTGGTTTATTGGAGTGCACCTAATTCCTAATTAAGTTTGGATTTAAATAAAATTAAATATAGATTAATCTAATTTAATTAGGATTCTAATTGGATTATGTTTCTCTATTAATTAGGTTTACTCAAAACTATTTTGATTTGGATTCAAAACATCTTGACCTAGTCAAAATAGGAGAGTCCTAGTTAGACTAGGACTCTTCCCTTCCTTGCACCAATAAGAGCCAACATCCATATTTTATTTTCAGATATTTACATGATCCATGCCAATAAGAGCTTCTCCAAGCCCCACATTTTCTAGTTTTTTAGAATAATTTTTGACTTGGTCAAAGATGGCAATTAATTTTTCCTAGGATTCAATTTGATTGAGTCCTACTAATCCAAAAGACCTCATTCCCTTTTGCGCCATATTGACCCATGCCCAATATTGATTGTCACCCTTTTTTTTAGCTTGTGTACATGGGTTTTAGGTTTCCCACTCCTGAAATTAAGGAAGGGGCGTCCAAGAGTTGGACGCCCCATAGGAGTCCGTAAAATACTTCTTTGATCACTAGGTCTTTTCGACCTAGTCTTCCTATTGTTATGAGACGTCTCCTATTCTTTTGTGATGGTATTAAAAGCCTGGTTGTTCCATGGCAAAAGTTGAAGAAAAGGAGGAGTTGGCATGGGGGTTATGGGTGCCAATTATCTTGGAGAAGGGCCTTTCTTTTGGACATCAAATGTTGATGTTTTGAAGGAACAAAGGTAAGAGAAGATTGTCTTCTCTTATTTTTTTCTTTTAAGCTTTTTTCTTCTCATTTATTTATGTATTTTTATGTGATAAAAATTTGAGAGAGAGAGGAAGATGGCATGGAGGATGAGTGCTCCAAGGAGTTGGGGCACAAAAGTTTATTTTGGACATGATCTGATCATATCCTAATGAGAGAAAAAGAAGAGAAGATAGTCTTCTCTTAGGGTTTCTTTCAGAACCCTTCTTCTCCATATTTATGTGGGATTTTTCTATGAGAAAAATAAAAAAAATGTTAGATCTAGAGGCATGAGGAAAAACTAGAGAAGAAGGTCTTCTCTTGTCCCAACATAGAGATATTTTCAGGACATCAATCATTGATGTCCTAAAAGAGAAGATCTGTCTTCTCTTAGGATGTTTTTTCTTGTATTTTATTTTCTAATTTTTGGAACATCAAAGGATTGAATTTGTCCCTTATTCCTCCTTATGTTCTTCATCTCTTAGAGTATCTAAGAGATCAGAAGAATAATTTTTAGATTAACTATCAGGAGGGATCTATGAAAAGCTAGCACTTCTAGTGGATCTTCGTTGGATGAACCTTCAATTTGTATTATAGCATTGTGTGGACTATCTACAGAGGTCGGATATGTGTACAGCTCCGAGCAACAAAGGATTATAATAGAATCAACCTCAGTGTTCTTGACCGATGCAAAGGTAAGAGATTTGATCTCTTCTCTATCCTAGATGCGATCTATGATTTTGATCTAGAACTATTCTAGATCTTGGGTATTGATCTGATCAATACCATAGCATTTTAATTTTTAGATTTATGTATGTATTATGACATATTATAGATCCTAGATGTAGGGTTTATTAATTAGATTATATGCTTTTATAGATTAAATAGTTCAATCTACATCTTCCACTGTAATTTATTTTGAAAATATTTTGAAATACAAGCATGAAATCCTGCAGGTTTCTCAATACATTGAGCATACATAGGATGTGCTAGTCTATCTGAAATATTGATCTTCGACTCAATATTTCTATGACTAGGAATATTTAGGATTAGAATTTTAGGTCTCACAGGCATGATCCATTCATGTCTACTAAAATCATTGTCTTGTTCTATCGGGTTCATCATAATCTTAAACATAAAATATCTTTATATGAATTGGAAGTTTACAAAGAAAAGTACTATCGCATCACACATGAATGTGGTTTGTAGGGCACTCTTCTTTCAATCTCCCACTTACGCTAAAGCCAATCATCTTTGTATTTCAACCCTATACAATCAAGATGGCGATCAAATAACTACTGTGGCATGGTCTTAAAGAATAAGTCTGCTATATTGTTCTTTGAGTCAACTCATTCTAAGACAACATCTTGTCTTTCTACAACTTCTCGAATAAGTTGGAAGCGTCCAAGGATGTGCATGGTTCTTTGATGAGACCTAGGTTGGTTCTTTGCCTTGAATAATGGCCCTAGTGTTATCATAATAAAGTGGCACTGGTCTGTCAATTTCAGGAATGACTCCTAATTTCATGATGAACTTCTTCATCCAAGAAGCTTCTTTAGCAACTTCACTAGCAGCAATGTACTTTGCTTTAGTGGTCGAGTCAGCTACTGTCTGCTGCTTGGAACTTTTCCAACCTACTGCTCCACCATATAAGGTAAACATATAGCTAGAAATTGACTTGCTATCATTAAGATCAGATAGAAAACTAGAATCTGTATATCCCTCTAGTTTTATTTTTGATACACCTCCATATATTAGAAGAACATATTTAGTCCTCCTTAGGTACTTAAGAATATTTTTCACTGCTTTTCAATGATCCTTTTATGGATCAGCCCAAAATTTGCTAGCTATACTTAAAGCATATGCTACATCAGGTCTGGCACATAGCATGGCATACATTATTGAACCTACAGTCGAAGCATAAGGCATTTGACTCATTCTTTGTCTCTCTTCTGGTGTCTTAGGATACATTTTCTTGGAGAGACATATGCCATGACTTACAGGCAAATAACCACTTTTACTTATCTTCATGCTGAACCTCTTCAACATAATATCTATATACCTTGACTAAGACAAGCCTAACATTTTCTTAGATCTATCTCTATAGATTTGTATACCCAGTATAAAGGATATTTCACTCAAGTCTTTCATGAAAAACTTATTTGATAGCCAAGATTTGACCAATTATGTTGGTGTGAAAATCTATGAGGCTACCGGAGGTAGCTGGAGTTGGGAAGGTGAGGCCACCAATGGAACCTGCAAAATAAAGTCCAAATCAGAGGTGGGTGGCTCAGGTAAGATCCTCCAATACTCAAGTCAGTTCTCGGGCCAATTAGAATGGAGTGCTTAGGAAATACAAAAGTAGAGTGACAAAAAGGAGAAGAGAACTTCGAAAAAAATGTATCTGAAGGGTCTCTTTTATAGACGAAGCATGTAACAAACTGATAGTGACAGCCATAACTATCTAGTAGTGGGCCGCTCAGGCCACGTGGAGTTTGTTATGGAGGATGAGTTATCGTTTGTCATGACTTGAAGATGGTTAAGATCTATTTGTTAGAGTTTGGATGCAGGTTGAGGACTTCGATATACATAGTAAACCTACAACCAGCTGAGGTCTGTAGGGGTAATGCTTGATGACTTTAAGGAATTAGGAAACCTCCTGACTAATGTGTAGGTAGGTGCCCTTTAGACTAAAATCTAAAGTATCATGTTCCATCCTTCATGGAGTAGTTATCATGAGTCAGTAGTTTGGCGAGGTCCAATCAGTGATCTGACGAGGTCTTTTTGATGGTTCCAGCTGGCAGGCGCAACATGGGCTATGTAGGTGCACAACTCACTGGGAGAAGCTTGTTCTGAAGGTTATTTAAATAGAAGGACTTCAATTGAAGGAAGCATGACTGAAAGGAGTGCATCCTAAAAGAGTCCGCCTAGAAGGAGTGTGACTTATGGAATCCATCTGGAAGGAGCGCGACTGGAGGAGTCCGCTTGGAAGGAGTCCACCTGGATGAGTTCGTCATCTGCAATATAGGACTTCAACTATCTTCCAAGCTCATCGCCAATCAAGATCGAGAGGGATAAACTTTGGTCCTACCATTTACTTTATGTTAAGAAGCAAGGTTAGTTAAATAGCAATTCTCTTTTACTATTCAAGACTATCTGGCCGGACTTCAATGCATCTTCAATGAGTTCCACGATATAGACTTGTTGCTAAGAAAGTTGGTAGATTCCTTCAAAATAGGAGTCGGTGGCAAAGGACTTCGATAGGGTTTATTTTATCCCCAATACTTATCTTCCTACTCTCGAGTTTGAATTTTGAGTGAAGGAAGTACAGAAAAATCATCGCAGCCAAAGTCTTTCATCAGCTTCCCACACTAAAGAATGAAATTTTTTGGCTTTTCTGAACTAGCGCTGAGGTTTAATGCTGAATGACCTAAAAGGACTAAGTCCCTCGAAGACTCATCTGGCATGGAGCTCGACGTATGGTGCAATAATTATTTCATCAAGCGTCAGAGGCGAGTGGGACACATGGTGGGTTGGGGTCGATTGAAGAGATCCTACAATCATAACCTCCTCTGGCTTCACCCCACTATTTAAATCTTCTTCTTCCTTCCAACTTCCCATCTCCACCTATACCTGTCTTCTCTCCTTCGTTTGTTCTTCACCATCTCTGAGAGTTTCACCCTTCCATCAGTTTTTTGGCCATCAACGTTCTTTCCAACCGCTTCCTGCTCTCTTGATCATTTTTCTAGAATCCTCAAGTGCCCTATTTCTTCTCATCTATGATCCTTTCGACTGTCGAAGTCCCTCTCAACTGCATCTCATCTTTTTAGTCATCTCCTTCTATCCTCCCACCAATCTAGGTTAGTTCTCTATCACTCTTTCCATTTCTCCTATATTTTAAGGCCTTTTAGTCTTCCATACAAGTTTCGTTGTCCTTCTCATAAGGTTTTATACCCTTTTTCTCACTATTTTTATGGAGATTTTTATGTTTCCTTTTGTTTAATATCTTTTGTAACCTTGTGGTCTTCTAATTCTAGGAGTTTGTCTAGTCTAACCTCCCAAAACCCTAATTCCAAAGAAGAGACTAAACCTAGGGATATACCGCATCCGACCTTCATTCTTGGCACCATTCCTAGTTCCTTATCTCTAGATGACCTTTTCTTAATTAGGATCCAATATGGAATTCCTCTTGAGTATGAATTAGAACTCCCTGGACCGACTGACCGGGCTTGTTCCCCTCCTCCGGGCCATTTTTATCTATACTTAGAGGTTTTCCATGCCGGACTTAGACTTCCTCTCCCCCTTTGTAGTTGCCCTGTTTCACTTTTTGAATATCTTCTTTGCTTCTATGGTGCTGAACTTCTATAGGTTGATCATCGGGTTCATCTCTCTTTGCCTTTTGGTTGAAGTTCGTCTGACCATTTCTCTGCTCCAAAACTACTATACCTTCAAGCATCATCCTTCCATAAAGGACTGGTGGTACTTCTTCCTCTAGTTCGATAAGAAAGGATTGTTGAAATATGCTCCTTCCTCTATTCATAACTAGAAGGAGAGTTCTTCTTTGTGTCCTGCCCAACTCTAGAGTAACGGCTTCCTCCTTTGGGTCTTTTTAGAGAGTCAGTCCGCCGAGCTTCTAGTTTAAAGAGAGACAATCCTGATTCTACCAATAGACTAAGATGCTACTAGATCCTCCTCCTATTCGAACTTCTGAATGACCAGACTTTGTTCAATATGGGCTTGAGTCCTCTTAATCCTGCTGGTATATTTTCGCACTTTGTAAGTTTCCTTCTCATATTATTTTTATTATCTTTTGATCGTGACTCCCTCTTTGTTGTAGAGATGGATGCCAAAGCGATCGAGATGCTCACCAAGGGTCATTAGGCTCATAAGAAAAAAGGGAAGGCACCAGATGAGAGTTTGAAATGGGTGAGAATCGATATTTCGAGCCCTACAGCACCCACCAATGTCACTACCGCCCCCGAGGTGGCTGATGGTACCGAGGTTGGCCCTGCAATCAAGGTTGGCATTATCGATGGGGCCGCAGTGCCTCCTATATCGTCGAGTCCACCCATTGAAGTTCAAGTTCTGGAGCTTCTTGTCGGAGGGAAGGGGATGGAGAAAAAGAAGTCAGCCACTATGAAAGTATGGCGCAAGGCTCAACCCAGTGGGTCTACTGATGACAACAAAGACTCGAGAGAAAATTTCTTCTATGATCAGGACATTATTAGGGACTTGGTTGACAAGTTCGCACTTTCTGAAGTGGTAGATCGGATCGCCGACTTCGATTACGAGCATCACACTTGGGATTCTCTTGGATCTTTCCTTGAGGTTATCACATTATCTTTCTCTTTTTATTCTTCTTATATGTGTGTAACCCGATTTACTTCTTACAGTTGAGTCATCAATTGCTTACCAACATCAAGATGGTGAATCGCTTAATGGTGGAAGCACTAAAGATCTAGGAGGATCACCAGGTTGAGGTCAGCCATCTCTAGGGGGAGAAAGTGTTGAGGTCAACCGCCTCATAAAGGAGAAGCAGCCAAGGTTGGAGGTCTTCAAGAGGCACTCAAGAAGGAGGAGCAAACATCGATGGAGTTGAAGGCTGCTTTGGCCTTAGAAGAGGAGAGGAGGAAGAAGGTCGAAGTCGAGATCACCGAATTGAAGGAGCAAGTCTTAAGGTAAATCTCGGAGATGAAGGTCCAGGCAATAGAGGAGTTCAAGGTCTCCTCCAAAATAAGAGACTTGAACGTTCAATTCAGCCAGGATGCCTTCATTAAGGGATTTGAGCTCTGTGAAGATAGGATGGCTAAAAAATTTTCTAAGCTCGACCTCAGCTTTCTGATCAAAGCAGTCCCTATCGAAGGAGCCAGACCATCTACTGCCGTGGTCGACCTTCCCCCTATCAAACCTACTGTCGAAGAGCTAGGGCTGACTAATGCTATGCCAAACTCCTCGTCAGCTCTTCCAGAGGTCTGAGACTGCTTAATTTATATTTTTTCTTTTTATTTGTTTCCTTTCATGTACTTAAAAAATATTTTGATCAATGAAGATAAGTTTATTTTGAGAGTGAATTTCTTTCTTTTGCAAAATCTATACTGTAATATTTTCATGCTCCAAGTGCAGTCTCCTGTTAAAGCCGACCCCCTACCTCAGGATATTCTCCTGAAGGACCATATAAAGAGCCTAAGGATGGAGGTTCATTATCTTAAGAAAATGTTGGGAGAGACTGAAGATGAGCTTAAAAAATCAAAGAAGGACTATGCCAACGCCGCTACTAAAATTAACCGCTTGCATCAATCATCCAGACAACTATTCAAAGAATATAATACCAAGAAATTTCACTTGAATGAAGAGCTCGAGGAGGTCAAGAAACATGCAAGTGAGAAGTCCTAGACTTTAACAGCAAAAGCTTGCTCCCTTGAAGTTAAACTCAATGCGGTAAAGGAAAAAATTTAATTATTGGAGGGAAGCTCGGCATGGTCTACCAGTTGAGAGGAGTCCAGTTGGGATTAGTCGAAGAGATTCTCGAAACTTCAAAATCAACTTCACACTACTGAAACTTCATACAAGAGTTACGAGCTCGATTGGAGTGATGAAACCACCATTCTCTAGCGGCAACTTTGAAAAGTGGATGAGAAGATAGCTAGTCTTAAAAGACAATTAGTAGAGAGGATGGAGGCTAGCTAGAATAGAGAATCAGATGAACTTCTTTTCTTAAGAATTCTTTGGAGACCTTGTTAGTGACATATGCAAAAGAATCGGCTGAGCTTCAATAGCTGAAGATCCAACTAACTTATGAGCGACAAGCTGTTAAGGATGTAGAGGCCGAGTCAGAGGTCTTAAGAAAGTAGTTGTGAAAGTCCAAAGATAATTATTGATGGGCTGATAAGTTTTTATAAAGAGCCTATTGAAAAGGAAGAAACTTAAAGAAGAGATTACTAGCTGGAAGCAATCTTTGGCGATGGTAGGGTTCAGCAGTTCGAAGTCTGAAGAATTTTGTCCTTCTTAGGACTTCATCCATTTTACCTTTTTATGCATAGTCTTGTAGATTGTAATGAACTTCAACTTTAACAGAATGATATCTTTTTCAATTGTCTTTTTGTCTTGCATGGATTCGATGTCTGTTGATTTTTTCATTTCCTTCACCTCACCTTTTAACAAAATAACCATCGAAAATTGTCTTCTTCCTATCTTAGATAACCATAGGTCTTCATCCATATCAGGACGAGCTTCTCATTCTATTCCTGATATGGTTAGCCTTTATCTTGTCCTCCTATTAGGATGAGGTCTTCCTTCAGTTCCTGATAGGGTTGGTCTTTACTTTGTTAGTGTGAGGTCCTCCTTCTATCCCTAATAAAGCTATTGGGACAGAAAAGGGCTATTGAAATAGTCTCTCCCCTCCTCCTATCTTAAATAACTGAAGGTCTTCATCAATGTCAGGAGGAGATTCTCCTCTTATTTCTAACATGGTTGGTTTTTATCTTGTCCTCCTATCAGGATGTGGCCCTCCTCCTATTTCTGATGGGGTTGGCCTTTACCTTTGTTAAGGCGAGGTCCTCCTCCTGTCCCTCACAAAGTCATTGGGATACAAAAGAGATATTGAAAGGGCCTCTCCCCTCCTCTTATCCTAAATAACTATAGGTCTTCATCCATATTAGGATGAGGTTCTCCACCTATTTTTGATGCAGGAACCAATCTAGGATTCTAGGATTAGCTTTCGAAACTTTTTCAAAATTACAATAGAAGAGATGAATTAATCATATTAAATCATAAATAATATAACATCAAACCCTAGATATAGAATCCTATTACATGATTAATGCATGCTATTAAATCAAATAAAATATCAAAAGAACTACATGTTGATCATATCAACAACAGACTACTCTAGATCAGATCTAGACATGTAATAGAGAGATCAGATCACCCATACCTTTGAATCTCAAGTTTCTTAACTCGCTGATCCGAGCCTAAGATGGTTGCTCTATGCCGCATGCTATCCGATCTCTACAGTTATCGACACGAGCCCTCGATTGTAGATCTGAAGTTCGGTACTCGTAAATCAGCATAGTATGCTAGTACTATGCTGATCCTTCTCCGACAGTCAATCTGGATCTTTCTTCCTTCAAGCTTGGACTCTCCAACTTTTAGAAGTGGAGGAAGATGATTCATGATGCTAAAACACCTCTCAAACACTCATAAAGATGGAGGAATAGGAGTAGAATAAAAATCATAGAAGAAGACCCTCTTCTTCTTCTTCCTTCTCTCACCAAAGCATCTTAATTGGTGCCTTTACAAAATCCCATGCCCTAGGCTTCTCTCTTAGATTTTTCATGCCCTAAATGACCTCTCTTAGATGTGTAATCCACAATGAAATTAGATTAAAATTTATTTTATATATGGAGATATAGAAGAATCCTTGACTAGGTCAAATACCTAATCAAGGGTTATCCAAACAAGGCTAGACATGGGGAACCCAACTCTTGGGTGCCCCCTCTTTTATTTTTTGCATGGACCATAGGAATGTTGCACAAAACCTCTCTTAAAATCCATGAAAATATGAGAGAAAATTTGGGCATGTGGGCGACACAAAATGGGAAGGAGTTTTGCTCTCTCAAAACTCTATCTCATAGAGTTTAAATCAACTCAAACTCTTCTTTTGACTTGGTCATAATATCTAAATACTATATTTAAGATAAAGAAAGTAAGGCGACATGCATGAACATCTAGAGAGAAATTTTTTCATGAAAAAATCCAAAAAAATGGTATGGGGGGGGCTGTTAGATATGTGTGCCCTAGAAGCCAGAATTGGCTGACACTTGTAATACACTTCTAAGGATAAAATTATAATTTTGACTATAAATAATAAAATGAATTATTTTCTATCACATATGTATATTTAATGTTTGTGATACATCCCTTGAGTTAATGATAATGATAATTCATATTTTCAAGAGTTGAAAATTTAAGACATGAATTTTCATTTATTAACTCATAAAATGCTCATGACCGTAGGATCATGGTAAGGATGGTGATTGATCCAGAAGGTTAGTGTACAATCACTTTTTTATAGTAGATGAGTCTTAAGTCTACGGTGTAGAGACATCAGAGCAAGAGTACAGGTACTCGTTATAGAATGAGGGCACTGAGTGTGACCACCTCGAGTAGTTATAAGGAAGTCTACCTTCTCATCGATGAATGACTTGATGCTGTAGTGGTGTGTCTGGTTCTTTGATCTGAGGTACATTGGTAGTTCACCTTGAGGGTGTTATAGTTTGACTACACAACGACTCAATCTCCTAGCCATTTGGAACCCTGAGGTGTATGTTGGCTATAACATGTTCATTGTAGGAATTGGATTGCACCAAGATGGAATTTATCTACCTCGGTAGATGAGGAGCAGCCCTATGATGATCATGAGAATCAAGTCCATAAGCCGATGGCCATGGCAAAAAGTGTGAAATAATAGAAAGAGTTTCTATTAAGATTTTCACATCGGACTTGAATTGAATGATTAAATCATATGATAGAAATTAGGGTTTGACGAGTTCACCTTAACCCTAATCTGATCGGAGCTTAAGATAAAAGAACTTAATCACATAAGTAGTTGCACCGAGAGGTTCATTTTTAGTTTTGATGGATTGCCACCATATGCTGCTAGGTGTCACTGGTGGATTTTGAGAGCAATTAGAATGATTTAGATTATCGATCATTCTAAGTTGTCTGAATCAGAAGAGTTCTGATCCATCGAAAGGAATTTCGATGATGTCGATGATGGAGATCATGACAAATCCCATTACCATATAGAACTGAACCTAACTGGATCACACAAATAAGGATTTGGATCTGGATATCATCAATCGGACTAAATCAGTTCAATTGATTTGAATAAGATTCAATTAGGTTCAAGAAAATCATGCTAGCACATGATTGAGCCTAACATTCTCCTTTTTCTGCCTTAAAAGTTATCTTGACTGAGCCAAATGAGTTTGTGCTCACTCAGGTACCTTTACCTGGTCTGACTGGAGCTTGTCCAAGTTAGAAAAGAGTTGTCTTAATTTATGAGATAAATTTGATACAACACCTGCCATTTTCCATCATCGACTAATTCTTGTACTTTGACTTGGACAAACGTTGACCTTTGACCCTTGGACATCTGCCAATGTGTCAAGCACTTATTGGAGAGCAGATATGGACTTGTCCCCTCTCTAAAAATTAGAAAGAAGGGGGTGCATTTCTAGGATGGCGTGCACCCATGGATAGGGATGCTGGAGTCCCATATGGATGGAACTCCAGGTTGCTTCTTGGTTTCTACTTAGGTGGCCATTAGGTATCTACTTTAACTAATCTTAGGTGCCACCATAGGATGAATCTATGGGTCTCTCATCTGATTGGATCAGGTGATGTCATCCCATCAATCAGATTTAGATCTGATTGCACGAAGCAACGTGATTGGCCGGGGTGATGCAGCACCGCATGGCGCAGCAGAGTCTATAAAATGACCCTATCTGCGCCCACTTTTGAGAACTCCTCTTCCAAGCTATGCCCCAAGGCTGCCCCTCTCCCTTCTCCATGCCACCATTTGACCCTCTCCCTCCTCTCCACACTCAAGAAACTTGGGCCTTCAGATTAGTGCGAGTTAGGCATGGAAAGGCTGACGAAAAAGGAAGAAAGCAGCATTGCTGCAGAGACGATAGGTGATCTTCAGAAGAAGTTTTGAAGAATCTCCAAATCAGATCCAGATCTAATTTTTAAAAAAAGAAAGAGAAAGAGAAAATCTCTAGATCCAGCCTGAGTGGATACCGGTAGAGGCCAGGCGCTTGCGTGGCTAGATCCAGAACCTCAGGACTTCGGTAGGATCATCAACGGGTAATCAGATTACCCAGAATTAAGATAAAATTAATTAAAAATTAATTTACTTTTATTTTCTTATTCATCAGATCATAAAATTAGATCTAAAAAGTGTCAGATTTGATTAGGATCTAAGAGATGATTTTTGAAATATGCCTCTTGATCCAATCAGATCCGAACGAACCTGACCCCGAAAAATCAGGATTTTCCTTCAACTGGTATTAGAGCTTGGTTCTTATAAAATTTATTTAGATTTAATTTAATTTGATTAATTAGTAATTTTAGATGTCACATGAGATATAATTAGATCTAAAATCAAAAAAATAGAAAATTAAAATTAATTAATCTAGATCAAATATGTATGAGATACATAACTAGACTAGGAATAGAATTATTCTATGTGTAGTCTAGTATAATCATATTTCTTGTTTCATTAAATATAATTTTTAGATCTATTTATTTTCTATCTTATGATATTATAAATGTTATAATCAGATCTAAAATTAGAAAATAAATTTAATTTAATTTGTTCATATGAGATATGATAGTTGCATGTTTAGACAAATTGTAAAATAGTTCTGCAAATAGGTCTAGATTAAATTTTATTTGATAAGATCAAATTTAAATTTAATTTTTTAGATGATTATGAGATAATTTATATCTAAAAAATATGCATATATGATATATGTGATATATACAAAATATATTTTAATTAGATCTATTTTTTTTATATGAGATATATTCTTAGATCTAATTAGTTTTTGTAGATTAGTTGTATTTTTGATTAAGGCATTTTCCTTGGCCGTCCGATCATAAGAACAAAGTAGGGATTAAAGATCCTCTCCTCCCTTTCGATGGGGTGTTTTTATGATGTTTAGGGGTGCTGCGCATTCATCCTTAATCAGAAATTAAAAACTTACTTTCTGTAAAACCCTAGATCCTGAAATCCTAGGATCTTATTTACATATTTTATTTAAGAACCCTAACTTAATTAAGAATTAAGTTTTTGAAATATCAATTAGGTCTAAAATTGAAAATTTCAGATCTAAGACATATTCATAAATCTGGGTTTGGGCTTGGGTAACTTAATTAGGTCTAGCGGTTGATCAAACCAAATCAAGAGTTGGTTAGATGGGATCAACAATGCTTAAATTGACCAGCCTAATAGGATTAAGTCTAGGTCAAGATCGAGTCATGTGAGTGATCAATTAAGCTAAGACCTAATTAGGCTCAATAGTTAGAGTTTGGATTGTAGGCTAACCCGATTGGTTCTATCTCAATAATTTGGTGTCTAAGGTAAGTTTGGCAGATACGACCAATAGATTTTTAATTGGGAGCTACTCGACTCGAATGCATTCTTATCGAGTTAATGGCATATCCCTTACACTGGTCTCACTTACCTAGCCATGTTTGTTGACTCAATTCTAATCTGAGGTGGTCAATAATCCGAGCTAACCCATGCCACTAGGTTAGTCATAATGGTTATGACTGTTTCAAGTCTAGTTTAATGAGACCTAAATCAAATCTTCCTAAGAAAAGATTAAGTCTAAGGTCTTCCACCATTGTAGATGTTCGGGCCCTTCCTGGGGTTGATTGTTCTCGGCTGGTTATAGTGGCTTAGTTGCATCACAAAGATGCAACCATGTCTATTAGGCATCAGATGCTATGGGCTGGAGGATGAATTGGGCTCAATATTTTGAAAATGATGAGAGACTCAATTAGAAATCCAATCTATGCAAATGGTGGATCTGACTTAACTAAGGAGTGGATCAATATTTCGGACACAGTGAGATTCATGAATTAGAGATCAAGTTTGGTTGCACCATAATTAGAGAATCATTGAACAAGAGTTGTTCACCCATTGGCTAACCCATCACCAATAACTGTTAGGTGAGGTGATGAGTCAGTCGGTGAGACGCACGATCGATTGGAAATCAATAATCATGGAGATTTTCACATCTCTATAGAGAGAGTGTAGGGATCTAAGAAAATAGTGAGAGCTAATTTATTTAAAAATAAAATTTCTAAATAAATTGGTTAAGTCTTAATTGCAATATCTAACTAGAAACATTGACTCTCTACACGAAGATGTCTCCATCCAATCTACTAGCACGAATCCTAGACACCCATAGACTGACTGAACCAAATTACAAGGATTAGCTTCAGAACTTTAAAATCATTTTGGGTTCTAAGAAGTTAACTCATGTATTGGACCAGGACCCTCCCATCTTACCAGCTCGTCCATTCGCTGAACAGAGAGCATCTCTGCATAAGTAGACTGATGAAGATAATAAGGCCAGATACTACATGTTGGGCTCGATGTCTGATGAGCTTCAGTGCCAACATGAAGATATCAGAACTGCTTGCCAAATGTTGGCTCACCTACAGGAGATATTTGGTGAACAGAGTCGCACAGCCAAGTATCAAGTCACTAAACGACTGTTCAAGGCTAAGATGCGTGATGGACAGTCAGTCCAAGAACATTGTCTGATGATGATCAAGGACTTGGAAGAGCTTGAGAAGCTTCGAGTGAGGTTAGACTTGGATCTATAGAATGATATAATTCTGTAATCTTTGATCGATGCATATGGGCAGTTCATCATGAACTACCATATGCATAAACTTCAAAACTCCTTGGCCGAGCTTATGAACATGCTGGTTACCGTTGAGCTTTCCATGAAAGGTTCTAAAGGCTCAGTGCTTGCTATGGAACAGACTTCTTCCAAGAGAAAGTCTTTTGGAAAAAAGAAGAAATCTATGAAAAAGCAAAAGGTGGAAGGAGGAAAGAAGAAAAAGGCAGAGCTGAAGAAGAAGGCCACTGACAAATGAAAGTGTTTCCATTGCAACAATAACGGCCACTGGAAGTGGAACTACCCTACTTACCTGGCCACCCTAAAGAAGAAGAAGGTAGGTCCTTCTGGAGGTATGCTCGTTATTGAGTCTAACCTTATGATTTCTTCTGCATCTAGTTGGGTGCTTGACTCTGGTTCTAGTGCTCACTTGTGCACTTCTATGCAGGGTCTTGAGGATAGCAGGAGGCTGAGGGATGGTGAGATGATCCTACGTGTCGAAAATAGAGCAAGAGTTGCTACCGTGGCCATGGGAACAAACCCTCTTCGACAACCATCTGGTTTAGACTTAGTATTAAAAGACTATTATTATGTGCCTGCAGCAAGCAGAAATTTGATTTCTATTTCTTGCCTTGCATTAGAAGGATATGTAATTAGTTTTCTTAAGGACCATTGTAACATTCTTTATGAAAGAAATAAAATTGCAAATGGTTTCCTTATTAACGATCTTTATCAGTTACATGTTGATGTATCTATTTTTAACTTCAAGCAAAATGTGAATGCCATAAAATCAAAACGTCCTAGGGATAGTCCTAATGATAGGTATCTATGGCACCTAAGATTAGGTCATATAGTAGAAGATAGGGTTAACAAATTGGAGAAAACTGGGACTATTGAGTCCATTGACTTTCGAGTCATATCCAATTTGTGAATCCTGTCTTCATGGCAAAATGACCAAGATCCTTTTTGTAGGACATAGGGAAAGGGCCACGGATCTTCTTGCCCTAGTACATACAGATGTGTGCGGCCCATTCGATGTACCGGCTAGAGGCAAATTAGTCTACTTCTTAACCTTTACCGATGATTTATCTAGGTATGGATATGTGTATCTTATGAGACACAAGTCTGAAGCATTTGAAAAGTTCAAAGAATTCAGACATGAAGTAGAAAAGCAAATTGGAAAACCCCATTAAGGTTCTTCGATCAGATCGAGGAGGTGAATACCTTAGTCGGGAATTCCTAGACTATCTCAAGAAAAATGGCATAGTCTCTCAATGGACTCCACCAGGAACACCTCAACTCAATGGAGTTTCAGAATGGAGGAATCAGGACCTATTAGATATGGTCCGATCCATGATGAGCTTCACAGACCTTTCCTGATTTTCTTTGGGGACAATTCATTGTTAACTGCAATATACTTACTGAATAGGGTTCCTTCTAAAACCATTCCTACCACACCGTATGAGATATGGCATGGTAAGAAACCAAGTCTGAGTCATCTCAAAAATTTGGAGATTGTCCGGCTTCATGTCAAAAGACAACAAGCGGACAAGTTAGACTTTAGGTCCTTTAGAGCTCGATTCATAGGATATCCTAAAGAGTCATTAGGATATTATTTCTACATTCTAGAAGATCACAATGTGATTGTGAGTCGACATGCCATCTTTCTTGAAAAATAGTTTATTCAAGATAGCGGCATTGGAAAGCAGATCAAGCTCGATGAGAAAGTCTCACAAGAGCAACGAGCTAAGGACCAAATGGAACCAAATCAGGTTAAGCCAATCCATACACTACCTCCTCCACCTCGTAGATCGAAAAGGATTTTTTGTCCTCCTGAAAGGTACTTAGGTACTATTTCAGAGGATGTAGAGGAAATGTTCCTCATAGGTAATGGGGTTCATGGTGATGATCCCAAAACCTATAACGAGGCGATAATAGATATCGACTCTGAGAAATGGATTAGAGGCAATGAAGTCAGAAATTGACTCGATGCACTCAAACCAAGTCTGGACCTTGGTAGATCCACCAGAAGGTATAGTACCTATTGGGTGTAAATGGATCTTCAAGAGAAAGATTGGTGCAGATGGGAAATGTGGAGACATTCAAGGCTAGATTAGTGGCAAAAGGTTATAGTCAACGTGAAGGCATTGACTATCAGGATACCTTTTCGCCAGTAGCTATGCTAAAATCCATCCGCACATTGCTTGTTGTTGCAGCCTATTTCGATTATAAAATATGGCAAATGGACGTGAAAACGGCATTCTTAAATGGATATCTTGAGGAAGATATCTATATGGAACAGCCGCTAGGTTTCACATCCAGTGATACTGATCACAAGGTTTGCAAGCTGCAAAGGTCCATATATGGACTTAAGCAAGCATCTCGGAGCTAGAACACTCATTTTAATGATGTGATCAAAAAGTTTGGTTTCATCAAAAATAAGGAGAAGCCATGTGTTTTCAAAAAGGTCAGTGGGAGCGCTGTTGTCTTCCTCGTATTGTACGTGGATGACATCCTCCTTATTGGGAATGATATTCCCATGTTGACGACAGTCAAAATGTGGTTGTCCAAGGAATTCTCCATGAAAGACCTAGGTGAAGCATCCTTTATTCTAGGAATTAAGGTCTATAGAGATAGACCGAATAGGATGCTAGGACTTTCACAGAAGATGTACATAGAGGAAGTACTAAAGAGGTTTAGTATGGAAAACTCTAAGAGGGGTTTAGCACCCTTCAGGCATGGCATTCATCTTTCCAAGAAGATGTGCCCTAGCACACCTGAGGAAATAGAACGCATGAGCAAGATCCCTTATGCTTCAGCAATAGGGAGACTCATGTATGCCATGTTATGTACACGACCTGATATAGCACATGTCGTGAGTGTCACGAGCAGATATCAGTCGAATCCAGGTGAAGAACACTGAACTTCTGTGAAATATATCTTTAAGTACTTATGAAGAACTAAGGATATGTTGTTGGTCTTTGGTAATGGAGAACTCCAAGTCTAAGGGGATACAAACTCAGACTTTATGTCCGATGTAGATGATCGAAAGTTGACATCTGGGAGTCTATTTGTGTGCAATGGTGGAGCTGTCAGTTGAAAAAGTTTCAAGCAGACGGTGATAGCAGATTCCACCGTGGAAGAATAATATATCGCTGCATCAAAAGCTGTGAAGGAAGCATTCTGGTATAAGAAGTTTACCGCAAAGATCGAAGTGATGCCATCAGATGCCATTCCTCTATACTGCAGCAACAATGGTGCCATAGCCCTTGCTAAGGAGCCAGGGTCTCATCAGAAATCCAAGTACATCGAGGGGCGATACCACCTCATCCGCGATTACCTCGAGAAGGATTACGTTGAGGTCAAGAGAGTCGACTCCGCAGATAATGTGGCGGACTCACAAAGCCATTGGGCCAGCAGAAGATCGAAGCCCACCTTGAGAAGATGGGATATAGATTTGTAGCCAATTGGCTTTAGGTCAAGTGGGAGTTTATTAGATATGTGTGCCCTAGAAGCCAGAATTGGCTGACACTTGTAATACACTTCTAAGGGCAAAATTATAATTTTGACTATAAATAATAAAATGGATTATTTTCTATCATATATGTATATTTAGTGTCTGTGATACATCCCTTGAGTTAATGGTAATGATAATTTATATTTTTAAGAGTTGAAAATTTAAGACATGAATTTTCATTTATTAACTCATAAAATGCTCTTGACCGTAGAATCATCATAAGAATGGTGATTGATCTGAAAGGTTAGTGTACAATTACTTCTTTATAGTAGATGAGTCTTAAGTCTACGATGTAGAGATACCGAAGCGAAAGTATAGGTACTCGTTAGAGAATGAGGGCACTAAGCGTGACCACCTCGAGTAGTCATAAGGAAGTCTACCTTCTCGTCGATGACTGACTCGATGCTGCAGTGGTGTGTCTGGTTCTTTGACCTGAGGTGCATCAGCAGTTCACCTTGAGGGTGTTATAGTTTGACTACACCATGACTCGATCTCCTAGCCATTTGAAACCCTGAGGTGTATGTTGGCTATAGCATGTTCATTGTAGGAATTGGATTGCACCAAGATATAATCCATCTACCTTGGTGGATGAGAAGCAGCCCTGTGATGATCATGAGAATCAAGTCCATAAGCCCATGGCCATGGCAGAGAGTGTAAAATAATAGAAAGAGTTTCTATTAAGGTTTTCACATCGGACTTGAATCGAATGATTAAATCATATGAAAGAAATTAGGGTTTGATGAGTTCACCTTAGCCCTAATATGATCGGAGCTCAAGATAGAAGAACTTAATCACACAAGTAGCTACACAGAGAGTTTCATTTTCAGTTTTGATAGGTTGCCACCATATGCTGCTAGGTGTCACTGATGGATTTTGAGAGTAATTAGAATGATTTAGATAATCGATCATTCTATGTTGTTTAAATCAGAAGAGTTCTGATCCATCGAAAGGAGTTTCGATGATATCGATGATGGAGATCATGACATATCCTATTACCATATAGAACTGAACCTAACTGGGTCACACAAATAAGGGTTTGGATTTGTATATCATCAATTGGACTAACCCAGTTCAATTGATTTGAATAAGATTCAATTAGGTTCAAGGCAATCATGCTAGCACACGATTGAGCCTAACATTCTCCTTTTTCTATCTTAAAAGTTATCTCGACTGAGCCAAATGAGTTTGTGCTCACTCAGGTACTTTTACCTGGTCTAACTGGAGCTTGTCCAAGTCAGAAAAGGGTTGTCTTAATTTATGAGATAAATTTGAGACAACACCTATCATTTTTCGTCACCTGCTAATTCTTGTACTTTGACATGGACAAACGTTGACCTTTGATCCTTGGACATCTGCAATGTGTCATGCACTTATTGGAGAGCAGATAGGGGCTTGTCCCCTCTCTAAAAATTGGAAAGAAGGGGGTGCACGCTTAGGATGGTGTGCACCCATGGATAGGGATGCTGGAGTCCCATACGGATGGGACTCCTGGTTGCTTCTTGGTTTCTACTTAGGTGGCCCTTGGGTATCTACTTTGAACAGTCTTAGGTGCCATCTAAGAATGAACCTATGGATCTCTCATCTGATTGGATCAGGTGATGTCATCCCACCAATCAGATTTAGATCTGATTGCACGAAGCAACGTGATTGGCCGGGGTGATGCAGCACTGCATGGCGCAGCAGAGTCTATAAAAAGACCCTATCTGCACCCACTTTTGAGAACTCCTCTTCCAAGCTATGCCCCAAGGCTGCCCCTCTCCCTTCTGCATGCCACCATCTGGCCCTCTCCCTCCTCTCCATGCCTAAGGAACTTAGGCCTTCAGATTACTGCGAGTCAGGCAAGGAAAGGCTGACGAAAAAGGAAGAAAGTAGCACTGCTATAGAGACGACGGGTGATCTTCAAAAGAAGTTTTGAAGAATCTCCAAATCAAATCCAGATCTGATTTTTGGAGAAAAGAAAGAGAAGAAGAATATCTCTAGATCCAGCCTGAGTGGATAATGGTAGAGGCTAGGTGCTTGCATGGCTAGATCTAGAACCTCAGGGCTCCGATAGGATCATCAACGGATAATCAGATTACCTAGAATCAAGGTAAAATTAATTAAGAATTAATTTAGTTTTATTTTCTTATTCATTAGATCATAAAATTAGATTTGAAAAGTGTCAGATCTAATTAGGATCTAAGAGGTGATTTTTGAAATATGCCTCTCGATCTAATCAGATCTGAACGAACTTGACCCCGAGAAATCAGGATTTTCCTTCAGGGGCTTGGAGCGAAGATGGCGCATGGAGATAGGAGTCCTAGTCTCACTGGGACTCCTAGTTTGACTTGGTCCAACTTGATCCTTAGACCAAATTAATTTAGGATTTAATTAACCCAATTAAATTAGATCTTAGTCCAACTAATAATCTAATTAAATCATATTCAATTATAATTTAATTTTTTAACTAAATTAAAAATTAGGTTGATACAAGTCCTAATTGAATTAGGACTAGTTCTTTCTTACAATTTGCTCATCCAATAAACCAGTTAGACTTGATCCAATCAAGTCCAAACCAAATCTAATTAAATTATATTTAATTAGTCTTAATCTCAGCCCTCTGGCTTAATCAAATGAAGATAATTAGTAATCAAATTGCTAATTAATCCTCCTGCAATATTTGTATTAGGTCAAATAATAATCATATTGAATGATTAACTCTAGAATAATTTTTAATCATCGATCATCCATCCGATTAGATTGAGAATTTTTAGGTGTGTGACCCGAAGGTCCGAACCTAAACTGATAGTATATAAATAAATTTTTATACCAATTAAAATAACCATCTAGTAATGGTACCCGATTGTCGGACAGGTCGAATGTATATAACAACATCCTTAGAACCCATATGGATATAGTTTTCGTATAATTCATCCTCTTGACCAAAATGATTGTAGGACACCTCAGAGTTTAATTGTTAATCTTGATTAGACCATCTACAATATATTTTAAAATATCAAATCCATTTCATGGATTACCCTAGCCAAGGTTTTTGCTATATTGAAATATAGTGACGGATTTTTCTCCAACTCTTGGAGTGGTCAATCCCATCTTGGTCACTCACCAACTTTGCAAGTACTTGACTGTACCCAAAAATCTTTCATCACTAAATTAGAAATTTAGTTTGTCCGATACCAAAGCACGGTGAGTTGCTTGCAAGCCATTATAGTGATCTCAGGTCTAAGGGATATTTATACCTATATGCCATCAGAACAAATCTTGACAGCAGAATGCTCTAGAGTTGGTCGCATTCAATGACGATGTACCCATCAACTCACTTATATGCCATACCGATATTTTGACACTTCTTGGTTAAGAGGATAACAAACCTATATGGCATACAACGATCTATGCTCAATAAACATTGTCATCCTAATTAACGACATATCATTTGGTCGTGAATAGTTTTAAGAGCTAATCGATAAATTCCCTCTTTATCAAAACAAATTGTCCTAAGATCTTCATCACAATAATGGAGTTCATTAGAAGATGTATACCTTATGACAAAAATATCAAAATAAATATATTTATTAATAAATTAATTATAATTATAAGATAGCTCAACCATCAATAGACTGATGATTGATTTTGGAACATATTTTCCAACAACTCTCACTTATCTTAAAGTCACTCGGCATAGTATCTAAACCCATCTTCAACTTGTGTTTGTCGAACTCCATTACGCCAGGGTTTTAGTGAAGGGGTCGGCTAGGTTATCCTTTCTATCGATCTTCTAAAGGTCGACGTCACCTCCATCCACAATCTTTTGGATCAGCTAGTAGCGGTGCAGTATGTGCTTCATCCTCTGGTGTGCCTTTGATTTCTTTGCCTGAGCAATGACACTAGTGCTGTTATAGTAGAGTACGACCGGACCACCAAGGAAGGATGCTACTCTAAGCTCGATGATGAACTTCCTCAGCCACAGTTTTTTTTGCAGCATCTGATGCTGCGATGTACTCTACTTCACAAACAGAATTTGCCATAGTATGCTATTTGAACTCTTCCAGTAGATGGCTTTACCATTTAGGATAAAGACATAACCCGACATGCTTCTTCTATCTTCATGGTCAGATTGAAAGCTGGAGTCAGTAAACCCTATAAGTCTCAAATCCAACTCACCATAAATCAATCATTGGTTCTTAGAATTTTTTAAATACTTAAGATTGGTTTTTACCACTTTCTAGTGGTTCTCTCCTGGATCAAATTGGTATCTACGCATTACTACTAATAAGTATGCCACATCTAGTCTTGTACATGTCATGGTGTACATGATAGATCCCACTACTGAAGCATATGTGACTCTACTCATACGCTCTCTCTCTTCAAGAGTTGTCAAACAATCTCTCTTAGAGAGAAAAATTTCATAACCTATCGAAAGATAGTCCTTTTTGAAATTCTCGATGCTGAACCTTTTCAGCATAGTTTCTATGTACGTAGACTGGGATAACCCAAGCATCCTCTTAGATCTATCTCTATAGATCTTCATCCCTAGGATGTAGGATGCTTCACCCAAGTCCTTTATGGTGAATTAAGATGACAACCAAACTTTTATTCCTTGCAGAGTGGGGATGTCATTCTCGATTAAGAAAATATCATCAACATACAAAACAAGAAATACTACTACCAGACTATTGCCCATTTGTAGATACAAAGCTCTTCTTCATTCTTAACCAAGCCATACATATTTATTATCTTATCAAAATGAATATTCCAACTCTGAGATGCTTGCTTCAATCCATAAATGGATCTCTAAAGCTTGTATACCTTGAACTCATCTGTAGATGCAAATTCTTTGGATTGTATCATATACACCTCTTCGATCAGCTCTCCATTCAGAAAAGCTATCTTCACATCCATTTGCCAGATCTCATAGTTCAGATGGATAGCTATAGCAAGCATTATCTGAATGGATTTGAGTGTTGCCATAAGGAAGAATGTCTCATCATAGTCAATACCATAGCGTTGATGATATCTCTTGGCAACCAGATGGGCTTTATAGGTCTCTACCTTTCTCTCTATGCTCTTCTTCCTTTTGAAGACCCATTTACATCCAATGGATTTAATCCCTTTAGGTGGGTCAACCAATATCCACACATCATTGACCTTCAAGGACTCTATATTGAATTTCATGGCCTCAAGCTATTTCTCAGAATCAGATCTTTGCATTGCATCTATGTAGGTAATCGGATCCTCATCATTCTCATCGAGTTTGATAGGATCACCATCCCAAATCAAGAAATCATAGTATCTATCCGATTGATGTGGTACTCTATCAGATTGCCTTAATGGTGTAGAGACACTGAGCTCTATATCTCATCTAATAAAATCTGGTTCAGGTTCGGCTATAGGTGTCAGCTTTTCTACTTGTTGAACTTTATCAAGTTCAACCTTGGAGGCAACAGTTCCTTCACCAAGGAACTTCTTTTCCAAAAAGACTGCCTAAAGGCTGACAAACATCTTTTGTTCATCAGCATGGTAAAAAATATATTCTTTTCATTCTTTAGGGTACCCTATAAATGTGCATTTGTTAGACCTTGATCCAAGTTTATCTATGATTAACCATTTTACATAAGCCGGGCAACCCTAGATCCTAAGGTGCGAAAGTGCTAGCTTATGCCCTATCCATATCTCATATGGAGTCTTAATTACAGACTTACTTGAAACCCTATTTAATAGATAGCAAGTCGATTCGAGTGCATATCCCTAGAAGGATATCAACAATCTAGCAAAATCCATCAAGGATCAGATCATGTCTAATAGAGTATGATTCCTCCTCTTAGACACACCATTATGCTATGGTATTTCTAGAGGAGTCCATTAGGAGAGAATCCCATTCTCTCCTAGATATGTGAGATTCTCACTAAAAAGGTATTTCCCTCGGTCAGATCAAAGAGTTTTAATATTCTTTCTAGTTTGTTTTTCTACTTTACTTCAGAATCATTTGAATATTTTAAATAACTTTGACTTATGTTTCATCAGATAGACATATCCATACCTGGATAGATCATTTGTGAAAGTAATGAAGCAGAGATATCCATCTCTAGCACTTGTGCTCATTAGTCTACATACATCAGTATGTACTAGATCTAAGAGCTCAGTAGCTCTCTCATCTTTTTCAGTAAAAGATGACTTGGTCATTTTTTCGAGAAGATAAGATTCATAGGTTGGAAGTGATTCACAATCACTGACTTCGAGAATTTTTTCTTGAGTCAACCTATTTATTCTATTCTTGTTGATGTGACCTGGTCTATAGTGTCATATGTAGATATCCGATACATTATCTAAACTAGGATGCTTGCCAGTGGAATAGACTATATTAATAGGTTGTGATAACATGTACACATCATTATTCAAATATTCAGAGAATATAGTAATACCACTCATAATGACATTATAAAATTCTTTCTTTATTAAAAATTCATAATTATCTTTGGCCAAAAGGCCTACAGAAATAACATTCAAAAAAGAACTATAACAAAAATTATAATCACTAAGAACAACTATGTGAGACTTAAATACAAGTTTCAAGATTTTTATTACTAGAACTGAAACTGATCTTCCATGTCCAACATTCAAGAACCTCTCGTCTTACTTGAATCTCCTACTGATCTGCAACTTCTATAATGAATTGCAAATATGGTAAGGGCTACCAGTATCCAATACCCAGTTTGTTTTATCATAAATAGAGAAATTGCAAGAAGTTATCATATAAATACATTACCTAGTAACAACTTGCTTCTTTCTCAACCTGTTGCGGTCTAGTGAGGCAATGTTCTGAGGATAATTTTTCTTCCAGTGCCACCGCTTCTTGCAGAAGAAGCATTCAACTTGACTCTTATCGAACTTGATCTTCTTGGTCTGGCCCTGCACTGATATCCCAACCTAAACTTGCATCTTCTTTGATTTGTTCTTCTTATTCTTCTTTTCTTTCTTAAAGGGTCAAGAATTAGAAGATGAACCTCCTACTAAGTTTACTGACTCCTTGTGGTGTTGGTGATCCTTCTCAATGTTCTAAAGCAACTCCAGTAACCCATGGTAGTTAACTTCAGACTTTGTCATTCTATAATGAATAAGGAATGAGAGATTTGATTTGGGCAATGAGTTCAAAATTGCATCTTTTCCTAGTTGCTCGTGCAAGGGAAATCCAAGCTTGCTCAAACATTCCATCAGCTTGATCATGTACAGTACATGATCGGTGATAGAAGCTCCATCCCTCATCTTGGTGTTAAAGATGGAACAACTGGTCTTGTGCCTTTCAATGTCATCAGGTGTACCAAAAAACTCATTTAACACTTGAAACATGTCTTCTGGCTAAGCTGACTAAAAACTATGACTGAACTCATTGCTCATGGCAGCCAACATAATACAACGCATGATGATTCGATCATTGAGCCACCTCTGATAACTGTATCTGATCGTTCCACATGCATTGGATGCTAGCTCCTCAGGTGCCGAATCTATTAGAACATTCAGAATCCATTCATGCTCTAGGACAATCTTCAACTTTTAGTACCAGTTATCAAAGTTAGATCCCACCAGCTTATTATTGTCTAATAATGATCGAAGTGAAAGAAAAGTGGCCATGTCTGCATAATGAAAAACCAAAATCTAATTAGTAATTGATTCATTAAACCTAAAGATTTGGATTTTAATCAAAAGGTTCTCTCACTATTTTATTTAAATTGGTAGCTTCTATCTTCAATTTAAGAAATTGTCCTAATTTCTTAGTGGATACTAAAATCCACATAGAGTGCACACAAGCCCAAGTTTAGTTGGTCAACCCATGTACATCTAAGGTTAGGTTTATAACCAATTATTTCTCTAAATAATTTCTAGTAATTTAATTTTGCCCAATCCCTAATCAATAGGCTTTGGCCTCCACTAAAAAGATGCAGTTAGATCCAACCATTAACATGACCATATTTGGTCTATCTAACCGATGAATGATTAAGTTCAACTTTGGTTGGTCAATCTAACCACCATTTAGATTGATGCGGCCAAGAAATCATATTATGAATAATAATTTTATTAGCCGATAAGCAACAGGCCTTTGGGCCTCCAATAATTATCAAACTAATGGACCTTTTATCATCCACTTAATGAGAGGCTATGATCTAGTTATCATCATAACTATTTCATTTTTAGGAACCTAATAATTTTAGAGAATTTAATTAATTTGATTTAAAGAAGATAAAGAGAATGAGCCAGCCAATTTCGATCCTCCCACTGACTTCATCAAGTCAGATAAAAAAGAGAACCTAATTCAAACCGACATTAGGAGCACCTAAATTAGTCACACTGATTTACCCAATTGATATGGATGAGCCTAAATCATCAAGTGATCTAATCAAAATCTAATTCACTAGGATGGCTAGGTAAGTAAGATCAGTGGAAGAAATATGCCATTAACTCATCAATGATCGAATCAGTGCGAGTAGCTTCCAATTAAAAATCACTAGCTAGATTGCCAAACTTACATTAGACACCATTCGGTTCATTAGTTTCAACTTGGCCAACCTAGTAATTTTGGGTTTGACTACATAGCCAGGAATCAAGTCCATCTTGGTTCTCGTTAAAGATATGGACTTGACTAACTATAACTATTATAATTAATCTAGAGAATCCTTGACCTAATCCATGATAACTATTGATTACATTTAGTCAATTCTCTAATTAATTCTATTCTTTAATCTAACCTTAGGTCTAACCCAATTAATGGACCTAATTTTCACTAACTCATTAATCCAATGTGTTATCATTTGTGTCTTAGGATCTTCAATTCACAATCCTAGATCCTAATCAATCAATTCTTAATTCTTAATTAATTTTTGGGCTAAGGGTTGGCGTTCAGCATTTCAAAAATGATTTTAATATTCGTAAAGGATTTTTGCAATATGGTTTTATCAACTAGTTGCATGCTTGATTCACAATCAATATGCACATATAACAAACATGAAAACTATTTTAGATCTAATCTAAACATGCTCATAAAATTGAAACTATTTCAATTTTAATTAATCATAAATCATCTTAGATCAGATCTAACACATTTATGATGATAAAAATTAGATTAAAACTCTTTTAGTTAGATCATAAAATTTTTTAGATCTAATCTAAAATTTTATGATCAGGATTTTAGATCTGTACGCACTAGGATAACCTCTCCACTATAAGGGATAAACCTTACAGCAGGACAACCTTGCAATGTATGCACTCTAAAATTTTATTTTTAGATTTAATTATTAGATTATAAATTAAATCTAATCTAAAAATATAATCTAATCATGCATAAAATATGTAATAAATTGATCTAGGCTTTGATACCAATTGTAGGAACCAATCTAGGGTTCTAGGGTTAGCTTTTGAAACTTTTTCAAAATTACAGCGAAAGAGATGAATTAATCATATTAAATCATGAATAATATAAAATAAGACTCTAAATATTGGATTCTATTACATGATTAAGACATGCTATTACATCAAAAAAATAAAATATCAAAAGAACTGCATGTTGATCATATCAACAGTAGACTATTCTAGATTAGATCTAGACATGTAATAGGAAGATTAGATCATCCTAACCTTTGAATCTCGAGTTTCTTAACTCATTGATCTAAGCTTGAGATGGTTGCTCCAAGTTGCACATGTGTCCAGCCTCTATGAGTTGTCCACATGAGCTCTTGATTGTAGATTTGAAGTCCGATGCTCGAAAATCAGCATAGTATGCTAGTACTATGCTGATCCTTCTCCGACAGTCGATCTGGATATTTCTTCTTTCAAGCATGGACTCTTCAACTTTTAAAAGTTGAGAAAGATGATTTGTGATACTGAGATACCTCTCAAACACTCACAAAGATGGAGGAATAGGAGTGGAAGAAAAACCCTAGAAGAAGACCCTCTTCTTCTTCTTCCTTCACTCACCTAAGTACCTTGATTGGTGCCTTTACAAAATCCCATGCCCTATGGTTCTCTCTCAGATTTTTCAGGCTCCAAATAATATCACTTAGATGTGTAATCCACAACAAAATTAGGTCAAAATTCATTTTATATATGGAGATATAGAGGAATCCTTGACTAGGTCAAATACCTAGTCAAGGGTTATCCAGACAAGGCTAGACTTGGCGTGCCCAACTCTTGGGCACCCCTCCTTTTTTTTTTGCATGGACCACCAGAGAATGTCACACAAAACCTCTCTTAAAAGCCATAAAAATAATAGAGAGAAAATAGGGTTGTGGGCGACACAAAATGGGAAGGAGTTTTGGTCTCTCAAAACTCTATCTTATAGAGTTTAAATCAACTCAAACTCTTCTTTCGACTTGATCACAATATCCAAATACCGTATTTAAGATAAAGGGAGTAAGGAGGCATGCATAAACATTTGGAGAGAAATATTTTCATGAAAAAATCTAAAAAAAATGGCATGAGGGGGCTTGGGGCTAAGGTGGCGTATGGAGATAGGAGTCCTACTCTCACTAGGACTCCTAGTTTAACTTGGTCAACTTGATCCTTAGACCAAATTAAATTAGGATTTAATTAATCCAATTAGATTAGGTCTTAGTCCAACTGATAACCTAATTAAATCAAATTAAGTCAACTTTAATTCTAATTTAATTTTTTAATCAAATTAGAAATTAGGTTGATACAAGCCCTAATTGAACTAGGACTAGTTCTTCCTTGTAATTTGCTCATCCAATAAATCAATTAAACTTGATCCAATGAAGCACAAACCTAATTAAATTAAATTATATTTAATTAATCATAATCTTAATCCTCTGGCTTAATCAAATTAATCCAATTAGTAATCAAATTGCTAATCAATTCTCCTGCAATACTTGCATTAGATCAAACAATAGTCATATTGAATGTTTAACCCTAGAACGATTCTTAATCATCGATCAACCATTCGATCAGATCAAGAATTCTTATGTGTGTGACCTCATAGATCCAAATCTAAGCTGATAGCATAAAAGTAAATTTTTATACTAATTGAAGTAACCATCTAGCAATGGTACCTGACGGTCGGATAGGTCGAATATATAGAACAACATCCTTAGAACCCATATGGATATAGTTTTCATATAATTCATCTCCTTGACCAAAATGCTCATAGGACACCTTAGAGTTTAACTGTCAATTTTGATTAAGTCATCTACATTATATTTCAAAGTATCAAATCCATCTCATGGATTATCCTTGCCAAGATTTTTGCTATATTGAAATATAGTGATGCATTCTTCTCCAACTCTTAGAGTGGTCAATCCCATCCTGATCACTCACCAACTTTGCAAGTACTTGACTGTACCCAAAAATCTTTCATTACTAAATTAAAAATTTAGTTTATCCGATACCAAAATATAGTGAATTGCTTGCAAGCCACTATAGTGATCTCAGGTCTAAGGGACATTTATACCTATATCCCATCAGAATAATTCTCGATAGTAGAATACTCTAGAGTTGGTCACGTTCAATGATGATGTGTCCATACATCTCACTTATATGTCATATCAGTGTCTCCATATTTCTTGGTTAAGAAGACAATCAACCTATATGGCATACAACAACCTATGCTTGATAAACATTGTCATCTTAGTTAACAGCGTATCATTTTATCGTGAATAGTTTTAAGAACTAATCAATAAATCCTCTCTTTATCAAAATTAAATAGTTCTAAGAACATCATCACAATAATGAAGTTCATTAGAAGATGTATACCTTATGATGAAAATGCCAAAATAAATATTTTATTTATTAATAAATTAATTATAATTACAAGATAGCTCAACCATCAATAGACTGATGATTGGCTTTGGAACATATTTTTCAACACCTAACATGGTTGGCCTTTATCTTATCTTCCTGTCAGGATGAGGTCCTCCTTCTATTTCTGATGGGGTTGTTCTTTATCTTTATTAGGAGGAGGTCCTCCTTCTATCCCTAACAAAATCATTGGGACACAAAAGAATCATTGAAAGAGCCTCTCCCCTCCTCCTATCTTAAATATCTGAAGGTCTTCATCCATGCCAGGATGAGATTCTCCTCATATTCTTGATACGGTTGGCCTTTACCTTGTTCCTCTATCAGAATAAGGTCCTCCTATTTCTAACAGGATTGGCTTTTATCTTTGTTAGGATGAGGTCCTCCTCCTGTCCCTAACAAAGTCATTGAGGCATGAAAGAGTCATTGAAAGGACCTCTCCCCTCCTCCTATCTTAAATAATCAGAGGTCTTCTACTTTATTTAAGGATGAAGTTTGGTTTACTCATTTCCTTCCATCATATAACTTTGTGACAAAGAATAAGGATATTGAAAATAAGGATGTTTTATTGAGGCAAGATTATTGATAATATATTCTCAAGTTCTCCGAGTTCCAAGGTTGCGAGAGTGTTGGCCCTTCGATCTCCTTTAGATAGTATGTACCTGATCGAGCAATTTCCATGACTTCAAAAGGGCCTTCATAATTTAGGATGTGCTTTCCTTGGTATTGAGGTTGCAAAATATCTGCTCGTCGGAGCACCAGATCTTCTACTCTGAATGTCTTGCTTCTAACCCTGGAGTTGTAGTAGCGGGCTATTCTTTTAAAGATGCCATTCAGATTTGAGCTTTCTCTCACTTTTCTTCTAACAGATCGATATTTGTTTTAGGATCTTGGGAGTTACTTTCCTCATTAAAAGCCTCAATCCATGCTAAAGGAAGCAGGAGTTCAATTGGAATAACTACCTCCATCTTGAAAGCTAGTGCAAAAGGGGGTTTCTTCAGTAGAAAATCTTTAGATAGTTTGGCAAGTCCAGAGCAAATGATAGAGTTTATCTACCCACGTGCCCTTTGCCCTCTCAAGTCTTGCCTCTATCTCTTGAAGCAAAGTTCTATTGGTTACTTCTGCCTTACCATTTGCTTGCGGATGAGCTACTAATGTGAAGTGGTGAGATATGTTCAGATCTTTGCAGAACTTAGTAAACTTTGCACCTACGAACTAATACCCATTATCAGTGATTAGTGTTTGAGGTAGACCAAACCTACAAATAATTGACTTTCAGACAAAGTCTAGCACTTTAGCTTTAGTTATCTTTGCTAGAGGTTCGGTCTTAACCAACTTTGTGAAATAATCTACTACCACCAGCTGGAACTTTCACTGTCCAAATGCCATGAAAAAAGGTCCAAGTATATCCATCCCCTATTGTGAAAATGACCAAGGGGCATCTAATGATATCAACTGTGAAGCTAGCTATCTCTGAATGTTTGCATTTCTCTAACACCTATCATATTTTCTCACATAATCTACCAGATCTTGGTGCATTATTGGTCAATAGTATCCCTGATAGAGTAACTTATGTGGGAAGGATCTTGCCTCTAGATGATTTCCATAAATGTCTTTATGAACTTTTCTCAATGCATAGTCAGCTTTCGTAAGTCAGAGACATTTAAGGAGTGATAGAAAGTACAACATCTTGTATAGCTTATTTTCATATAAAATATAGTGAAAAACTTGATTTCTTAACTTTCGAGCTTCTTTGTGGTCTCTGAAAAGAATTTTGTCTCTAAGATAAGCAATCAATTGAATGATCCAACTGGACTCTTGATCAACTAGCATTATTGCCTGGGGCTCTTCCGAACTTGGGTGCTATAGGACTTCAAAAAGGACTTCTTTTGGCAGTTCGTTTGGGGCTAAGGTGGCTAGCTTGGAGAGGAGGTCGGCCCTAGTATTCTCCACCCTGGGGATTCACTGGATATCAAAATTATTAAAGGATAAGATCAAACTGCTTACCTTTTCCAAGTACTTCTTTTTGCTTTCATATCGAGCTTCATAATTATCACTGACTTGCCCCACAACCAGCTGAGAGTTACTATAAACCTTCAGATGTTCTACTTCTAGTTCTTTGGATATTCTTAGTCCTACAAGTAGGGCTTCATACTCTGCTCCATTGTTAGTGGCGAGAAAGTCAAAGTATAATGCATACTTTGCTACAACTTCTTCTGGATTGATGAAAATCAAGCCCACACCTACTCTAGAAGCATTAGATGAACCATCCACATATAATGTCTAGATGTCTTCAGAGAGATTAGCCCTCTCTTCAGGGGAGGTAGAAATATGAACTTCTTGGTGCTCTAGTTTAGTCTCCTCTAGAATAGTGCACTCCACTATAAAATCGATCAGTATTTGAGCTTTAATGGATGGCCAAGATTGAAAATGAATGTTAAACTTAGTTAACTCGATTGTCTACTTTGCTATTCTTCCTGAGGTGTCAGGCCAATATAGGACTATCTTAATGGGTTGATCAGTGAGAAGAGTGATTGTGTATCCCTAAAAATAAGGTTGAAGCTTTTTGGCTGTAATCAATAAGGTATAAGTTAGTTTTTCTAATTTGGTATACATTATTTCTTCATCCCTCAGGACTCTACTTATATGGTAGATCGGCTTCTGAAATTTTGCTTCTTCTTTAATCAGGATGGCTCCAATAGCTGTTGGAGATACAGTGAGATATAAGAATAGCTCTTCTCCAAGTTTGGGCTTGGCTAGGAGCAAAGACGAACTAAGATAGTTCTTCTATTTTTCAAAGGCTTGCTAGCACTTAAGAGTCTAGTTGAAATTCTTGGACTATTTTAGGATTTGGATGAAGGACATGTAATGTTCCGTCGATCTTTAAATGAAGCAATTCAGGGATGCTACTTTGCTTGTGAGGCACTAAACTTCTTTTATTCTTGGATGGCTTTGATTTTTTCTAGGTTGGCTTAGATGCCACTCCTTGACACCATGAATCCCAGGGACATCCTTGAGGATACTCCAAAAGAGCATTTCATAGGGTTCAACTTTATCTTGTACTTTCAAAGGGTGCTAAAGATCTCTTCAAGATCGGTAATATGATTTGAAGAAGATCGGCTTTTGACCAACATGTCGTCTACATAGACTTTTATGTTATCGTCAATCTGCTCCTTAAAAATCTTATTCACTAGGTGCTGATAAGTTGCACCTACATTTTTAAGCCCAAAGGACATGACCCTATAACCATAAAGACCATGGTCAGTAATGAAAGCAGTCTTCTCCTCATCCTCTAGTGCCATTCAAATTTGGTTATAGTCGAAGAAGGCATCCATCAAGGTGAGGAGCTCATGGCCCGAAGTTGCATCCACCAGTTGGTCAATCCTGGGCATGGGGTAGCTATCTTTTAGGTAAGCTTTGTTTAAGTTTGTGAAGTCTATGCACATCCTCCACTTACCATTTGTCTTTTTGTTGACAACAACATTTGCGATCCAATTTGGATAGAGTACTTTTTGAATGAATCCTGCTTTGAGGAGCTTGTCGACCTCATCTATAATAGCTTTCTACCTCTCAGGTGCAAAACTATGCTTTTTCTACTTTACTAACCGACGTTTAAGGTCCACACCCAGGCGATGCTCCATTACTTCTGCATCAATCCCAAACATATTTGCAGGCACCCAGGAGAAAATATCTGCATTTTTTTGCAAGAAGGTGACGAGCTGCTTTCTAACTTTTTCTTTTAGATTGGAGCAAATCTTCACAGTGTGTTCCTTATTTCCATCATCCAAAGGGATCTCCACAAGATCGTCGATGGGTTTTCCTCTTTCTTCAGATAGATCATCATGAGCATCAAGCCCATCCATTGGATAAGGGTTTGCTTGCCTTCCTCCTTGCAGGGCAATATTGTAATAGTGCTAAGCTAGTGCCTGGTCTCATCTAACTTCTCCAACTTCATGCCTTGTTGAAAACTTCATTTTTAGGTAATAAGTCGAAACTACAATCCATAGTGCATTTAAACCAGGTCGGCCGAGGATTGCATTATAGGTAGATGGCACCTTCACCACTAAGAAATCGACCTGGCCTCTGGATTGTCTTGGCTTATATCATGCTACAATTGACAATGTTATTATTCCTTCCACTGGTGCATCTCCTATAAATCCCACTAATAAGAAATTCATCGATCCCATTCTACTATCAGGTACAGACATTTTAAAAAAAGCATCATAAAATAAGACAATAGTAGAGCTTCCATTATCAATTAAAATGCAGTGTACATTATAATTAGTAATATTTAAAGTAACTACAACTACATCATTATGCGAAAGCTAAACTCTCTAGGCATCTTCTTCAGTGAAAGAGATGGACTCTTCAGTCTGCTATTTCTTTGCCGGTTCTACTAACTCACCAATCTCCCCCATTGATGTCCCTTAATTATGATGTTGATAATTCCAAGGGGAGGCCGATCTCCTTATGGTTCATCTCTCCAAGGTGGCTCGGGCTGCGGCAGCACTCTTGAACAATCTTCTCTTCTCTCTGGTCGGTGCTTAATAAATCAATCCAGCCAACCTCTTCTGATCAGCATCTCAATCTGGTCCTGAAGCTAGATACACTATTCAGTATTATGATCATAATCATGATGGTAGAGATAGTATCTGTTGGGATTGTACTTCATCGATGAGTCCACATCTTCTCTGGTCCTGGTAGCTACTTCCTTATCTCGATTAGCACTTAGACTTTAAGGCATTCAAGGGAGCATAGTTGTTGAATCTCTTGGGAGGAGAGTTTGTCGAGCCCTTTGATCCGATCTTTCCTGTCAATGAGCTTGAGGAGTTCGGGCTCGTCTACACTTAGAAGAATTTCAAGAGCACGGTCGACCTTCACTCGGCTTGCTTTCAGGTGCGGGCTTGTTAGATTCACCCACCTGCCACTCTTTTGTAACCCTATCATCCTTTAATTTGAAGGCCTCCTCAGCTCGGGCATAACCTTTAGTCTGGGCCAACATATCAGTAAAATTCTTGAGGTACTATTTTTTTAGAGATGATAGAAGATCATTCTTTTAAAGATCGCCTTTCAGTGCGGCCATGACTATAGATTAGTCCAAGTTCTGGACCTCCAGCACAATAGCATTGAAGCGGCTGACGTAAGCTTAGATAGATTCTCCTTCCTTTCACTTTATATTGATGAGGGACTCCAAGCCTCATCTTAGACGTCGACTGCTTATGAAATGAGTCACAAACTGATGGCTCATTTGGTCAAAAAAAAGATCATACTTAGCTTCAGGATTGAGTACTAGTTTCTTGTTGCTTCCTTTAGGATAGATGAAAAAGCTCAACATAGAATGGCATCCAGTGCACCATGGAGCAGCATCATCATCCATAAGGCCTCAAGATGGTCGATCAGATCAGAAGTTCCATCATAACTCTTGAACTAGGAGAGTCTAAAGTTCAGCAGGATGGGCTCCAGCATGATCTTGATGGAGAAGGGGGGATTGGTGCATATGCCATCATGGTGGATCGGGGTGGTATGGCGGAGATCCTCAATCCGCCAGTTCATGTTATGGAGTTTCTGATTGAGAGTATCATCTAGACCATAGATCTCAGAGGGCTGCCAATTGTAGATAGAAAAAGTCTCCTCCAGAGAAGAATCATGATCGGAGCAGGAGCTCCCTACTCACTGCTTTCCCTTCCTGGGGGTAACGGGTCTGCTAACCCAAGTTGCCCTTCTTGGTGCCAATTCTTGAAGCTCTAGCTGGGGGGTTTTCAACTGGGCTACCGTCAGGGGCTGTTGCATGGCTTGCACCATTTTGGTGAGACCTCAAATCTACTACATCAATAGGTTGAACTACTTTAAATACATCAAGACCGTTGGTGGAGGAGGTTGAGCTGTTGGTGATGGTGTTGGAGTAGGTGGATTTGGCTTAGATCTGATGGTGGAGGCAGTGGATCGCCAGGTGGTTGTCTTCTTTGGGGGCATTTTTGAAATAAAAAAAATCAAATGAAGATGGATCTTGAAGGATTAAAGGAAGAAAGTAAATAAGATCGACTGAGCACTCCTTTTAGAGCAAGGGCTTAGAAGATCCTTCCTCTAGCATCAATCTTATTGGTGTGAAAATCTGTGAGGATGTCGGAGGTAGCTGGAGTTGGAAAGGTGAGGTCGCTGTTGAAATCTACAAAATAAAATCCAAATCGAAGGTGGGTGGCTCTGACAGGACCCTCCAATGCTTAAGTCAGTTCTCCGACCAACTAGAATGGAGTGCTCAGAAAATAGAGAAGCAAAGTGACGAGAAGAAGAAGAGAGCTTAGAAAAAAATGTATATGAAGGGTTAATTTTATAGATGGAGCATATAACAAACTGATAGTGACAGCCATAACTATCTGGTGGTGGACTGCTTAGGCCATGTGGAGTTTGTTATAGAAGATGAGTTATCGTTTGTCATGACTTATAGATGGTTAAGATCCATTTGTTGGAGTTTGAATGTAGGTTGAGGACTTCGGTATACATAGTGAATCTACAATCGATCGAGGTCTGTAGGGGTAATGGCTGATGACTTTAAGAAATTCAAAAGCCTCCTGACTAACATGCATGCAAGTGCCCTTTAGATTGAGATCTAAAGTATCATGTTCCATCCTTCGTGGAGTAGTTGTCACGAGTCAGTAGTTTGATGAGGTCTTTTTGGTGGTTCCGGCTAGCAAGTGCAACACGGGCTATGTAAGTCTCCAACTCGCTAGGAGAAGCTCACTCTGAAGGTTATTCGAATAGAAGAACTTTGACAAAAGGAAGCACGACTGAAAGGAGTGCATCCTAAAGGAATCCACCTGAAAGGAGCACGACTGGTGGAGTCCATCTGGAAGGTGCGCGACTGGAGGAGTCCACCTGAAAGGAGTCCGACTGGAGGAGCTCATCATTCACAATATAGGACTTCAACTATCTTCCAAGCTCATCGCCAATCATGGTTGGAAGGGCTGAACCTTGGTCTTGCCATTTACTTTAAATTAAGAAGGTTAGTTAAATAGCAGTTCTCCTTTACTGTTCAGGACTATCTGGTCAGACTTTAATGCATCTTCAATGAGTTCCATGGTATGGACTTGTTGAGATGGTCGGCAGATTCCTTCAGAACAGGAGTCAGCAATAAAGGACTTTAGTGGGAGTTATTTTACCCCCAACAAATTGCAACATTGGGATATCATTTCCAACGAGCAATATGACATCGACATATAAAACTAAGAAGACAATAACACTCCCACTTGTCTTCTTATACACATATGGTTCATCCTTATTTTTGATAAAGCCAAACTCTTTGACTGTCATATCAAATTGGATGTTCCAACTTCTCGAAGCTTGCTTTAACTCATAAATATTTTTTTTAGTTTGCATACTTGATTTGTCCACCTGCTTGAGATAAATCACTCTAGCTAAGTCATATAGTGTTGACCCTAAGATTGATTTTGATGATTTCAAAATATTGAGTATATTATGTATCTAATCATATATTTCAAAAATATGTGTAGGATATTTTAAGTATCCAAAATGAAGATTTTATATTAAGGATAAATTCTGTCATGATACCATGCCAAAATACTTAACATAATAAATTCACACATGTTTAGATGGCTTGGTATAAAGAAAGTAAGATTGGAAGAAGAGAAAATAAAATTCAAAGAAACAATTATATTTAGAAGAGATTTGATCTAAGAAATTCAAGTTTAGAAGGTCAAATAATGAAGAAAAATGAAGCAAAAAATTTTAGAGCCATCTCTAGAAAATTTGGAGTCATCTCCAAGCTTTTTGGCATGCTTGCATAATGCCTTGGCACAGGTTTGGGAGGACTCAAAATCAGCTCGAGTCATCTCCATCTCAGGAGATAGAAATCTCATTTCTGTGAACTGAGATCGAGTCATCTCCAAAATTTTTGAGACTTCTCGAAGTAAAATCGAGATGTCTCCAAAATTTTTGAGATTTCTCGAAGTGAAACCGAGAAGTCTTCAGAAAAATAAAGAAGTCTCCAAATGCGCGACAACCTTCAATGGCTAATTTCTATAACCTTTTCAATGACTTTTCTTTGGTTTCAACAACTATTTCAGAGCTTCCAATGGTTAGAACTCTCTCTCTAACCATTTTTAAGGGTATTTAAAGGTGGAGAATTAATTTGGAAGCAAGATTAAGGGAGATTAAGAGAAAGATCATTTTCAAATGAAAGGGATTCCATTGCACATCAAAAAGAGAAAAAAATATAAGGATTATGCAATGATTTCAAAGGGCATTCAATAGCAATCATCTACAACTTTTCAAGCATCCTCTCAAGCCTCAAGAAAGAGTGCCCAAGCTTTAAAAGAGCCAATCATTCAATCTCTTATTCGCGCTAAAAGAGTTTAAAATTTTATTTTCATTCTTGTGCTGAAAATTTTAACTTGTATTTTTATTTCTTTTCAAGTTTCTTTGAGAGAAAGAAACTTGAAGATTAGGCTCGTCCAAGCCTAGAATTGAACTTATTAGGTTTTGGTTGGCTAGCCTAAAAAACTAACTAGGTTGTTAGTGAATCCAAAAAACTAATGGTGTAAAGTTTTGGTTGGTGCTCCTATGAAAACCAACTAGGTTTATTTATGACCCTAAAAAAATAAACATGCCGTAATCAAGGATGGATTATAGTGAAAATTCCAAGAGAAGCTTGGAGAGTGGACGTAGGTGCATATTGCACCAAACCACTATAAATTATGGTGTGTTTGTGTTATGCTTTTTTCTCTATCCCTTTGCATACTTTGCATGCTTTTAATTCTTGCTTTACTTTCATATTTTGATTTTGTTATCTTAATTCCACTGCTACACTTTTACTTATATTCTATAATCTCTGTAGATAGCTGAAATTGAAGCATATATTCTTTAGAAAGTAAATTTGGTTGAAATCTTAAAAGAATCCAATTCACCTCCCTCCCCACCCCTTGGGTTGCTACCTTTGGGCAATAATTGGTTTTAGAGTGGGTGCTCTAATATTTGATTATTAACCTAGTGGTTAAAGAGTAAAAAATCTTCTCAATCCAAAATAATTTTTTTTTTAATGATGGACATTCTATAGATAGACCCCCATTATTTGATGGTTCAAATTATTTTTATTGAAAAGCTAGGATAAAAATCTTTATTTAAGCACATGACTATAATCTATGAAAGATTATTATCAATGGATCTCACACACAAAATACATTGATTGTTGATAAAAAAATAATCTAATTAAATTGTAAAGCCATGAATATGTTTTATTGCTCTTTAGACTTAAATGAGTTTAATAAAATTTCTTCATGTATTTTAGTGAATCAAATATGGGAGAACATGGAAATGACTTATAGAAGAGTAAATCAAATAGAAGAATCAAGCTTTCAAGAAGAAAAAAAAGCTCACCCCAACCTATGCCTCATGGCTCATGAGGGTGAAAAGAAGAAAAAGAAGAAAAATTGAGAAAGAAAGCAATAATTAAAGAAAAGCAAGTCAAAGAAAAGCTAAATAAGAAAGAGAAAAGAAGTGCTACAAATTCTTGCCTCATGATCAATAATGATGAGATAAACATTCATAACTCTCCCAATTTTACTATTAAAAAATTATATGAAGCCTTCAATGATCTAATAAATGAATATAAAAAGGTAAGACTACTAAACAAAGAGCTTAGAAAATCTAACTTATCTTTGACTGAAGAGAAAAATAAAATTTTGAGTGAAAATGAAGATCCATTAAAAATATAGAAAATATGGCCAAAGAAAAAAAAGATTTCTTAAAATAAATTAAAACTCTAACTAAAAAAAAGAAGAATATAGTTAAATCTAAAAAATTCTTAGTTAAAGAAAATATTGAGCTTAAAAGGGAATATGAAAATTTGAAATACTCACTAGAAGAAAATGAAAATCTTCAAAAAAAAAAAAAAGAAAGAACTTTTGGGAGAAAATGAAAAATTAAGAAGAAAGATTGAGATTTTGAAATCCATAGTTGAAAATTTTACCTTTAGCTTTCAAAATCTTAAATCTATGGTAAGTAATAATAATAAGACTATTTTAAATAAAATGGACACTAATTTTAATTTTTCAAGAAAAAAGCAACATACTAAAAGTTTGATTACTAGAGCCTCACTTAAAAATGATTCAATAGTATATTTCAAATGTAACAAAATAGGCCATAAAATTTTAGATTATAATTTTAAAAGAATTGGCCATACTTTAATTAGGCAAATTTGGATTCCAAAAGAAATCTTAAGAACTAACTCCAATGGACCCAAGAAAGCTTGGGTACCAAAAATTGCAAACTAATTTTGCAGGTACACCAAGGAGCCAATGAAATAAAAAGAGAAAAATATTATGGATGGATGCCTTGAAAATAAATTAGATGGATGATAACATTTGGTAAAAAAATTTTTCTCATCATGTTATCATTATTTGCTAAATATATTTTGATTATTAATTAGCAAAATTATTAAGCATGACTGATTGATTTTGATGATTTTATCATTGCTTAAAATGATCATACTCCATGAATTGAAAGTTTGATGTATTGATCAAAACTAATATATCATGTTGATTATTTATTTTAAGCTTATTATTTTATTCTAAATTCAACATACTTGTTCAATTCTTTGTATCATGCTATTTTGATCTTCAATTATTTAAGAAACCTAAATTGTTATGAGTTTGATTGCATATGAAACTATTTGGATGCTAAATTTATAAATTGAACAAATCTTGACATTCCTCGATACGATACTCAACTATCAAAATTCTTTTAAAAAAATTGTATGACCTAAGTACTTAAAAATAAGATATTCAATTAATATAAGATCAAGTGCTTGAAGTGTTAATTTGTATTGCATCATAGGTTGAACCCCTAAGGATTTGAAACTTCCTAGTTAAACTAAACTTATGGAGCCTTCATCTAGTTTTTTCTCTTGATTTGATCTTATTTTATTGATTATTAGAATCCACCAGTTGATTAATTTTTTTATCCTCTAAATTCACTTGAATATCTTTCTTGATCATTGATTTGATTGCTTTTTTTATGAACATTCATATTTTATTTCAGTTGATTGATTTTGAAAATTGAATTTGAAAAATGCTTTTCTTAAATCTTTTGAAGTTGATATCAAGCAAGATATTCAAGAAAGCTGCTATTTATCTTTAAAGCTAAACTCTTAAAAAGACCTTAAGTTTTAATTAATTGGTATCAAACAGCTTATTATTTGCCATGTATTTGATTTATCTTTTGATAAAAGGAGAAAAATAATCTTTATTTTAAATATGGTTTTGCATAGCTATACTCTTGATGTGATACTTTTTAAGATAAATTAAATGAATTTCATACATTTTTTTGAATCTAATTACTTGATATTTCTTAAAAAAAGAAAGAGATGATCTTTTTGAAGAATAACTAAAATTTTTTTTATGATTTATCTTGACTAATCCGCTAATATCAATTCAATTGATTTATTATTCAAAAATCTCAAAACTATTTGATTTGAATCAATTCATCTTTACCAATTCAAAAAACAAAATCATTTGTATCAAGCTGAATTTACAAATTGATCTTTAAATGATATTGAACTATTAAGAAAATCATGATTTGGTCTAAATTTTAGTTTAATTGATATCAAAAAAATCTTTCAAAGAAATGGCTTTATTTGCTAAAGTAAGGGAGAGAAAATATTAAAGAAGAAAAGATCATTTAATTGAAAAGGACTTTGAAATTGAAAAAGCTTTTCAAATTTAGAAAATCTGAGTTTTGCGGTTAAATTCATGTTAAATGTGCTTAATTTGAAAGAAATAGAAAGAGAAAAATTGAAAGATAAAATAATCAAGCTATAATTATGAAAAATAGGTGAAGATAATGTTATTGAAATATTAAAAAATTAAATTCATGGTATCTCCAAAATAAGAGAAGAAATGCTTTTTTATCTTGATTTGATTGAAAATTTTTACTTATTTTGCATTGAGACAAATAAATTTTGTTCTTAAATTCTCAATCAATTACTTTATGATCTTCTTAAATTAAACTTTCACATATTTATTCAATTGGATATTTATGATTTGATTGCTCCATTATTTTAGGATAATTAGTTGGAGTTAAATTAAATTTGAAAATATATTCTTACATCAAGAAATAAATTTCTAAACTTAATCTCGAAACTCATTTAAAAATTTGAATTTGATACTAAATTTTTGATGTGCTTTATAATATTCTTATGAATTATTTATATTAAAGTAATTTTTATTCAAAATAATAAATTTAAAAATATGACTATTATTTACTTTGATACTATCTTTTCAAGTCGCTCGATACATACTCGATACATGTCTTTTCTAAATATAATTGACTAAATTTTTTAAAAAAAGAAAAGAATGAATATCGAATTAAATGCTATGCTTGATTTCATGTTCAAATCTTTTGAAAAGATCTATTACTCTTAAAGCTTAAAAGAGCATATCTAAAAATTTATTTAAAAAGATCATATTCATTCAAAAAAGGAGAGAGCCTTTGATATTTAAATTCAAGCTAATTTTTAAAATTAAAATAAATATTTTAAACTCATTTTGAGTTGAATGATAAATTTTTAAAATAGAGATTATTTATTTAAATTAATTTTTTGAACTTGATACATCTCTTACTTTAATAGTTTAATGTTAATTTTGATGATTTTTCTTATTCTATCTCATTAATTTTGTGATGCTGTCAAAAAAAGAGAGAGGAATATTGAGTATATGATTAAAAAGTTAATTCTTAAGAAACTCAATAAATTGAATTGATGCTTAAATTGAAATCTTGATACTCATTGATTTTAATTAAAATATTATTTTGATATGAGTATATGAAATATGCATAATGAACCAAAAAATTAATTGAGAATATTCAGGAAGTGTTTATTCATGTGCTTAATCTATACTTCAAGATACATTTTAGTAAAATATATAATAATACATTATTTACTTTTATTCCACATATACTTAAGATTTTATTATCATCAAAAAGAAGGAGATTGTTCATCCTAAAATTGATTTTGATGATTCTAAAATATTGAGTACATTATGTATCTAATTATGTATTTTAAGAATGTATGTAGAATTCTTTAAGTATCTAAAATGAAGATTTTATCTTAAGAAAAAATTCTCATATGATACCATACCAAAATACTTAAAAGAATAAATTCACACATATTTGGATGGCTTGGTATGAAGAAAGTAAGATTAGAAGAAGAGAAAATAAAATTAAAAGAAGTAATTATATTTAGAAGAGATTGGGGTCAAGAAATTCAAGTTTGGAAGGTCAAATAATAAAGAAAAATGAAGCTAAAAATTTTAGAGCCATCTCTAGAAAATTCAGTCATCTCCAACCGATTTGGCAAGCCTACATAATGCCTTGGCACAGGTTTGAGAGGACTTGAAATTAGGTCAAGTCATCTCCATCTCAGGAGACAGAAATCTCATTTTTGTAAACTAAGACCGATAAGTCTCCAGAATTTTTGAGACTTCTCGAAGTGAAACCGAGAAGTCTACAAAAAAATATTGAAGTCTCCAAATGCACGACGGCCTTCAATGGCTAATTTCTACAACCTTTCCAACAACTTGTTTTTGGTTCTGATGGTTATTTTAGAATTTCCAACGGCTAGAACTCTCTCTCTAGCCATCTCTAAGGATATTTATAGTTGGAGAATCAAATTGGAAGCAATATTAAGGGAGATTAAGAGAAAAATCATTTTCAAACGAAAGAAATTTCATTTCACATCAAAAAGAGAGAAAAAGAGATGGATTATGTAGTGATTTCAGAGAGCATTCAAGAGCTATCTTCTATAACCTTTCAAGCATCCTCTCAAGTCTCAAAGAAAAGCGCTCAAGCTTCAAAAGAGCTGATCATTCAACCTCTTCTTCAAGCTCAAAGAGTTTAAAATTCTATTTTCATTCTTGTGCTAAATTTTTAACTTGTATTTTTGTTTCTTTTCAAGTTTCTTTGGAAGAAAAAAACTTAGAGATTAGGCTCATCCAAGCCTAGAATTGAACTTATTAGATTTTGGTTGGTTGGCTCGAAAAACTAACTGGGTTGTTAGTGAACCTAAAAAACTAATGATATAAGATTTTGATTGGTGCTCCTAAGAAAACCAACTAGGTTTGTTTATGAGCCTAAAAAAATAAACATACTGTAATCAAGAATGAATTATAGTGAAAATCTCAAGAAAAGCTTGGAAAGTGGACGTAGGTGTGAGCTGCACCGAACCATTATAACTTGCGGTGTGTTTGTGTTGTGCTTTTTTCTCTATCCCTTTGCATACTTTGCATACTTTTAGTTCTTGCTTTACATTTATATTTTAGTATTGTTATCTTAATTTTGCTGCCACACTTTTATTTATATTCTACAATCTCTAAAGATAGCTCAAATTGAAGCACATATTGTTTAGAAAGTAAATTTGGTTGAAATTTTAGAAGAACCTAATTCACCCTATCGGGTTGCTACCTCTAGGCAACATATAGACCTCTTTCTCAAGATTACCATCGAGAAAAGTGGTGTTGACATTCATCTACTAGATCTCATAATTGTAATATGCAACTATAACAAGCAAAATCTAAATGGACTTGAGTATAGCCACTGGGGAGAAGGTTTTATCATAGTCAATTCCTTGCCTTTGTCTAAAATCTTTCACCACCAACCTAGCTTTGTAGGTTTATACTTGGCCATCTGCTCTGATCTTCTTCTTGAGGACCCACTTGCACTCTATTGGGGTCACACCCTCAGGTGTATTAACCAAGGTCCACACTTGATTGGAATACATTGAGTCTATTTCAGATTTCATGGCTTTCAGCCATCTGTTCGAGTCTGTACTCATGACAGCTTCCAAATAGGTCAGTGGATCATCATCTTCAATAATGTTAATCATATTGTTATTCTCAATGACAAAACCATATCTTAGAGATGCTTGATGCACTCTATCTAACCTTTAGAGAGAAGGCGAATATAGTGGATGTACCTCATCCTTCGATACTTTTGGTTGAGGATCCCTTTATGGTCCAACCATAGGTATTTCTGGAATGGTTTGTAGGTCCTGAACTTCTCCAAGTTCAATATTTCTCTCACTGCCTTCTTTTTGTATAAATTCATTTTTCAAGAAAGTGGCTTGCCTACTAACAATAACTTTTTATTCAGTAGGGTGGTAAAAGTAGTATCCATTAGTTTTCTAAGGATATCCAACAAACCTACATTTGTTTGTTCTAGCACTTAGCTTATGTCCAAAAATATTTTTGACATAAGTAAGACAGCCCCAAATCTTAAGATATTTAAGATTAGGCTTCCTTCCTTTCCATATCTTATATGGAGTACTAGTCATAGATTTTGAAGGCATTCTGTTTAAAATGTATGCGGTAGTCTTTAGGGCATATCCCCAAAATAATATTGGAAGATCAGTACGAAGGGAAGATCTAGGGTTTCACGAACATATTTTAAAATTTCTTTTCAAAATCAGCCAGCAAAAGTAATAAACTAATCATATTAATTTATTAAAATATATGAATTAATCTTAGATCTAGGATCTTATCTCATGATCTATGCAAGCCACTAAATCTGAAATTAAAAATCAAGCAAAGATGATGTTGATCACATCAACATCAAAGCTATACTAGATCTAATCTAGAAAGAAAATGGAGATCGAATCTATCTTACCTCTGCAAGTTGGGTTCTTCAACTTGCTGATCCAAGACTAAGGTCATTGCTCTAAGTCGCACATGCATCCTGCCTCTATAGGATGTCCACACAAGGCTTTGATCGTCAATCTGCAGTCCAGCGACAGGAAATTAGTACAACATGCTAGTACTATGTTGATCCTTTTTTGATGGCTAATCAGAAGCCTCCTTCTCCAAACCTTGGACCCTCCAATAATCAAAAGAGGAAGTATAGGATTTGGGAAGGGAATCACTCTCCTAAAATCTCACAAAAAGAGGAAGAAGAACCTTTTCTTCTCCTTTCTTTTTCTCTCATCAGGATACAATGGTTTGTGTCTCAATGAAGCACCATGCCCAGATCTTTTTTTGCTCCCAAGCTTTCCTTGTCCCAAACCTCTCTCTTAGATATAAAATCCATAGAAAACTCATACCTTAACTCTCTTTAAATAGAGAGTTATGATAGAGTCCTTGTCTACGTCAAATACCTAGAAAGGTAGGTCTAAATTGAGCAAGGATTAGGGTGCCCAACTCTTAGGCATCCCCTCCTTATTTTTTTTTGTGGACTCTAGGAAATATGTGAAAAATGTATTCTATTTTTCATGAAAAAATTAGAGAAAAATTAGATGGTTTGGTACCTAAAAGAGATAAGGAAAGATAATGTATCAAATTTTATCCAATAGAGACCCAGGTCAAAACAACTTGTTTGTTTTGACCTATTCCACAACAAATTTTCTTCTAAAATGGTTGGAGACATAAAGAGGGTGTGGATACTCTTTAGAAATAAAATTTTTCATAAAAATTCCAAGGGAATTGGCATGGGGGGGCATGGAAAGTAAGGTGGCATAAGATGGAGAAATCCTAGTCACACTAGGACTTCTAGTTTTAACTTAGTTCAACTTATTATTTGAACTTAATTAAATCAAAAATAATGCAACCCAATTAGAGATGATCTTAGTCCAAATAAGAGCCTAACTAAATTAGATTAAATTAAATTTAAATCTAGTTTAATTTCTAATCAAATCAGAAATTGAGTGCATACAAGTTCTAATTGAATAGAGACTTGTTCTTTCTTGCAATTAGCTTATCTATTAAACCAATTGAACTTGATCCAATTAAGTCTAAACTAAATATAATTAAATTATATTCAATTAAAATTAATCTTAGCCCTTTGACTTAATCAAATTAAGTTAATTAATAATCTAATTGCTAATTGATCCTTCTATAATACTTGCACTAGATCAAATATTAATCGTATTGATTTTTTGACCTTAGAATGATTCTAAATCATAGATCAACCATCCGATCTGATTGAGACTTGTTATGTATGTTACCTCATAGGTTCAAACCTAAGTCAGTAGTATAGAAATAAATTTTTTTACCAATTAAAGTAACCATCTAGCAATAGTATCTGACGGTCGGATTGGTCAAATATGTAATGCAACATTCTTGGAACCCATATGGGTATAGTTTTTATATAATTCATCCCCTTGACCTAAATCATAGGATGACTCAGAGTTTAACTGTCAATCCTGATTAGGTCATCCACATTGTATTTCAAAATACCAAATCCATCTCATGGATTATCCTAGTCAAGGTTTTGCTAAATTAAAATATAGTGATGTATTTTCTCAAACTCTTGGAGTGGTCAATCCTATCTTGATCACTCACTGACTTTATAAGTACTTGTCTATGTCCAAAAACCTTTCATCACTAAATTAGAAATTCAAGTAGTCCAGCACCAAAGCACGGTGAGTTGCTTGTAAGCCACCATTGTGATCTCAGGTCTAAGGGACACTTATACCCATATCCTATTAGAGCAATTCTCGACAACAGAATGCTCTAGAGTTGGTTATCTTCAGTGATGATGTACCCTTATATCTCACCTACATGCCATACCGATGTCTCCACACTCCTTAGTTAAGAGAACAACCAACCTATATGGCATACAATGATCTATACTCGATAAACATTGTCATCCTAACTAACACCATATCATTTGATCATAAATAGTTTAAGGACTAATCAATAAATTCTTTCTTTATTGAAATTAAATAGTCCTAAGGACTTCATCACAATAAAAAAGTTTATTAGAAGATGTAGATTTATGATGAAAATGCTAGAATATTTATTTTATTTAATAATAAATTATTTATAATTATATCATAGCACAACCATCAACGGACTGATAATTGATTTTGGGACAATTCCCTACAACTCTCACTTATCCTAAAATCACTCGATATAGTATCTAATACCCATCTTCGACTTGTGATTGTCGAACTTCTTTACCGTCAGTGCTTTAGTGAAGGTATCGGCTAGGTTCTTCTTTTCGTCAATCTTCTAAAGATTGACGTTACCTCGATCTATGATCTTTTGGATTAGGTGGTAGCGCCACAATATGTGCTTCATTCATTGGTGTACCTTTGGTTTCTTCACCTGATCAATGGCACCAATGTTGCTGCAGTAGAGCAAGACTAGGCCATCAAGAGAGGATGCTTCTTTTAGCTTAGTGATGAACTTCCTCAGCCACATAGCTTCCTTCATAGCATCTAATGCTGTGATGTACTCCACCTTACAAATAGAGTCTACCATAATGTGTTGCTGGAAACTCTTCCAGTAGATGGCTCCACCATTTAGGATAAAGATATAACTTTATACACTTCTACTATAATCATGATCAAATTAAAAGCTAGAGTCAGTAAACCCCATAAGTTTTAGATCTGACTTACCATAAACTAGCCACTAGTCCTTAGTATTTCTTAAATACTTAAGGATAGTTTTCACCACCTTCTAGTATTTCTCCCCTAGATCAGATTGATATCTACTAACTACTCCTAGTGAGTATGCTACATCTGATCTTGTACCTATCATGGCGTACATGATAGATCCCATTATCGAAGTATATGGAATTCTACTCATACGCTCTCTCTCTCTTCAGGAGTTGTCGGACAATCCTTTTTGGATAGAAAAATTTCATGGCCTATCGAAAGATAGCACTTCTTGGAATTTTCCATGCTGAATCTCTTCAGCATAGTTTCTATGTACATGGACTGGGATAACTTAAACATCCTCTTAGATCTATTTTTATAGATCTTCATCTCTTGGATGTAGGATGCTTCATCCAAGTCCTTCATCAAGAATTAAGATGATAGCCAAATTTTTATTTCTTGTAGTGTGGGGATGTCATTCTCGATTAAAAGAATGTCATACATATACAAGACAAGAAATACCACTATCAGATCATTTGTCCACTTGTAAATGCAGGGCTCTTCTTTATTCTTGATGAAGTCATATGTTTTGATCATCTTATCAAAACCCATGTTCTAAATTAGAGATGCTTGCTTTAGTTCATAAATGGATCTTTAAAGCTTGCACACCTTGGACTCATCTGTGGATGTGAATCCCTCAAGTTGTATTATATACACCTCTTTGATTAGCTCTTCATTTAGAAAAGCTATCTTCATATCCATCTATCAGATTTCATAGTCCAAATGGATAGCTATCGCAAGCATGATTTGAATAGATTTAAGCACTGCCATAGGAGAAAACATCTCATCATAGTCTATACCATAATGTTGATGATACCTCTTGGCAACTAGATGGGGTTTATAAGTCTCCATCTTTCCATCTACACCCCTCTTTCTTTTAAAGACCCACTTACACCTAATGGGTTTAACCTCTTTAGGTGAATCAACTAATATCCACACATTGTTAACCTTAATGAACTCCATTTAAGACTTCATGGCCTCAAGCCATTTCTCAGAATCAGGTCTCTACATTGCATCTATATAAGTGATCGATCCTCATCATTCTCATTGAGTTCGATGGGATCACCATCTTGGACTAAGAAACCATAGTATCATTTTGTTGATGCGGTATTCTACTAGACTGCCTTAATGATGCAGGCATACTGGACCCAGAATTTGATCCAATCAAATTCGATTCTAGTTCAGCTACTGGTGTTAGTCTTTCTAGCCGTTGAACTTTATCAAGTTCAACCTTAGAGGCAATAGTTCTTTCACCAAGAAACTTTTTTTCTAAAAAGATTGCCATAAGGCTGATGAGCACCTTTTGTTCATTAGCATGGTAGAAAATATATCCTTTGATTTCTTTTGGGTATCCAATGAATGTGCACTTGTTAGACTTAGGTTCAAGTTTATTTATGATTAACCATTTCATATAAGCCATGCACTTTCAAACCATAAGATATAAAAGTGCTGGCTTATGCCCTGTCCATATCTCATATGGAGTTTTAATTATAGACTTACTTGGAATCCTATTTAAAAGATAGCAAGCTGATTTGAGTGCATATGCCCAGAAGAATATCGGCAAGCTGGCAAAATTAATCATTATCACACCATGTCTAATAGAGTCTAATTTCTTCCTTCAAACACACCATTATGTTATGGTATTTTTGGAGGAGTTTATTGGGAGAAAATCTCATTCTCTCCTAGATATGTGAGAAACTCACCAGAAAGGTATTCACCTCTTCGATCAGATCAAAAGATTTTAATACTCTTTTAGTTTATTTTTTTACTTTATTTCAAAATCATTTAAATATTTCAAATGAATTTGACTTATTTTTCATCAGATAGACATATCCATACTTGAATAGATCATCTATCAAAGAGATGAAGTAGAAATTGTTGGAACAATCGATACTACTATGAAACTAATTATTGTGCCTTTGGTTGCACAAAACCATAGTCGTAGATCTAATGTCTTATGCAAATCTGGATGTTAATCCAAAAATATGAAGAAAGGCAAAAGTTGATGGTGGAACCTTGGGCTTGGCATTGGAACCAGAGAGAAAAGAGAGAAGAAAGTTAGGGAGAAAAGCTTTGTATTGATTCCACTTATTATAAAGGTTACAATACCTGAGTTTATCTATCCTAGGATTTCTACTATACAACATGAATCCTAATAAACCCAAACTCTAGTTGAAAACCTCTTCTAGGCTAATCCAATACATGAAAGCACTCATCGAGCCTATGTACATCCATGTTTTCTATGCTCTCATCTCCTGGATCTAAATCTGATCCATACATGAGTTAGCCATCTTAAAACCTTATTGGACCAGGCCTTCAGACCACTTGGATTAATCCCACTCCAAGACCAAATAGAAAATCCATCATGTTCCATACACCACCATCAAACTGGCTTGGTTAGAAGCCGAGCTGGCTCGATTGCATCTTGCCCAAACCCTATTTTTTGTCTACCTGAGACAGCCGGCTCGACTGCACCCCGAGCCAACTTGGTCTTAGCTCGAGCCAGTTCGACTGCGTATCTGAGTCAGCCCACCTGTGTGTCAACCCCTTATCTTGGTTGATTCTTCTCCTAGATTTGGTCCTTTGCTCCATCTTATGTTCTAGATTTTTGGAGTACCTACCAAGCCTCCTCAAGATGCTCACACCTAATCCTCGAGCCCATGCAGGGCTACATGCTGCCTTCGCCCTAGATAACTCCTATCCTAGCTCTAGAACTCACACCCATCCTAGTCTCCCAGAGCCAACACCTTGGCTCCTCTCGTGGCCTCCCAAGGCTTGGAAGCACCATACCAAATCCTACAATCTTCATCTTGGTGTGCCCAAGCCTTGGCACACCTAGCAATATTCTCCTGCATGATCCCACTATCATTGCATGCTCTGATAGCCACTTGTGCACACCTCGTCACTACCATCTTTCTTCAGATGCTAAGCTTTCTTTGAGGCCTTTAGGATGACCACCTCCACTGCTGAAGTCTTTAGCTTGCACCTATGCACCATCCTTGGTGTTGTAGGCACCCTTCTGCTTGGAAGCCACATCATTTGTCCTGGACTTTCATTGAGAATATGTAGCAATCCTATGCTGGCACCCACTACATACCCTAACACGATCTTCTTAGAACTACGTCTATTCACCCACACGTGCTGCTTTACCTAGAACTATGCATCTCCGACGTTGGTGCTAGGATATTGGTCTGTCTACATTCCTTCACTTTGAACTCATGTCAAAACTCTCTCACTGGTGAAGCCACCTCTGTCAGTTGCACCATCTAAAGCTAAAGCCCACTTGTTGCTACAGAAGCTTACTCTATAATCGAGTCCCATGAGGCCAACCACTCAGCGTTGCACTACTGATCCTACTGCTACATCTTGAACATCATCGCTGCTCCTTCGGATCCTTCGCACTCTATAGACCCCTTCGAAATAATCTTGGATACACTGCACCCTACAGGCTCCTTCAAAACCATCAAGAGCTTATCTGACTCTTCACTTTTAGCAACTAAAATGATGGAATCTGACTTTTCTCCATCCTTACACTTCTTCCAAAGCAGACACTTCCACTTAAAGTGTCTTGCTTCACCATACTTGAAGCACTTCTTAGACCCCCTTGCTACCCCTTTGCTCATCCTTTTTCTTCCCTTTTCTTGGCATCTCTGAAACCATGAGATCCTCCTAGAAGACCTCCCTCTTTGTCATCCATTCTTGTTGCTCATTAGACCTTAGCACTGATATGATCTCCTCATACACCTGTGTCTCCTTACCATATAGCAACATCACTACCAACAAATCGAAGCTCCCAAGTAGCGAATATAGCAGCAATAAACTCTTATCCACCTCTTCAAGCTCCACCCCAATATTGAGCAAGTCCATGCTCATCCGATCAAATCACTAAATATGTCCTGCAACATTCTTGCGCTCCTGCATTCGAAGGTTATACAATTGCTTCTTCAGCACCAATTTATTGCACATGTTCTTCCTCATGTACAACTGATATCACCTCGACCATAAATCCTTGGGTGTTTTCTTCTCCAACATGCCATATAGCATCTCATCTACCAGACTAGCCCTAATCATGGCACATGCCCTTTTCTCCAAGAACTTCCACTTCTTATCTATCATCTCCTCCAACCTATCCTCCAAGATCGAATCCAACCTCATCTGAATCAGTAGATCCTCCACCCTAATCTTTCACATCATGAAAATATCCTTTCCATCAAACTTCTCAAATCCTAACTTCAACCTACTGTTCTTCATGATCAAATCGAATAAAAAATTGCCAACAGGTAGATCTAAAAAATTACCTTGACTAGGGATGGTGGATAGCAGCTCTTAAATCACTTTCTTCCTTATGAATTCTAGAAAAAATCTTAGATCTAAATCTCACTGCTAATCTCTACTGAAATTTGATCTTCTTCCTCCTTCACGCTTAACTAGACTCTAATACCAATTGTTGGAACAATCGGTACTACTCTGATATCAATTATTGTACCTATGGCTGCTCGAAACCAAAGTTGTAGATCTAATCTCTTGCACGAACTTGGGTGTTAATCCAGAAATATGAAGATGAGCAAAAGTAAATGGCAGCACCTAGAGATTGGCATTGGAACTAGAGAGAAAAGAGAGAAGAGAGTTAGGAAGAAAAGCTCTGTATTGATTTCACTTATTATAAAGTTTACAATACTTGGGTTTATATATCTTAGGACTTTTGCTATACCACATGAATCCTAATAAACCTAAACTCCAGCTGAAAAACTCTCCTGGACTAACCCAATACATGAAAGCACTCACTAAGCCCATGTACACCCATGTCTTCTATGCTCTCATCCTCTGGATCTAAACCCGATGCATACATGAGTTAGCCACCTTAAGACCTTATTAGATTAGGCCTTAAGATCTCTTGGATTAGTCCCAATCCAAGACCAAATAGAAAATCCATCCTATTCTATGCACCACCATTGAGCTGGTTTTGTCAAAAGCCAAGCTGTCTTGACTGCATCTTATCCGAACCCTATCTTCTATCTATTGAAAAATGTATCCTAAAGCTAATCATCAACTTATTGATGGTTGTACTACTTTATAATTATAATTAATTTATTAATAAATAAAATAAATATTTTAGTATTTTCATCATAAAGTCTATATCTTCTAATGAACTTCATTATTGTGATGAAGATCTTAGAACTATTTAGTTTTGATAAAGAGAGGATTTATATATTAGACATTAAATAGTTTATGACCAAATGATATGATGTTAACTAGGACGATAGTGCTTATCAAGCATAGGTCAATGTATGCTATATAGGTTAGTTATCCTCTTAACTAAGAAGTATGGAGATATTGGTATGGAATACAAATAAGATGTATGGGTACATCATCATTGAACGTAACCAACTCCAGATGGGATATAGGTATAAATGTCCCTTAGTCTCGAGATCACCATAATAGCTTGCAAGCAACACACTGTGCTTTGGTACCGGACTAACTGAATTTTTAATTCAGTAAAAAAAGATTTTTGGATATAGTCAAATACTTGTGAAGTTGATGAGTGATCAAGATGGGATTGACCACTTCAAGAGTTGGAGAAGAATGCATCACTATATTTCAATATAGCAAAAATCCTGGTCAGGATTATCTATAAGATGGATTTGGTATTTTGAAATACAATGTTGATGACCTAGTCGGGGTTGACAGTCAAACTTTGAGGTATCTTATGAGCATTTTAATCAAGAAAATGAATTATATAGAAACTATATCCACATGAATTCTATGGATGTTGTTCTACACATTCGACCTATCCAACCATCGGGTACCATTACAGATGGTTACTCCGATTGGTATAAAAATTTATTTCTATACTACCAACTTAGGTTCGAACCAATAGGATCACACACATAAGAGTTCTCATCTAATCGGATGGTTAATCGATGATTAAGAATCATTATTAGGTCAAACAATCAATATGATTGATGTTTGACCTAATGTAAGTATTGTAGGAGGATCAATTGGCAATTGGATTGCTATTTTACTTAACTTGATTAAGTCGAAGGATTGAGATTAAATCTAATTAAATATAATTTAATTAAATTTGGTTTGGGCTTGATTAGATCAAGTCCAACTGGTTTATTGGTTGAGCCAATTGCAAGAAAAAAATTATTCAATTAGGACTTGTATCAATCCAATTTTTAATTTAATTAAAAAATTAAATCAAAATTAAATCTAATTTAATTTGATTTAATTAGATTATTAATTAGACTAAGAGCTATTCTAATTGGGTTCAATTTATTCTAATTTAATTTGGTTTAAAAATTATGTTTGATAAAGTCAAATTAGAAGTCCTAGTGAGACTAGGACTTCTTACCTTGCGCCACTTGGATTCTCATGCCACCCCACACCCCTTTCTTGTTATTTGCATGAACTCTCCATGTCCAAGGAGAGTCCACGCATGCCCCAAGTCCCTCCCATCTTTCTTACATGGAAAATTTAAGGTGGACTAAGTCAAAGAAGGAGTTTGGAGATCACTTGACTAGGTATTTGACCTAGTCAAGGATTCCTCCATATCTCTCAATATAAAAGGTCTTTTGACCTAATTATTTTTAAGATTCTAGAGAATTGAGAGTGGTCTTTGGGTGTGGAGAGGCTGGGCACAGAGAGGCTTAGGCATGGGAATTGCAAAAACACCAATCAAGGTGCTTTGGTGAAACAAATAAAGAAGAAGAAGAGGGTCTTCTTCTAGGATTTTCTCTAAATCTCTTCCTCCATTTTTTTGGGAGTTTTGAGAGGTGTCTCAGTGTCACAATCTTCTTTCTCATCTTTTCAATAATAGAAGGTCCAAGTCTCGAAGAAGAAAGATTTAGATTAATCATCAAAGAAGGATCAGCACAGTACAAGGATCAGCACAGTACAAGCATACTGCGCTGATTTCCAACATTGAACTTCTAATCTATGATCGAGAGCTCATGTGAAAAACCTATAGAGACTGGATGCATATGCAGCTTGGAGCAACAACCTTAGGATCAGATCAGCATGTTATGAAACTTGAATTTCAAAGATAAGGATGATTTGATCTCCCTATTATATATCTAAATTAGTCTATTATTGATATGATCAACATGTAGTTTTCTAATATTTTAATTTTTGATTTAATAGCATGCTATAATCATATAATAGAATTTTAGATCTAAGATTTTATATTATTTTATTCATGAATTGATATGATTAATTCATCTTTTTTCTATGATTTTGAAAAAATTTCAAAAGCTAACCCTAGAACCTTAGATCGGTTTCCTTCAATTGGTATCAGAGCGTTGGTTATTTTATTGCATGATTTATGCATGTTTAGATTATATTTTTAGATTAGATCTAATTTATAATCTAATACTTAAATCTAAAATTAAAAATCATGATCGCATGGATTGTAGGTTATCCTGCTATAGGGTTTACCCCTATAGTAGAAAGGTTATCCTGGTATGTTGCAGATCTAAAATATTGATCATAAAATTTTAGATTTGATCTAATATTCTTTTGATAATTTTAATCTAATTTTAATTATAAATAAGTATTTAGATTAGATCTAAAATAATTCATATTTTTTTATGTATTGTACGTAGTCATAGATTAAAACCTACAACTAGTACTATTAATGAATTAAGCCAACTCATTTTTGAACTGAGTCTACCCATTTGGTGAATAGTGCTAGATTGTAAAAAGATCTTTCAAAATTTTGAAAATTATTTTTGAAATGTTGAACCCCAACCCTTAGCCCAAAAATTTAATTAAGAATTAAGTATGATTAATTATGCTCTAGAATTGTGAATTAAAGATCCTAAGTCATTGATTATAATATTGGGTTATTGGGTTAGATGAATTAGATTCATTAATTGGGTTAGACCTAAGGTTAGTTAAAGAATGGACTAAATTAGAGTAATTGATCAAATCTAATCAAATATTGAATTAGATTAGGTCAAGGACTCTTTAGACTTAATTACAATAGTTGTAGTTTGTCAAGTCCATACCTTTAACGAGAACCAAATGGACTTGATTCATGGCTACGCGGTCGAACCTAAAATTGCTAGGTTGATCCAATTAAAACTAATGAACCGAATGGTGTCTAAGATAAGTTTGGCAATCCAGACCAGTAATTTTTAATTGGGAGCTACTCGCACTCATTTGGATCTTTGATGAGTTAATGGTATATCCCTTCCATTGATCTTACTTACCTAGCTATCCTAGTGAATTAGGCTACCCATATCAATTAGGTATATCAGTGTGATTTATTTAGGTGCTCCTAATGCCAGCTTTAATTAGGTTCTTTATGATCTAATTTGGTGAAGTCAATGGAAGGATCGAAATTGGTTGGTTCTCTTCTTTCTTTCTTAAAATTAATTAATTAAATCTTCTAAAATTATTAGATCTTTAAAAATAAAATAGTTATGGTGATAACTAGATCATAGCCTCCCATTAAGTGGATGATCATGGGTCCATTAGTTGGATAATCATTGGAGGCCCAAAGACTTGGTGCTTATCGGCTAATAAAATTGTCATTCATAATATGATTTCTTGACTGCATCTCTCTAAATGGTGGTTAGGATGATCAACTAAAGTTAGGCTTAATCATTCATTAGTTAGATGGACCACGTATGGTCATATTAATAGTTAGACTTAATCAGACCTTTTCAATGGAAGCCAAAGCCTATTAATTAGGAACTGGGATAAAATAAAATTATTAAAAATTATTTAGAAAAATAATTAGTTATGAATCTACCCTTAGATGTACATGGGTTGATCAACCAATGTTAGGCTTGTGTGCAGTCTATGTGGATTCTAAAATCTACTAAGAAATTAGGGTAATTCCTCAAATTGAAGGTAGAGGCTATCAATTTGAATGAAATAGTGGAAAAATCATTTTATTAAAGTCTAAATCTTTAGGTTTAATCAATCAATTACCAATTAGATTTTGGTTTTTCTTTGTGCTAACATGGCCACTTTACTTTTGCTCTGATCATTGTTAGACAATGATAAGCTAATGGGACCCAACTTCGGTAATTGGTACCATAAGTTGAAAATTATCCTAGAAGATAAATGGATCTTATACGTGCTGATAGATCTGGCACCTGAGGAGCTAGGATCCAATGCATGTGGAACAGTCAGAGATACTTATCAGATGTGCCTCAATGATCGATCCATGGTGCATTATATCGTGCTGGCAGCCATGAGCAATGAATTCAGTCATAGATTTGAGTCTACTCAACTAGAAGACATGCTTTAAGTATTGAAGGAGTCTTTTGGCACACCCAATGATGTTGAAAGGCATAAGACTAGTTGTGCCATCTTCAATGCTAGGATGAGGGATGGAGCTTCAGTCACTGATCATGTATTGTACATGATCATGCTGGTGGAGTGTTTGAGCAAACTCAGCTTTTTCTTGTATGAATAGCTAGAGAAAGATGCAATTTTAAATTCATTGCCCAAATCTTTTATCCCATTCCTTACTCATTATAGAATGACAAAGTCTGAAGTAAACTATCATAGGTTACTGGGATTACTTCAGAACTTTGAGAAGGATCACCAGCTCTATAAGAAGTTAGTGAACTTAGTGGGAGGGTCTTCTTCTGGTTCTCGACCCTTTAAGAAGGACAAGAAGAATAAGAAGAAGAAGAGTAAGAAGGTGCAAGTTCAAGCTAGGACATTTATGCAGGACCAGACCAAGAAAGTAAAGCCCGATAAGAGTCAAGCTGAGTGCTTCTTCTGCAAGAAGTGAGGGCACTGAAAGAGAAACTATCCTTAGTACATAGCTTCACTCGATCCAAATAGGCCAAAAAAGAAGCAAGCTATTACTAGGTAAGGTATTTACGTGATAACTCCTTGCAATTTTTTTATTTATGATATTACTAACTGAATATTGGATACCAATAGCCATTACCATATTTGCAATTTGTTGCAAGGGCTGCAGGTCAGTAGAAGATTCGAACAAGGTAAGAGGTTCCTGAGTATTGGAGATGGAAGACCAGTTCCAGTTCTAGCATTAGGAATCTTACAACTTATATTTGACTCTCATATCATTGTTCTTAGTGATTGTCACTTTTGTCCTAGTTTTTTTTTGAATGCCATTTCTATAGGCCTTTTGGTCAAAGATAATTATGAAATTTCAATAAAGAAAGAATTTTGTAATGTTATTATGAATGGTGTTACTATATTCTCTGGACACTTGAACAATGGTATATATATATATTATCACAACCTATTAGTGTAGTCTATTCCATTGACAAGTATCCTAGATTATATAGTGTGTCTGATATTTGCTTATGGTACTATAGGCTAGGTCACATAAACAAGATTAGGATAAATAGGTTGACTCAAGAGGAAATTCTCCAAGTCAGTGATTATGAATCACTTTCAACCTATGAATGTTGTCCTCTTGAAAAAATGATCAAGTCATACTGAAAAGGATGAGTGAGCCACTGAGCTCTTACATCCAGTACATACTGATGTATGTGGACCTATAAGCACTAGTACTAATGGTAGATATTTCTACTTCATCACTTTCACATATGATCTATCCAGGTATGGATATGTCTATTTGATAGAACATAAGTTGGATTCATTTGAAATGTTAAAATGATTCCAAAGTGAAGTAGAAAACAAATTAAAAAGAGTATTAAAATTCTTTGGTTAAATAGAGAAAAATACCTTTCTAGTGAGTTTCTCACATATCTAGGAGAGAATGGAATTCTCTCCCAATGGCTCCTCCAGGAACACCATAATATAATGATGTATCTAAAAGGAGAAATCAGACTCTGTTAGACATGGTCTGATCCATGATGGATTTTGCTAGCTTGTCGATATCCTTCTAGAGATATGCACTCAAAGAGAACAATTAAGATCTAATTAGTTATATGGATGCAATGCAAAGACCTGATTCCAAAAAATGGCTTGAGGTCATGAAATTCGAAATGAAGTTCATGAAAGTCAACGATGTATGGACATTGGTTGACCCACCCGAAGGGGTTAAACCCATTGGGTGTAAGTGGGTCTTCAAAAGAAAGAAGGGCATAAATGAGAAGGTGGAAACCTACAAAGCCTGTCTGGTTGCCAAGGGGTATCATCAATGTTATGGTATTGACTATGATGAGACATTCTTTCCTATGGCAATGCTTAAATTCATTTGGATAATGCTTGCTATAACTGCCCATCTAGACTATGAGATCTAGTAGATGGATGAGAAGACAACTTTTTTGAATGGAGAGCTGACCAAAGAAGTGTACATGATACAACCTGAAAGGTTAACATCTATAGATGAGTCCAAGGTATGCAAGCTTTAAAGATCCATTTATGGATTGAAGTAAGCATCTCAAAATTGGAATATGCATTTTGATAAGGTGATAAAAATATATGGCTTCATTAAGAACGTAGAAGAGCCCTACATTTATAAGTGGGTGAATGGTCTGATAGTGGTATTCCTTGTCTTGTACGTAGATGACAGTCTCTTAATCAGGAATGACATCCCCGCACTACAAGGAATAAAGATTTGGTTGTCATCTCAGTTCTCCATGAAGGACTTGGGTGAAGCATCCTACATTCTAAGAATAAAGATCTATAGGGATAGATCTAAGAGAATGCTTGGATTATCCTAGTCCACATACATAGAAACTATGCTGAAGAAGTTTAGCATGAAGAATTTCAAGAAAGATTATCTTCTGATAGGCCATAGAATTTCTCTCTCTAAGAAGGATTGTCCGACAACTCCTAAAAAGAGAGAGCGTATGAGTAGAGTCCCATATGCTTTGGCTATTGGATCTATCATGTACACCATGACATGTACGAGATCAGATGTGGCATACTCACTAGGAGTAGTGAGTAGATACCAATCTGATCCAGAAGAAAACCACTAGAAAGTAGTAAAAGTCATCCTTAGGTATTTAAGAAATACTAAGAACCAATGGTTGATTTATGGTAAGTCAGATTTGAAACTTGTGGGGTTTACTAACTACAGTTTTCAATCTGACCATGATGATAGTAGAAGCATGTTAGGTTATATCTTTATCCTAAATGATGGAGCCATCTGCTGGAAGAGCTTCAAGCAGCATACTGTGGTAGACTCTATTTGTGAAGCAAAGTACATCACAGCATCAAATGCCAAGAAGTAAGTTGTGTTGCTAAAATAATTCATCATCGAGCTTGGAGTAGCACATTTCCTTAATGGACAAGTCCTGCTCCACTGTGACAATACTAATGCCATTGCTTAGGCGAAAGAACCAAAAGCACAGTAGCAAATGAAGCACATACTGCACTGCTATCACCTGGTCCAGAAAATCAGGGATTAAGGTGACATCGATCTTTAGAAGATCGACGGAAAGGAGAACCTAGCCAACCCCTTCACTAAAGCCCTGATGATAAAGAAGTTCGATGACCACAAGTCGAAGATGGGTCTTAGATACTATGCCAAGTGGCTTTAGGACAAGTGGGAGTTGTTGAAAAGTATGTTCCAAAGTCAATCATCAGTCTATTGATGATTGTGCTACCTTGTAATTATAATTTATTTATTAATAAATAAAATAAATATTTTGGCATTTTCATCATAAAGTCTACAACTTCTAATGAACTCCATTATTATGATGAAGTCATTAGAACTATTTAGTTTCGATAAAAAAAGAATTTATAAATTAGTCCTTAAATAGTTTATGACCAAATGATACGCTGTTAATTAGAACGACAGTGCTTATTGAGCATAAGTCGTTGTATGCCATATAGGTTGGTTATCTTCTTAATCAAGAAGTATAGAGATACTGAAATGGCATACAAGTGAGATGTATGAATACATCATCACTGAATGTGACCAACTTCAGAGCATTCTACTGTCGAGAATTTCTCTGATGGGATATAGGTATAAATATCCCTTAGACCTGAAATCGTCACAATGGCTTGCAAACAACTCACTATATTTTGGTACCAAGCTAACCAAATTTCTAATTCAGTAATGAAGGTTTTTGGACATAGTCAAGTACTTGCGAAGTTGGTAAGTGATCAAGATAGGATTGATCACTCCAAGAGTTGGAGAAGAATGCATCACTATATTTCAATATAGCAAAAATCTTGGCTAGGATAATCCATAAGATGGATTTGGCATTTTGAAATACATTATGGATGACCTAATCAAGATTGACAATTAAACTCTGAGGTATCCTACAAGCATTTTGGTTAAGAAGATGAATTATATGAAAACTATATCCATATAGGTTCTAAAGATGTTGTTCTACACATTTGATCTATCCGACCATCAGATACCATTGCTAGATGATCACTTCGATTGGTACATAAATTTATTTTTATACTACTAGCTTAGGTTTGAACGTATGGGATCACATACATAAGAGATCTTGATCTGATCGGATGGTTGATCGATGATTAAGAATCATATTAGGTCAAACAATCAATACGATTGATGTTTGACCTAACATAAGTATTGCAGGAGGATCGCTTAGCAATTGAATTGCTAATTAGCTTAATTTAATTAAGCTAAAAGGATGAGATTAAGTCTAATTAAATATAATTTAATTAAATTTAGTTTAGACTTGATTAGATCAAGTCTAATTGATTTATTGGATGAGCCAATTGCAAGGAGGAACGAGTCCTAGTTCAATTAGAACTTGTATCAACCTAATTTTTAATTTAATTAAAAAATTAAATCAAAATTTAATTTAATTTAATCAGATTTAATTAGATTCTTAATTAGACTAAAATCTATTCTAATTGATTTTAATTAATTCTAATTTAATTTGGTTCAAAAATTATGTTTGACCAAGTCAAATTAAAAGTTCTAGTGAGACTAGGACTTCTCTCCTTGCGCCACTTGGATTCTTACGCCACCTCATGCCCCTTCCTTGTTGTTTCAATGAACTCTCCACATCCAAGGAGAGTCCATGTGTGCCCTAAGTCCCTCCTTTCTTTCTTACATGAAAAATTTAAGGTGGACCAAGTCAAAGAAGAAATTTGAGTTGATTTAAATTCTATGAGATAGAATTTTAAGCAACTAAAACTCTTCCCTCTTTATCCCACCCACACCTCTAATTTTTTGGTGATATTTTTATGGATATTAAGAGAGGTTTTGTGCAAAAAAACCTAGTGGTCCATGGTAGAAAAGAAGGATGGGGCACCCAAGAGTTGGGCACCCCAAGTCTAGCCTAATTTGGAGATCACTTGACTAGGTATTTGACCTAGTCAAGGATTCCTCCATATCTCTCAATATAAATGGTCTTTTGCCCTAATTTTTTTTGAGATTCTAGAGAATTGAGAGAGGTCTTTGGGCATGGAGAGGCTGGGCATAGAGAGGCCTAGGCATGGGAATTATAAAGGCACCAATCAAGGAACTTTAGTGAAAGAAATAAAGAAGAAGAAGAGGGTCTTCTTCTAGGATTTTCTCTAAATCTCTTCCTCCATTTTCTTGTGAGTTCTAAGAGGTGTCTCATTGTCACAATCTTTTTTTTTTTATCTTCTAGATATTAGAGGGTCCAAGTTTTGAAGAAAAAAGATTCAGATCAATCATTAAAGAAGGATCCGTGCAGTACTAGCATACTGTACTGATTTCTAGCATCAGACTTCTGATCTATGATCGAGGGCTCATATGGACAACCTATAGAGGTTGAACACATGTGCATCCTGGAGCAACAATCTTAGGCCTAGATTAGTGAGTTAAGAAACTCAAATTTTAAAGGAAGGATGATTTGATCTTCTTGTTACATATCTAGATTAGATCTAGAATAGTCTGCTGTTGATATGATCAACATGTAGTTTTCTAATATTTTAATTTTTGATTTAATAGCAGATGGGATTGGTGTACAGGGTAGAAGCATGGATTTCAAAGTAAAAAATATAAAATCATATAAATCAAATCTGAACCCTAGGACCACCTTATTAGCAATTAAATTATATAACATGCATTGGTAATATAAAAGAAAGTATTAGAACATACCTCTTATTGCTAAACCCTAAATTGACCCTAATCGCCGGTAGCAGTCCGTTAGGGTTTCCACCAGGTGCCCATGTGTTCACCCTCCAATGTTGATCCACATAGAGACTTGATCAAGACACCAGCACCTCTGATTTATATAATTAGAGTTCTAATAATAAGAACTTTAATTAAAAGGGCAAGACCTTCTTTAGCCTTTATGTCACCTTCCTTGCCTCTCCTTATCTATCTTTCTTTTTCTTTGTCTTCTTAATTTTCCTTCCTAATCTCTTAGTCTTAAGATGTCTTCTTTTCCTTATAAGGACAAGGTGTAGACAAGAGAAGGGAAGAAAGAAAATTGAACAAAAAGAAACTCTTGTAAGAATGAAAGATAATTTTCACATCTTCGGACTCTTGGTGCACACCCCTATTTATAATGTACGTAGGGGTGCCAACTAAATTTCTCGCACCCTTTTAAAAAAAAATCTCATATCCCTTCAGCCAATCTCATGCCTCATCAGTAAATAATTAGATGTAGACTTAGTCCAAGAAGTGCTTTAAAGTAGAAGGACTCTTGGACTAATTCTACGTAAGTTATTTACGAAGAGTCGCAATATTTCATCATTGGCGCCACCCTTTTCATCCATTAGATCAGATAAAAGGGCCATCCAATGGCTTTAAAAATGGACGCCCATTCAGAAAGAATCCATGTAGATGATCTTTGAATAGTCAAAATCCCAAGGGACTTTGACTTGGTCAAAGAGGCGTCAAGAAGGAGTGGGCGGCATGGAGTCCTGGGCGGCAAGGAGTCTTGGGCGACAAAAATTACAAAATAAAATAGAGTATTTTAACTTGTAGAAGGACTCTTTATCGCCCCATATCTGATGTCCATGCCAATTCAATAAATTAATTTACGTGACATAACAAAAAATGGAAAAGTCAAAGAAGGTAGGCGCCAACTAATTCCAATGCGCCAAAAAATTCTTTGCGCATGAAAGACTTCCCACACGCAAAGAGAGAGACTCTCTGGCACATGGGATGCAGGTATGTGGCACCCCAATCTGAAGCCCAATCAATCTAGGTTAATCCAATTCAAGACCAAATCCTATTTGGCTCAAATCGGATCTTAATTAGCCCAAATCGGAAGCCGATTCGAATCCAATTCGAAACCAGGTGCTAGGGTTTGCTACATGTGCTAGCATGTTCATCTTGCAAACATGGTCTAATCCAATTAGACCCTTAATCAACTCTCTTTGTGTGTGACCCATTGGGTTTCCACATCTAACCAGCAGTGAGTCTGGGTGTGATTTGACCTAATCTGGTTAGAACTCAACCAAACCGATTTAGGTCAAAACTAGCCAACCCAATTTGACTTAATTTAGAACACTTTCTAATTTAATGATCAAATTAAAATTTTAATTTGATCAAACCCACAAGACATGATTGACGTCTAGCAACGTATCATGACTTTTCAGAAAGATGTAAAATTTTGATGAAATACCAAAAATATCCTTCAGTGAAAATTACCATGCAACTAGATCCTTCGATCTCCTTTGCATCCTGAATATGACTCTGGGTATGGAAATATGTCAATCCCAATATCATATTCATTTCTCTTTCAATCTTATGATGATGATTCATTTAATGAAATACATTAGAAATTCATTTCTAATTTTCATCATGCTTTGATCAAAGTCTTCCTGAATCATCATTTGTTTGAAGCAAGTAGGATGCTATTTCCTCTTACCAGGAGAGATCGATTCCATGTTAACCTACTCACAACCTTCATATATATAATCTACCATATCCAGATCATCCCATACATAACTGAGTCATGAATGAGTATGAACCAAAATATGGATTTATATATATAAGATTCTATGGTAGTTTCAGGTCAAAGGATTACATGCACAAATTCACTATGAGAACCATCTATTGACATGTAGATAAGACTCCATTAGATATTCTCGATTTGGATCAATTCAGTGAACTCATTCTCTAATGAGCACCCACATTCTTGTATTAGTGTCATACACAAGTTATTGTGAGATCAATCACCCTCTCAATCGAGCATACAAAGAATGTGCTAGTCTTACCAAAAAATATTGATCCCTAACTCAATGTCCCATCGACTAGGAATATTTAAATTAGGGTTTTAAGATTTTAGGTCTCACTGGTATGATCTCATCATAATCCTAAAATCATAGCCCTAATTTATAGGATTCATCATAATCTTAAATAAATAATAAGACACTGCATATGATGAAATAAATGCCTTTATTTATTTATTAAAAATGTCATTACATGAGTTTGGAAGACAAAGAACATCCAAAAATAATTATTGGCTTGAGGGCATATTTCTTTCAATCTCCCACTTGCACTAAAGCCAATCGCCCTTATATTTTAATCCCATACAATCAAGGTGGCGATCAAACAGTTGCAGTGGTAAAGCCTTAGTGAATGGGTCTGCTATGTTGTTCTTTGTGTCAACTCATTCTATGACTACATCTTGTCTTTCAATAATTTCACGAACGAGATGGAAGCATCTCAGAATGTGTTTGGATTTATGATGAGACCTTGGTTCCTTTGCTTGAGCAACAGCTCCAGTATTATCACAGTAAAGTGGTACTAGATTCTCAATTTTAGGAATAACATCCAATTCAGTGATGAACTTCTTCATCCAGACAGCTTCCTTGGCGGCTTCACTTATAGCTATGTATTCTGCTTCAGTAGTTGAGTCAGCTACAGTTGGCTGCTTAGTACTCTTCCAACTTACTGCTCCACCATTCAGAGTAAAGACATATTCTGAAATAGGATTTGCTATCATCTGGGTCTGATTGAAAACTAGAGTCAGAATATGCTTCTAATTTAAGATCAGAACCACCATATACTAGAAAAATATCTTTAGTCCTTCTCAAGTACTTAAGAATATTTTTCACAGCTTTCCAATGATCCTCTCCTGGATCAGCTTGAAATCTACTTGCAATGCCTAAAGCATAAGCAACATCAGGCCTTGTACATAACATGGCATACATTATTGATCCAACAGTCGAAGCATAAGGAATAGAACTCATTCTATTTCTCTCTCTTTAGGTGTCTTTAGGAGACATCTTTTTAGAGAGATGTATGCCTTGACTCATGGGTAAATAACCTCTTTTACTCCCATCCATACTGAATCTTTTCAGTATTAAGTCAATGTACCTTGATTGGGACAAGCCTAGCATCCTCTTAGATCTATCTCTATAGATCTTTATTCCTAGTATATAGGATGCTTCTCCCAAATCTTTCATGAAAAACTTATTTGATAGCCATAATTTGACTGATTGTAACATTGGGATATCATTCCCAATGAGGAGTATGTCATCTACATACAGAACCAAGAAGACTATGGTTCTCCCACTAGTTTTCTTGTACACACATGGTTCATCAACATTCTTGATAAAACCAAACTCTTTTACTATTTCATCAAAATGGATGTTCCAACTCCTTGATGCTTGCTTTAATCCATAAATGGATCTCTTAAGCTTGCATACCTGATTTGGTCTCTCATTTGACTCAAATCCCTCTGGCTGTGACATATAGACCTCCTCCTCAAGGAAACCATTAAGGAAGGCAGTCTTTACATCCATTTGCCATATTTCATAGTCGTGGTATGCTGCTATAGCAAGCATAATCCTGAATAGATTTGAGCATGGCAATAGGTGAAAATGTTTCATCATAATCAATCCCCTATTTTTGCCTAAAACCCTTAGCCACCCAATCTGGCCTTATAGGTTTCAATTTGACCATCAGCTCCAATCTTTTTCTTAAAAATCCATTTGCATCCAATAGGATTTATATCCTCTGGTGCATCCACCAAAGTCCATACTTTGTTGGTGTGCATGGATTCCATTTTGGATTGCATGGCAGCCAGCCATTTGTAAGAGTCCTTACTTTTGACTGCTTCCGTATAGGTCAGAGGTTCATCATTCTCAATGACTTGGGACTTCATTGTTCTCAATAATGAAACCATACCTCATAGGTATATTTCGTACTCTTTTAGACCTATGGATAGGAGTTATGTGTTCTGGTTCTTTTATGTGATTATTTGGTTGAGAAATTTCTATTTATTTTTCTTGAACTTCACTAAGTTCAATATTTCTGCCACTGCCCTTTTTTAGGATAAATTTCTTTTCCATGAAAGTGGCATGCCTACTTACAAATACCTTTTGTTCAGTAGGATGGTAGAATAAATATCCTTATACTATTTCTAGGATATCCTATAAATAGACATCTATCTGATCTAGCATCAAGTTTATGTGTCCAAAATTTTTTTTGACATATGCTGGACAACCCCATATCTTAAGATACTTAAGATTAGGTTTCTTACTTCTCCATATGTCATATGGAGTACTAGATACAGATTTAGAAGGAACTCTATTCAAGATGTAAATTGCAGTCTCCAGAGCATGACCCTTAGAAGGAAAATAGGTAATTCAGTGAAGTACATCATGGACCGTACCATATCTAATAAGGTATGATTTTTTCTTTCGGCTACACCATTTAATTATGGTGTATATAAGGAAGGTGTCCATTCAGAGAGAATTCCTTTAACTTTAAGATAGTCTAGAAACTCACTAGATAAGTATTCTCCTCCTCGATCAGATCGAAGGATTTTTATACATTGTCCAGTTTATTTTTCGACCATACTTTGATACTCTTTAAATTTATCAAAGGCTTCTGATTTGTGTTTCATAAGATACACATATCCAAACCTAGATAAATCATCAGTGAACGTTATAAAATAAGAGTATCCTCCTCTAGCTTGAGTTATCATAGGACCACATACATCCGTATGTACAAGTCCTAATAACTCATTTGTCCTTTCTCCATGTCCACTAAATGGAATCTTGGTCATTTTACCCATGAGGCATGATTCACAAGTTCCCAATGATTCATAATCAAAAGGATCAAAGAACTTTTCTTTGTATAACTTGTTAATCCTAGCCTCACTAATATGACCTAATCGACAATGCCAAAGTAAAGTATTATTTATGTCATCTCTCTTACATTTTCTATTTTCATCAATATAAAATATATTGTCATCCAAACATAGAGTCAACAAACCATTGCTAAATATGCCAAAACAAATATTTTCATTAGAATATTTGATCGAGCAACCTTCGCTCGTTACATTAAGACTATAACCTTGTTTTAATAACAAGGGTATAGATATAATATTTCTAATGATCTTAGGCATATAATAATAATTTGTAAGCTCTAAGATCTTTCCATAAGGTAACTTCAATATATTTGTCCCTATAGCTTCTGCTTGGATAGACTCTCCTCCAGCGCCATAGAGCTTGAAGTCACCTTTCTTCAAACTCTTAATTTTCTACAGCCCCTACAAAGATTTGCAGATATGAAAACCACAGTCGGTATCTAATACCCAAGAATTTAAAATGAAAGAATTTAATGATAATATAGTATGTATCTCATATATACCTTTTGGTGCATTATTTGCACCAGACTCCATGGTTGCAAGGTAAGCCTTGCAATTCCTCTTCCAATGACCTATTTTGCCGAAGTGAAAATAGGTCGTCTATCAGAAGATCTTTTTTTTCTTATTTATACCACTTTTAGGATTCAACCTTCTCTTTGAACCCTTTTTGCCTACCTTCTTCTTGGAGATCCCATCCACAAGAAGAAGAGAAGCCTTATCTTCCTTAATATGGCTTTCTGCTGTCTTAAGCATATTTAATAGCTCAGGCAAAAAAGAATTCAGTTTGTTCATGTGATTGTTCATGACAAACTAAGAAAATGATTCTGGAAGTGATTGCAGGATCAAATTTTGACTTAACTCTCCATCCATAACAAAATCTAATTGACTTAATCGAGCGATTAGATTAATTACCATCAAAACATGATTTTGTACAGGTGTTCCTTCTATCATTCTTGCACAAAATAATTGCTTAGATATCTCATATCTAGCAGTCCTACTATGCTCTCCATAAAGCTCTTTTAGATTGAGCAATATGGATTGAGTGCCCATGCTATCATGCTACCTCTGTAATTCATTATTCATAGAGGCAAGTATGATGCATTTGATAGTAAGAGAATCATTTTACCACATCTTGTATGTGGACTTATCTTCATCTATGGCATTATTTTCTAATACTTAAGATCAGGGGCATCAAGAATATAGGAGAGTTTTTCTTGATTGAGTACTATTTTTAGGTTTCTCAATCAGTCAACATAATTTTGATCAGTCAATTTATTTGAATCCAAAATTAAATGCAATGAAAGTGAAGAAGCCATTTAATCTACATAATAAAGAGTAATATATAAGTAAATAACTCATGATGACAAACATAATAAAATTAGAACTTTAATTTAATTATGTCTCCCACTATTTAATCAAAAAATCATAACCCTCTTATTTTCTTAGTGAGAATAAGATCCTAATTCCTTATAAAAGGTCTTGTGGTTGCACAACAAACCTGGTATAAGTTCAAAGGTAGGAAACTCTTTCCAATTGTATTTTATGCAACTCTCAAAAAACTTTTGCCTCTAAAACATTAATAGCCTTGTGTTAGCACAACAAACATTAATGTTTTAGTTTAAATAGAACCCTTCATTTCTATACAATCAAAATGAAATATGACTACTTTTGTGGTTACACAACAAAGCAGTATATTCAAAATGCTGTAAGCATCTCAATGCACTAGATTAATATTACATCATTCCCCATGATAGATCTTGTGGTTAAACAACAAAACTAATATGGTTCTGGACATAGTAAGAACCTAGTATGAAGGAAGACCTTAATGTAGTGAATATAATACTAAGCATTTTAATCTAGAATTAAATTAATTGAATCGGCCAGGTAAATGGGAGAGAAGTGGGAGTCCCCCTATTGCTTTCCTTAGACACCAATAAATTGGCCAGGTCAGACAACAGAACCAGTTAAAAAACTATGTTCTTTTTACCAATCATGAACCATTTATCCTAGACACTGATTGATCAATTAAACATCCCAACTGATACAACTATAGATTAATTACACTACAACTTAATATAATTTTTAAAGAGGAATTTAAAAGGTCTCGATGCACATTCTGATTTAAATCAAACCAAATGCCTAATAGCATCAATTATAATAAAATTTATATATATCTATTAACATGTATAATTATTCTAGGACAACCATCATTATATAGTGAATACTTTCTATTATATCAGGGCAACCTTTACAGAGTAATATATACATCATAATCTCATTATGATAAATAAAAGAATATGATCTCATCATATAAATAACATGCAAATAAACACAAAAATATATGATACTTTTTTTTTGTGTCATTATATTATAAGCAATACATTATATGATTTAACCTAATAAGGCTTGCTCTGATACCACTGATGGGATTGGTGTACAGGATGGAAGCATGGATTTCAAAGAAAAAAATATGAAATCATATAAATCAAATCTGAATCCTAGGACCACCTTATTAGCAATTAAATTATATAACATGTATTTGTAATATAAAAAAAAGTATTAGAACATACCTCTTATCGCTAAATCCTAAATTGACCTTGATCGTCGATAGCAGTCCGTTAGGGTTTCCATCAAGTGCCCACGTGTTCACCCTCCAATGTTGATCCACATAGAGACTTGATCATGACACCAGCATCTTTGATTTATATAATTAGAGTTCTAATAATAAGAACTTTAATTAAAAGGGCAAGACCTTCTTTAGCCTTTATGTCACCTTCCTTGTCTCTTCTTATCTATCTTTCTTTTTCTTTATCTTCTTGATTTTTCTTCCTAATCTCTTAGTCTTAAAAAGTCTTCTTATCCTTATAAGGACAAGATCTAGACAAGAGAAGGAAAGAAAGAAAATTAGACAAAAAGAAACTCTGGTAAGAGAGAAAGATAATTTTCACATCTTCGGACTCTTGGTGCGCACCCCTATTTATAATGTACGTAGGGGTGCCAACTAAATTTCTTGTACCCTTTTTAAAAAAAAATCTCATGTCCCTTCAACCAATCTCATGTCTTATCAGTAAATAATGAGATGTAGACTTAGTCCAAGAGATGCCTTAAAGCAGAAGGACTCTTGGACTAATTCTACGTAAGTTATTTTTGAAGAGTCGCAATATTTCATCATTGGCGCCACCCTTTTCATCCATTAGATCAGATAAAAGGGCCATCTAATGGCTCTAAAAATGGATGCCCATTCAGCACGAAGGTGTGGAGATGATCTTTGAATAGTCAAAATCCCAAGGGACTTTGACTTGGTCCAAGAGGCATCAAGAAGGAGTGGGTGGCATGGAGTCTTGGACGGCAAGGAGTCTTGGGCGAAAAAAATCTTGGGTGACAAAAATTAAAAATAAAATGGAGTTTTTAACTTATATAAGGACTCTTTATCACCCCGTATCAGATGTCCATGCCTATTCAAAATTTTTACGCGACATAATAAATGGGAAAAGTCAAAGAAGGTAGGTGCCAACTAATTCCATGCGCCTAAAATTCTTTGCGCATGAAAGACATCCCACGCACAAGAGAGAGACTCTCTATCATGTGGGATGTAGCTATGTGGCACCCCAACTAAAGCCCAATCAGTGTAGGTTAATCCAATTCAAGACCAAATCCTATTTGTCTCAAATGGGATCTTAATTAGCCCAAATTGGAAGCTGATTCGAATCCAATTTGAAACCAGGTACTAGGGTTTGCTACATATGCTAGCATGTTCATCTTGCAAACATAGTCTAATCCAATTAGATCCTTAATCAACTCTCATTGTGTGCGACCCATTGGGTTCCACATCTAACCAACTATGAGTCTGGGTGTGGTTTGACCTTATCTGGTTTGAACTCAACCTAACCAATTTAGGTCAAAACTAGCCAACCCAATTTGATTTAATTTAGAATACTTTCTAATTTAACGATCAAATTAAAATTTTTAATTTGATCAAACCCACAAGACATGACTGACGTATAGCAACATATCATGACTTCCTGAAAGATGTGAAATTTTGACGGAAATATCAAAAATACCCTTCAGTGAAAATTACCATGCAACTAGATCCTTCGATCTCTCTGCATCCTGAATATGACTCTGGGTATGGAAATATATCAATCCCAATATCATATTCATTTCTCTTTCAATCTTATGATGATGATTCATTTAATGAAACATTAGAAATCATTTCTAATTTTCATCATGCTTTGATCAAAGTCTTCTTGAATCATCATTTGTTTGTAGCAGGTAGGATGCTATTTTCTCTTATCAGGAGAGATCGATTCCATGTTAACCTACTCACAACCTTCATATATATAATCTACTATATCCAGATCATCCCATACATAACTGAGTCATGAATGAGTATGAACTAAAATATGGATTTATATATATAAGATTCTTTGGCGATTTTAGGTCAAAGGATTACATGCACAAATTCCACTATAAGAACCATCTATTGACATGTAGATAAGACTCCATTAGATATTCTTGATTTGGATCAATTTAATGAACTCATTCTCTAATGAGCACCCACATTCTTATATTAGTGTCATACATAAGTTATTGTGAGATCAATCATCCTCTCGATCAAGCATACAAAAAATGTGCTAGTCTTACCGAAAAACATTGATCCCTAACTCAATGTCCCATCGACTAGGAATATTTAAATTAGGATTTTAAGGTTTTAGATCTCACTAGTATGAACTCATCATAATCCTAAAAGTATAGTCCTAATTTATAGGATTCATCATAATCTTAAATAAATAATAAGACACTACATATGATGAAATAAATGCCTTTATTTATTTATTAAAAATGTCATTACATGAGTTTGGAAGACAAAGAACAGCCTAAAAAATTAATTGGCTTGAGGGCATATTCCTTTCAATAGCATGCTATAATCATATAATAGGATCTTAGATCTAGAATTTTATATTATTTTATTCATAAATTGATGTGATTAATTCATCTTTTTTACTATGATTTTGAAAAAGTTTCAAAAGCTAATCCTAGAACCCTAGATTGATTTCTTTCACTGTCTACTTGAGACAGCTAGCTCGACTGCAACCCGAGCTGGCTCAGTCTTAGCCCGAGCTGGCTCGATTACATATCCGAGCCAACCAGCCTGTGTGTCAGCCTCTTGTTTTGGCTGATTCTTTTCTTGGCTTTGCTCCTTTGCTCCACCTTATGTCCTTGGTTTTTGGTGTTGGAACAATCAGTACTATTTTGATACCAATTGTTATGCCTACGCCTGCTCAAAATTACAATCATAGATCCAATCTCTTATGCGAAGCTGGGTGTTAATCCATAAATATGAAGAAGAGCAAAAGTTGATGGCAGCACCTAGGGCTTGGCATCTGAACTAGAGAGAAAAAAGAGAAGAGAGTTTGAGGGAGAAAAGATCTGTATTGATTCCACATTTTGAAACCCTAATACATCATACGTATTTATACATAGCTATTAGGCCTAACCAAAAACTCTCCTTGCTAACCCAATACATGAAGCACTCACCGAGCCCATGTACATCCATGTCTCCCATGCTCTCATACCTTGGATCTAAATCCAACCCATACATGAGTTAGTCACCTTAAGACCTTATTGGACTAGGCCTTAAGATCCCTTAAATTAAACCTAATCCAAGATCAAACAGAAAATCCATCCAGTTCTGTATGCCACCATCGAACTGACTCTATCAATAGTCGAGCTGGATTGATTGCATCTCGTCCAAACCCTATTTTTGTCTGCTTGAGATAGTCGGCTTGACTGCACCCCGAGCTGGCTTGGTCTCGGCCCGAGCTGGCTCAATTATGTATCAAAGCCAGCCTGCCTGTATATCAGCCCCTTGGCTTGGCTGATTCTTCTCCTAGCTTCGATTCTTTGCTCCATCTTGAGTTCTAGATCATCAGAGCATCTACCAAGTCCCCTCAAGGTCCTCATATCTGAACCTCAAGTCCATGTAGAGCTACACACTACCTTCACCATAGAACAACTCCTATCCTAGCTCTAGGACTTCACCTATCTTAGTCTTGTAGAGCCAACACCCTGGCTTCTCTTGTGGCCTCCGAAGGCTTAGGAGCACCATACCAAATCTTACAATCTCCTCCACCTTGGTGCGCCCAAGTCTTAGCACACCTAATAATGTTTCCCTATATGACCCTGCTATCGATGCATGTCTTAACAGCTACTTATGCACACCTTGCCATGACCATCTTTCTTCGGTTGCTGAGCTCTCTTTAAGGCCTTTGGGATGACCGCCTCCATCGTTGAAGACCTTGGCTTGCACCTATGCACTACCCTTGGAATTGTAGGCACCCTTCTGCTTGGTCGCCGCATCATTTGTCCTGAACTTTCATGGAAAATCTACAGCAATCCTATGCCAACATCCGCTGCATATCCTAACACGATCTTCATAGAACTTTGCTTGTTCACTCGCACATACTGCTTCACTTGAAACTATGCATCTCCGATGTTGGTGCTATGATATTGATCTATCTACACTCCTCTACACTGAACACGTGTCAAAATACTTAACACTGGTGAAGCCACCTCTGCCCGGTGCTCCATCTGAAACTAAAGTCCCTTTGATGCCATAGAAGTTGACTCTATAATCGAGTCCCCTAAGGCCAACCACCTAACATTACACTGGTAGTCCTGTCGCTGCACCTCATTCACCATCATTACGCTTTTGGACCCTCTACACTCTATAGATCCCTCTAAACCTGTCTTGGATACACTACACCCCGTAGGATCCTCTAAAACCACTAAGAGCTCATCCGACTCTTCACTTTTAGCAATTGAAATGATGGAATCTGACTTTTCTCCTCTCTTGCACTTCTTCCAAAGTAGAACTCCCACTTAAAGTGTCCTGCTTCACCATACTTGAAGCACTTCTTTGACTCCTTGCTATCCCTTCACTGACCCTTGTTCATTCCTTGCCTAGGTCTCTCTGACACCATGAGACCCTCCTAGAAGGCCTTCATCTTCATCATTCATTCCCACTACTTGTTGGACCTTAGTACTGATATGATCTCCTCATACATTAGTGTTTCCTTACCATACAATAGTGTAGTTATCAACGGATTGAAGTTCTTGAATAGCAAACATAGCAGCAATAAACTCTTATCCTCCTCTTCGAGCTCCACCCCAATGTTGAGCAAGTCTATGCTCATCCAATCGAATTGCTGAATATGTCCTGCAACATCCTTTTCCTCCTACAACCAAAGGCTATATAGTTATTTCTTCAGCATCAACTGTTGTACATATTCTTTTTCATATACAACTGATGTAACCTCAACCACAAACCCTTGGGTGTCTTCTCCTCCAACACATCATATAGCACCTCATCTGCCAGACAAGCTCTAATTATGGCACATGCCCTTTTTTTAAAGAACTTCCACTCCTTGTCTATTATCTACACTAGCTTATCCTCCAAGGTTGAATCTAACCTCATCTGAATCAGTAGATCCTCCATCATAACCTTCCACATCATGAAACTATCATTTACATCAAACTTCTCAAATCCTACCTTCAACCCAGTATTCTCCATGATCAAACCAAATAAAAAATAGCCAACAGGTAGATCTAAAAAGTTATCTTGACTAGGGATGGTAGACAATAGCCCTTAGATCACTTCCTTCCTCATGAAACCTGGAGAAAATGTTAGATCTGAATATTACTATTGATCTCTACTGAAACCTGATCTTCTTTCTCCTTCACACTCAACTAGGTTCTAATACCACTTGTTGGAATAATCGGTACTACTTTGATATCAATTATTATACCTATGCCTGCTCGAAACCACAATCATAGATCCGATCTCTTATGCGAAGCTGGGTATTAATCTAGAAATATGAAGAAGAGCAAAGTTGATGGCGGCACCTAAGCCTTGGCATTGGTGAAGAAACTCGTGTATGGTTTTTACATGCTTTTCAAAATATTTTTCAAAAATTATTACAGCAGAAGCATTAGATTAATCTAAAATTAACCTACGCATACATTGATCAAATCAAAAAATCCTACTTAGGATCTAGACATGCTAATATGTAATTTAAAATTTAAATACGATCGATCAACAAATCATATTTGCTGATCAATTCGAGTTCAGAACTTGATACCTATATGCAGATAGTTGATCTCTATGATCTTAATCCACCAAAATGTGCTATGGCATCATGCTATAACTACACACTTGACGGCCTCTATGGGTGGTCCACACAGAGCTCCTGATCCCAACCAACTCCACCAGAGTGCTAGCTCCTCGCTAGAGCTTTCAACGACTGATCTCGAATGATCTAATTGATCACCTTCTTCCTGATCTTTTGAATACTCTAAAAAATTAGAACATGTGCTTTAGAGGATGATGAAGTGGAGTTTCAAATTTGGTGGTGATCTGGTCTCACAATAGTTGATCTCTCGACCTGAAACTAGAGTCCCAACTCTAGGGTTTCACACACTTAAAAAACTTTGACGCCCGAAAATGCTCTCATGCTCTTTCTCTTTAGAATTTTCTCATGAAATAAATTTTTATGAATAGAGGGACTCTCCCTCTACCTATGTCCATCATCAAAATAATTTTTAGATGAGCGAACAAAGAAGAAAGAAATAAAAGAAGAAGTGTGTGCATGAGAAAGTTGGCACAGGATACCCTTAGAATATTCCATGCCTAGAACTTGTGCCCCACATAATTTTTTCTCTCTCTAAGAAATTCTTCTTGCCACTTTTAGATTCCTCACACATATCCATGCACAGCCAAAAAATTTCTTTTTAAAAAGAGCAACCACAACATGGAAAATATGCATGGAAGGGGATAAGGCTTGAAGGTTGAACTTGTTTCAACCTCTCATTCAAATTCAAATTTAAATGAATCCTTATCCACTTCCAATATCCACTTTTAGGTGGGTGGCAAGTAGAAGGACTCTCTCCTTCTACACCCACTTTGAAAAAATTCCATAAAAAAAAAATCTCATAACATTTTATAGGGCATTGAGAAAAGGATAAGGAAGAGAGGTGGTTCCAACAAAACTAGTTGATTTCAAAATTCAACTAGGTTTCAACTAGTCCAACGCTTGGACCAGGTCAAAGAGAGATAAAAGAGGGTGCAAACACCCTCTTCTACATGAGAAATACTCACATAGAAATTAGAGATGGGGCATGGGAAAAGTCAAAGATGGTTGGCACATGGGAGAGTATGAATTCAAATCTCATTTGACTAGATCTAAATTGGTTTCCACTAAATCAATTAATATAGACCCAATTAGACTAGGCCAAATCTAACTAAATTAGGCTTAACATAACCTAGTAAAATTCTAATCAAATTAAAAATTAATTAGATCCAGCCTTTGATCAAATCAGAATCAAATCTCTCATAGTGATTAGGTCATCTCATGACTTGATCTGATCAAACTCAATCGAATCAAATTCAATCAATCTTTATTGAATCCTCACCGCTCAATCAAATTAAGCTAATAAACAATCAAATTCCTAATTAATCTTCCAATAAACATAAAGTTCCAATTAGGTGGATGTCTGGACAATAGAGTCCCATCAATATGAAACTCCTGAAGAGTCCCAAACCAGTGGAACTCTTGAACCCAGTGTTCCAAATGAATAAAACTCACGATCATAGAGTCCCAAACCAGTGGAACTCTTGATCAGAGAGTCCAAATAAGTAGGACTCTAAGTTCCAATCTAGTGGAACCCATAAAGGTAGAGTCCCAGTCCAGTGGGACTCCTAGTCATAGAGTTTCAAACAATAGAGACTCTTGATCAGCCATCAGATCAGGTAGGAACTCTTATTGTGTGTGATCCCATAGGTTTGAATCCTAAGCCTGTAGCACAGGAACCAATTTTCTAAACCAATCGATGTGACCATCTAGCAGAGATACTCGATGTTCGGATAGGTCGAAAAATCATAATGCAATAATGATGAATCTATGGCATATGATTATAGTATAATTCATCACTTTGACCTTGCTGCTTAAAGGATGATCTAGGATTTACTACCAACCCTAAAATTCATCCATAGTGTATTCAAAATTTAGTATCCATCACATGGACCACCCCGACCGAGTATTTGCTAAATTGAAATATAGTGATGCACTTGCTCCAACACTTGGAGGGGTCAATCCCATCTTGACTCATGCACCAACTTTACAAGTACTTGACTGCACTCAGTAGCCTTCCATCACTGAATTAGAAATTTAGATGGTCTGGTACCTAAGTGCAGTGAGTTGCTTGCAAGTCACCATGGTGATCTTAGGTCTAAGGGACACTTATACCCATATCCTTTGTGAGCAACTCTTAATAGTAGAGATCTCCACAGTTGGATCACGTACAGTGAAATGTATCCCTATACTTTACCTACAAGCCATAACGTATCTCCATACTTTTTGGTTAAGAAGATAATCAATACTTATGACACACAATGACCTACACTCGATATGTTGTCATCCTGGGTAACAACAAATCATTTGGTCACAAACTGATTTAAGGACTAAATGATAAATCCTCTTTCATCGAGTCTAAAATCCTTAGGACTTCATCACAAAAGAGTTCATTACAAGAAGATGCACAAGAGTGATAAAATATCAATATAATAATATTATTTATTTAAAATTTAAGTATAAATTATATTCAGCTTAACCATCTACAATCTAAATTATTGGCTTTAGGATACATTTCTCAATAACTCTCACATAGACTAAAGCCACTCAAAATAGTATCGAATACCCATTTTTCATTTGTGATTATCAAACTCTTTAATTCTGAGGGCTTTTATAAAGTGGTCGGCCATGTTCTTCTTTTCATCGATCTTCTGAAGCTTGATGACACCTCATTCCACGATCTCTCGTACAAGGTGATAGCGTCACAGAATATGCTTGGTGCACTGATGTGACTTCGGCTCCTTTGCTTGAGCTATGGCTCCAGTGCTGTCATAGTATAGCAAAACTGGACCATCTAAAGATGGTGCCACTCCCAGCTTATCAATGAATTTTTGTAGCCACACGGCTTTCTTCACAACATCGATGCTGCGACATACTCTGCATCGCACACAGAATCGACCATGGTGTGCTGCTTGGAATTCTTCCAGCAGACCGCTCTATCATTCAGGATAAACACATAACTTGACACACTCTTACTATCATCATGATCTGATTGAAAACTCAAATTAGTATATCCCATAAGTTTCAAATCAGTATCTCCATAGATAAGCCATTGGTTTTTGGTATTTTTCAAATACTTCAGGATTATCTTCACAACCTTTCAATGATTCTCCCTGGATCAGAATGGTATCTGCTCACTACCCATAGTGAGTATGCCATGTCTGGTCTCGTACACATCATGGCATACATAATAGAATTTACTATCAAAGCATATGATATTCTACTCATACGCTTTCTCTCTTGAGGAGTTGTCGGATAATCCCTCTTCGAGAGAAATATTTCATGACCTATCAACAGATAACCCTTCTTGAAATTCTCCATGCTGAACCTCTTTAGCACGGTATCAATGTATGTGGACTAGGACATTCCGAGCAATCTTTTAGATCTATCCCTATAGATCTTCATCCCTAGGATGTAGGATACTTCTCCCAAGTCCTTCATGAAGAATTACGATGCTAGCCAAACCTTTATTTCCTGTAGAGTAGGGATGTCATTCCTGATCAAGAGATTGTCATCAACATACAATACAAGAAATATATTTACAGAACCATTAGCCCATTTATACATGCAGGATTCCTCTCCATTCTTAACAAAGCCATATGATCTAATTATCTTTTCAAAATACATATTCCAACTCCAAGATGCCTGCTTCAATCCATAGATGGATCTCTGAAGCTTGCACACCTTGGACTCGTCTATGGATGTGAAACCCTTAGGCTATATCATATACACCTCTTCATCTAGCTCTCTATTTAGAAAAGTTGTCTTCACATCCATTAGCCAGATCTCATAGTCTAGGTATGCCGCTATCACAAGCATGATCCGAATGGACTTGAGCATTGCCACCGAAGAAAATGTCTCATGATAGTTAATACCATAAGACTGATGATATCCTTTGGCAACCAGATGAGCTTTATAGGTTACCACCTTCCCGTCTGTGCCTTTTTTTTTTTTGAAAATCCATTTACACCTAATTGGTTTTACCCCTTCAGATGGATCAACCAGTGTCCATACACTGTTGACCTTCATGGACTCCATTTTGGACTTCATGGCTTCCAACCACTTATCGAAGTCTGACCTCTGCATGGCATCCATGTAGGTGATCAAATCTTCATTGTTCTCATCAAGTTCAACAGGATCACCATCCCGAACCAAAAAATCATAGTATCTATCCGACTGATGTGGTACTCTATTGGATCTCCTTGGTGCCACTTCAATGGGCTTTGAATTTGATCTTATCAAATCCAATTCTACAGGTTCACTAGAATGTGTCGGTTCTTCCATCTATCAAACTTCACTAAACTCAACATTAGAGGTAGCTGTTCCTTCCATAAAAAACTTCTTTTCTAAAAAAACTATCTTATTGCTAACGAACACCTTTTATTCTTCAGCAAGGTAGAAGTAATAACTCCTAGTTTTTTTGGAGTACCCTATGAACAAGCACTTATCGAACCTAAGTCCAAGCTTTTCTAGTTGCAAATATTTTACATAAGCCTAACATCCCCAAATCCTAACGTGAGAGAGTGTCGGCCTACACCCAGTTCATATCTCATATGGAGCCTTTGTAACAGACTTTCCTGAAATATTGTTCAAAACAAAACAACCAGTCTCAAGTGCATACCTCTAGAATGAAATTGCTAGACACGCAAATCCCATCATAGACCGAATCATGTCTAATAGGGTTTGATTCCTCCTTTTAGATATACCATTATGCTGTACTATTCCAGGAGGGATCCATTAAGAGAGAATTCCATTCTCTCCTAGATATGTCAAAAACTCGTTAGAAAGATATTCACCTCCTTGGTCAGATCGATGAGTTTTAATACTTTTTCCAAGTTATTTTTCTACCATATTTTAATATCATTTAAATATTTCAAATGAATCAGATTTACTCTTCATAAGATAGATGTACCCATACCTAGATAGATCGTCAGAAAATATAATGAAGTAGTAATACCCATCTCTAGCACTTATGTTCATAGGTCTACATACATCAGTATCTACTAGACCTAGAAGCTCAAAGGCTCGTCCATCTTTTCTAGTAAAGGATGATTTTGTAATCTTACCAAAAAGACAGGACTCATAGGTATTCAATGATTCACAATCATGGATGTCAAGTATATACTCCTTGACTAACCTGTTCATCATGTTCTTCTTTATATGACTAAGCCTACAGTGCCAAAGATAAGCATTAATAACATTATCTAGTTTTGGACATTTATTTGACGTGTACATTACACTTATAGGCTACGATAAAATATAAATCTCATTTCTTAATTATCCTTGCATTACTGTAATATCATTCATAATGATATCACAATAATTTTTTTTTATTGACAAATAATAACCATCCTGGATCAAAAGCCTAATAGATATTATGTTCATCATAAAAGATGCATAATAGTGATAGTCACTTAAAATAATATTACTATTTTTGAAAAATAGCTCAAGAGTTCTCAATGCTAGGATTGGAACTTTACTTCCATTCTCAACATTAAAGAATCTATCATCATTCTCAAATTTTCTACCAATTCAACGTCCATGCAATGAATTGCATATATGAATCAAACTTTCAGTATCTAATATCTAGGTAGATGTATCACATACGAAAAAATTGTAAGGTGTTATCATATAATAGCCTTGACCACCAACTACTTGTTGATTTTTTCTGTTCAGTCTATTCGGGTCAAGTGGATAATTTCTTTTCAAGTTTGCTTGATTAGAGCCAACACTAGACTCCTCGTTCTTAGGTTCTAAATGTTTACCACTATCTAACAGTGAATGGAGCGGACTTACTCTAGCCATATTTATCTAAAAGAAAAATATGAAACCTAATTAGTACTTAAATTAATTAATCCTAAAGACTTGGATTTTAGTCTAAAGATTCTCTAACTATTTTTAACGAATTGGTAGCCTCTACCTCTAATTCGAAGAATTACACTAACTTCTTAGTGGATTCTAGAATCCACATAGACTACAAACAGGCCTAAGAAAAGCTCTGGCTAATCCACATGCATCTACAGATAGGTTCATAATCAATTATTTCTCTAAATAATTTTTAGTAATTAGATTTTGCCCTAGAAGCCAATTTAGTAGGCTATGGCCTTCACTGAAAAAATCTAGTTAGATCCAACCATTAACATGATTGACTTCGGTGCATCAAACCAATGATAACTAGGCCTGAGAAAAGCTCTATCTAACCTAGTCACCATTAAGAGAGTGCGACTTAATCATCATATGATGGATAGTAATTTTAATATCCAAATGAATACCAGGTATAAGGCACCTACAATGTCCATCCAAAAAATTAGACTCATTACTATTCACCTTAATAGGAGGCTATGACTTGATTATTCCCATAACTTAGACATTTTAAGAACCTAATAATTTAGAGGACTTAGGTTACATGTGATTTAAGGATAGGAAGAACACGGATCAAATTTCTTCCACTAACTTCATCAAGTCAAATCCTCGCACTGACTTCAATAAGTTAATAGGTTAGGACTAGGATCAATTTAAGTCCATGGGTACCTAATTCATTCTTATTGATTGAAATTAGTCAAACTAATTCATAGTGACATGGGTCAGCTCAAATCACCAAGTGATCTAATCAAATTCTAATCGACCATATCGGCCAGGTAATTGAGATTAGTGGAAGTGATATGCCATTAACTCATCAAAGACCGAATTAGTACAAGTAGCTCCCAATTAAAAATCACTGATCTTGTCTGCCAAACTTACTTTAGAGACCGATCGGTTAATTAGATTTAATCTAATCAACCTAGTAATTTCGAGCTAGATCGCTTAGCCATGAATCAAGTCCATATTGATCTGGTTAAAGACATAGACCCATCCAACTACAACTATTGAAGTTGAGTCTAGAGTATACTTGATCTAATCTAATGCAACACTTGATTAGATTTGATTAATTACTCTAGATTAATCCATTCTTTAACTAACCTTAGATCTAACTCAATTAATGGATCTAATTCATCTAATCCTTTAACCCACAATCTTATGACTATGTCTTAGAATCTTTAATTCATAATTCTAGATTCTATAAACAATACTTAATTCTTGTAATTAAGTTTTGGACTAATGGGTTGGGGTTTGGCATTTCAAAAATAATTTCTAAATTTTAAAAGATTTTCATTTTCTATTCACTAAATGGGATGACTCATTTCACAAATGAGTTGGCTCATTTTATAAACTGCAATCCTTGCTAGTTTCTTAATAGAAAATTAAACATAATGAAAATTAAACCATGAATCTATCTTTTAGATGTAATCTAAACACAAGCATGTTTAACTTTCTAATTGAAATAATTTCAATCAACATATTAACATGTCATATATGCTAGCATTTAATTTTCTAATTACATATTAAAACATGTCAAGCAAACCCTCGCTATGATACCATTGAAGGAAATCACACAAGATTTTAGAATGCTTTTTGAAATATTTTTCAAAAATTATTATGGTGAAAGTATTAGATTAATCTAAAATTAACATACGCATGCACTGATCAAATTAGAAAATCCTACTCAGGATCTAGACATGCTAATATATAATTTAAAATTTAAATGCGATCGATCAGCAAATCATATTTGCTGACTGATTCGAGTTTAGAACTCGATACCTATGTGCGGGTAGCTGAACTCCATGATCAAAATTCACCAAAATATGCTATGGCATCGCACTATAGCTACATAATTGTCTGACCTCTATGGTTGGTCCACATGGAGCTCCTAGTCCCGACCAACACCATTGAAGTACTAGCTTCTCATCGGGACCTTCAACGATTGATCTCAATCGATCCAATTGATCATCTTTTTTTTTATCTCTCAAACACTCTAAAAAATTAGAACATGTGCTTTGTAGGATGATAAAGTGGAGTTTCAAATTTAGTGGTGATTTGATACTCACAGCACTCGATCTCTCCACCCGAACCTGGAGTCCCAACTCTAGGGTTTCACACACCTAAAAAACTTTGATGCCTAGAAATGCTCTCACGCTCTTTCTCTTTAGAATTTTCTCATGAAACAATTTTTTATGAATAGAGGGACTCTCCCTCTACCTATGCCCACCCTCAAAACAATTTTCAGATGAATGACCAAGGAGAAAAAAATAAAACAAGAAGTGTGCGTGAGAAAGTTGGCACAGGATACCCTAAGACTTTTCCATGCCTAGAACATGCACCCCACTCAATTTTTGCTCTCTAAGAAACCCTTCTCTCCACTTTCAGATGCCTCACGCATATCCATGGATGCCCAAAAAATTTCTTCTTAAAAAGAGAAACCACAACATGGAAAATATGCATAGAAGTGGATAAGGCTTGAAGGTTGAACTTATTTTCAACCTCTCATTCAAATTCAAATTTAAATGAATCCTTATCCACTTCCAATCTCCACTTTTAGATGGGTGACAAGTAGAAGGACTCTCCTTCTATGCCTACTCAGAAAAAATTCCATAAAAAAAAATCTCATAACATTTTATGGGGTGTGGAGAAAAGGATAAGGAAGAGAGGTGGTTCCAACAAAACTAGTTCAATTCAAAATTCAACTAGGTTTCAACTGGTCCAATGCTTGGCCCGGGTTAAAGAGATATAAGAGAGGGCACAAACACCCTCTTCTATGTGAGAAATACTCATGTAGAAATTAGAGATGGGGCATGGGAAGAGTCAAAGATGGTAGGCACATGGGAGAGTATGAATTCAAATCTCATTTGACTTGGTCCAAATTGGTTTCCACTAAACCAATTAATAAAGATCCAATTAGACTAGGTCAAACCTAAGTAAATTAGGCTTAACTCAATCTAATAATATTTTAATCAAATTAAAAATTAATTAGTTCCAGTCCCTGATCAAATCAAGGTCATATCTATCATAACGATTAGGTCATCTCATGACCTGATCGGATCAAACTCAATCGAATCAAATTCAATCAGACTTGATCGAATCCTCATCGCTTAATCAAAGTGATCTAATCAGCAATCAAATTACTAATTAATCCTTCAATAAACATTGAGTACCAATTGGGTGGGTGTCTGGATAATAAAGTCCCATCAATATGAAACTCCTGAAGAGCCCAAACCAGTGGGACTCTTGAACCCAGTATCCCAAATGAATGAAACTCATGATCATAGAGTCCTAGACCAGTGGGACTCTTGATCAGAGAGTCTCAAACAAGTAAGACTCTAAGTTTTAGTCTAGTTGGACCCATAAAGATAGAGTCTCAGTCCAGTAGGACTCTTGGTCATAGAGTTCTAGACCATTAGGACTCTTGATCAGCCATCATATCGGGTAGGAACTCCTATTGTATGTGATCCCATAGGTTTGAATCCTAAGCCGATAGCATAAGAACCAATTTTCTGTGCCAATCGATGTGACCATCTAGTAATGGTACTCGACATTCGAATAGATCAAAAAATTGCAACACAACAATGACGAACCTATGGCATATGTTTGCCACATAATTCATCCTCTTGATCTCGATGCTCAAAGAACGATCTAGGATTTACTACCAATCCTAAAATTCATCCATAGTATATTTTAAAATTTAGTATCCATCACATGGACCATCCCGATTGAGGGTTTGCTAAATTGAAATATAGTGATGAACTTTCCTGAACTTAGAGGGGTCAATCCCATCTTGACTCATGCACCAACTTCACAAATACTTGACTACACCCAGTAGCCTTCCATCACTGAATTAGAAATTCAAGTAGTCCGGTACCTGAGTGTAATTAGTTGCTTGCAAGTTACCATAGTGATCTCAGGTCTAAGGGACACTTATACCCATATCCTTCACGAGTAACTCTAGACAGTAGAGAGCTCCGTAGTTGGATCATTTTCAGTGAAATATATCCCTACTCTTCACCTGCATGCCATAACAGTATCTTCATACTTTTTGGTTAAGAGGATAACCAACAGTTATGGCACACAACGACCTACACTTGATATGTTGTCGTCCTAGGTAACAATGATTAATTTGATCATGAACTGGTTTAAGGACTAAATGATAAAGCCATCATTGTTGAGTCTAAATAGTCCTTAGGATCATCACAAAAGAGTTGATGGAAGATGCATAAGAGTGATGAAATACCAAAATAATAATTTTATTTATTTAAAATTCAAGTATAAATTATATTTAACTCAACCATATACTATCTAGATGATTGGCTTTAGGATACATTTCTCAATAGTTGGAACCAGAGAGAAAAGGAAGAAGAGAGTTTAAGGAAGAAGAGATTTATATTGATTCCATATTCTGAAACCCTAATACATCATATGTATTTATACATAGCTATTAGGCTCGACCAAAAATTTTCTTGGCCAATCCAATACATGAAAGCACTCACCGAGCCCATATATACCCATGTCTCCTATGCTCTTATACCTTAGATCTAAACCTAACCCATATATGAGTTAGCCATCCTAAGACCTTATTGGACCAGGCCTTAAGTCCTCTTGGATTAAACCTAATCCAAGACCAAACAAAAAGCCCATCCAGTTCTGTACACCATCATAAAGCTGGCTCGACTACATCTTATCCAAATCCTATCTTCTATTTGCCTAAGATAGCATATCAGAGCCAGCCCGCCTATGTATCAGCCCCTTGTCTTGGCTGATTCTTCTCCTGACTTTGGTCATTTGCTCCACCTTGAGTCCTAGGTCTCCGGAGCACCTACCAAATTCCCTCAAGGTCCTCACACCTAAATCTCGAGTTCGTGCAGGGCTACACACCACCTTCACCCTAGGATAACTCCTGTCCTAGTCCTAGGACTCCACCTATCCTATCTTTCAAAGCCAACACCCTGACTTCTTCCATGACTTTCCAAGACTTGAGAGCACCATACCAAATCCTATATTCGGAGCACCTACCAAGCCCCCTCAAGATCCTCACACCAAAACCTCAAGCCTGTGTAGGGCTACACGTCGCCTTCACCCTAGGACAACTCCTATCCTAGCCCTAGGACTCACACCTATCCCAGTCTCTCGGAGCCAACTCCCTAGCTCCACCTATAGCCTTCCAAGGCTTAGGAGCACCACACCAAATCCTACACCACCTCTAGCACTTGTGCTCATAGGCCTATATACATCAGTTTGTACTGGACCTAAGAGCTTAGCGGCTCTCTCACCTTTTCTAGTAAAAAGTAACTTGGTCATTTTTCTAAGAAGACAAGACTCATTGGTTGGAAGTCATTCACAATCACTGACTTTAAGGATTTTCTCTTGAGTCAACCTATCTATCTTGTTCTTATTAATGTGACCTAGGCTACAGTGCCACAAGTAGATATCAGACACACTATGTAATCTAGGATGCTTGCCAGTGGAGTAGGCTATATTAACAGGTTATGATATCATGTATATCCCATTATTCAAATATCCAGAAATATAGTAATACCATTCAAAATGATATTATAAAATTCTTTCTCTATTGAAATCTCATAATTATTTTTGGCCAAAAGGCCTACAAAAATGATATTAAAAAAGAAACTAGGACAAAAGTGATAATCACTATGAATAATAGCAAGAGATTCAAATACAAGTTTTAAGATTCCTAATGCTAGAACTGAAACTTATTTTTTATCTCCAATATATAGGAACCTCTTATCTTGTTCGAATCTTCTATTGACCTGCAATCCCTATAATGAATTGAAAATATGGTAAGGGCTACTGGTAGCCAATACCCAGTCAGTAATATCACAAATAGAGAAATTATAAAATATTATCATATAAATATCTTGTCCAGCAATAGCTTGGTTCTTTCTTGGCTTGTTTGGGTCCAGGGAGGCAATGTACTGAGGATGTTCCTCTTCCAATGCCTCGCTTCTTATAGAAGAAGCACTCCACTTGATTCTTATCGGGCTTTGGCTTCTTGGTCTGGCCCTGCAAGATGCCCCAGCCAACTTGCACATTTTTGGACTTGTTCTTCTTATTCTTCTTTCCTTTCTGAAAGGGTTGAGAACTAGAAGAAGACACTCCTACTATGTTCACCAACTCTTTGATGAAAAATATACAAGATTTCATGCATGAATTTCAAAATATTTTTGAAAAATAACACAATAAAAGTTGTAAATTAAACTATTTAATTTATAAATGTATGTAATCTAATTACTAAATCCTACATGTAGGATCTACAACATGTCATAATACATTCTAAATCTGAAAATAAAAGGATTTGGTATTAATCAAATCAATACCCTAGATCTAGAACGATTCTAGATCTAAAATCAAAATCTTATCTAGGTGAGAAAAGAGATCAAATCTCTTACCTTGCATGGGTCGAGAACTCTATGGTTGATTTCCGTTGTTGCCTTTGGAGCCACACATGCATCCAGCCTCTACAGGTGATCTACATGAGGCTGCAATAAAATCGAAGGTTTGTCGAATGAAGATCCGCTCGAAGTGCTAATTTCTTATGAATCCCTTCGGATGGTTAATATAAAATTTATTCTTTGGATCTCTTGGACACTCCAAGAGATGAAGCATATGACGAGGAATAAGAAAGAAATCCAATATTTGGATCTCCCAAAAATCAAAATTAAAATACATTAGAAAAACATCCTAAGAGAAGATAAATCTTTTCTTTTAGGACATCAACGATTGATGTCCTGAAAATATCTTCATGCTAGGACAAGAGAAAACCTTCTCCCCTAGACTTTCTCATGTTTCCAGATCTCACACTCTCTAATTTTTCTTATAGAAAAATCTCATAAAAATATGAAGAAGAAGGGTTCTCAAAGAAATCCTAAGAGAAGATCTTCATCTCTTTTTCTTCTCTCATTAGGACATGCTCAGATCATGTCCAAAAAGATCACTATGCCCTAACACCTTGGAGCATGGATCCCCACGCCCTCTTCCTCTCTCTCTTAGATTTTTATCATATAAAAATTACATAAAGTAAATTATAAAAAAGTACTTAAAAGAAAATAAAGAGAAGACATTCTTCTCTTACCTTTGTTCCTTCAAGACATCAACATTTGATGTCTTGATGAAGACCTTTTCTTCAAGAAACATGATGCCCCAAACCTCCATGCCTTCTCCTCCTTTTCTTTTGATTTTTTCATGATTTTTTCAGGTTTTACATATCCTAAACCTGATAGGAGGAGTCCTCCCTTTTATGCATGGAAGACTAAGTTAAAACCTAGTCTTAATAGGAGACCAAGGAGGAGTTTTAGGAGGCATCCACGGAGTTTTAGGAGGCATCCAAGAATCCAAGAAGGAGTTTTAGGAGGCATCCAATTCTTGGATGCCTCCCTCCTTATTTTTTAGGTGTGAAGATTAGGAACCATGTACAAAACCAAAAGAAATAAGTGCACAAAAGAAAAAAATACATGGAGAAAAAATTTCATAAGGAAAGGAGGTGCATTGGAGAATTTGGACTCTTTCAAAAGGAAACAAAACCAAACCACTTACCAAATTTGATAAAATTAAATTTTAATTAATCTCTTTAGATATTTATTGCATGAAGAAGCTCTTATTGGCATGGAGAGCATCACATAAATATCTAAAAATAAAATATGGCCATTGACTTTTATTGGCATAAGAAAGGAGTGAGAGTCTCAATCCAACTGGGACTCTTTTTGTTTGACTAGATCGAAACTATTTTGAACCTAATTCAAACCAAATTAAATGCAACCTAATCAAAGATGATCCTAGTCCAACTAGGAGCCTAATTAAATTAGATTAAATCATATTTAATTTTGATTTAAATCCTAACTCAATTAAGAATTAGGTACACTCAAATCCTAGTCTAACTAAAAATTATTTTTTTCTTGCTATTGGCTTATCCAATAAACCAATTAAACTTAGTCTAATTAAGTCCAAACTAATTTTAATTGAATCTAATTTAATTAGACTTGATCTCAGCCAAAATGCTCAATCAAATTTAGCCAATTAGCAATCCAATTGCTAATCGATCCTCCTATAACACTTGCATTAGGTCAAACATCAATCATATTGATAGTTTGACCTAAGAATGATTCTCAATCATCAATTACCCATCTGATTAGGTTACAACCTGTAATATGTGTGATCCTATAGATTCGAACCTAAGCCAAAAGTATAGAAACTAATTTCTATACCAATCGAAGTAACCATCTAGCAATGATTCTCGATGTCCGGATAGATCGAATGTATGCAAAGCAACATTCTTAAAATCCTGACCCATGGTTATCCTATAATTCATCCTTTTGATCAATAATGCTCAAGAAAACTTTGATCATGCTATCAATTGGTCATACAAGTCATCTCTATTATATTTCAAAATTTTATAAATTCCATGACTCCTCACGAGGATTACCAAAGTCTAGGTTTTGCTAAATTAAAACACAACGAGACATTCTCTTTCTGAAGCTAATCAAGAGTGGTCAATCCCATCTTAACTCACACACTGACTTCACAAGTGCTTGACTATATTCTAAAATCTTTCAAATCTATACTAGAAATATAGGCAGTCCAGCACCAAAGTACAATGAGTTGCTTATAAGTCATCATGGTGATCTCAGATTGGAGGGACACTTATTCCCATTAGCCTTAACTAGCTACTCTTGATAGTAGAATACTACATTGATCATGTTCAGTGCAGATATACTCCTACATCTCACTTGGATGCCATACCAGTGTCTCCACACTACTTGGTTATGAGGACAACCAACGCATTTAGCTTACAGTGATCTATACTTGATAAGTTATCATCCTTATTAATAACTTATCATTTGTTCATTAATAGTTTAAGAACCATCTGATAAATCTTTCTTTAATGATTGATCATGGTTCTAAGAACTTCATCATAATTTAGGAGTTCATTTAAGAAAGATAGAACTTTTATGATGAACCAGCCAAATAACTATTATTATTAGATAATTCGTATATTAATTCAAATCATCTACCACTTAGATTATTGGCTTTAGGATAAATTTTTCAACAACTCCTACTTGGACTAAAGCTAATCAGAATAATATCAAATATCCTATCTTCCACTTGAGTCTGTAGAACTTCTTAGTTCTAAGGTCTTAGCAAATGGGTCGATCAAGTTCTCTATTTCCATCGATCTTCCAAAACTCGATGTCATCCTGATGTAAAATCAATGGTGGTAGTGATGCAAAATATGCTGGTCCTTCGGTTCTTTAGCCTGAGCTATAGCTCTAGTGCTACGATAGAACTAGACCATCGATGGAGAGTGCCACTCTTAATCTACTAATAAACCTCTGCAACTATGTAGCATATATGGCAGCATCACATGCCATGATGTACTCTACATCACTAACTGGCTAAAGTATCCTGCTTAAAACCTTTCTAGTAGATTGGTCCTATAATTAGGATATGATTCGACATTCTCTTATTGTCATCTTGTTCTAACTAAAATTAAAATATCCACATATTTTAAATCAGTATTTTCATATTTGAGTCACTAGACCTTAGTATTTTTCAAATACATAAGGATTGTCTATACAATCTTCCAGTGATCCTCATTTAGATCAGACTGGTATCTACTCACTACATTAATGAGTATACCATATCTAATTTTGAATATGAAAAAAATTAGATGACAACCAGGCCTTTATTCTTTGCAATGCTGGAATGCCATTCTCGATTAAGAAAATTTCATCTATAGACAACACAAGAAATAACACTATAGAATATTTTGCTCACTTACAATGTAGGATTTGTCTTTGTTCATAACAAAGACATATATTCAAAATGTATGTTCCAAAATTAAGATAATAGCCGAACAGGCTTTACAGGTCTTTACCTTCCTATTTGCACTACTTTGATCCTTTTGAAAATCTATTCACACCCAATGGATTTTATCCCTTCAGGTGAATCATCTAGTGTCTACACACTATTGATTTCCATGGACTTTAATTTCGATTATGTAGCTCCAAGCCACTTCTCAAAGTTAGACTACTGCATCGCATCCCTATAGGTGATCGGATCCTTGTTGTTCTCATTGAGCTCAATAAGATTGCCATCCCGAACCAAGACACTAAAGTATCTATCTAACTAACACGGTATTCTATTGGACTCCTTAAAGGTGCTACTTAAATGGGCTTCAGATTTGATTTGATCAAATATGGTTCTTTAGATTTACTAAATTATATTGGTTCATTTCTACTAATCAAACTTTCTCAAGTTCAACTTGACAAGCATCAGTTTCTTCTTTAAGGAACTCCTTTTCAAAAGGAATGCCCTTCTGTTGATGAACATCTTATGTTCTTTTGAATGGTAGAATTAATAACCCTCAAATACCTATTGGACCAGGACCCAAGTTTATCTATATGCAAACCTTTGACATAGGCCAATCAACTCTAAACCTGAAGATGAGAGAGTCTAGGTCTATGCTCGATCCATATCCCATATGGATTCATTACAACAGATTTACTCGATATAATTCAGAGTAAAATAAATAGTTACAATAGCACAACCCTAAAATAGGCAGAAAAATAAATCCTATCATGGATTGAACCATGTCTAACAAAATTCAACTTCTCCTTTTAGATACACTATATTCTGAAAAGAAATCAATTGAGAGAGAATCCTATTCTCTCCTAGATATGTCATAAACTTACTGGATAAGTATTCACCTCTTCGATCTGATCAAAGAGTTTTAAAACCTTTTCCAGTTTATTTTTCTATTTCATTATTGAATCATTTAAACATTTCAAATGATTCAAGCCAGATGCATCCATACCTAGATAGATTGTCCGTAATGAAATATTAATATCTTCCTCTAGCACTTAAGTTCAAAGGTCCATATACATCACTATGTATGAGACTTAGAACTTTATCAACTCCACCTTTTCTAGTAAAAGGTGACTTTGTCATCTTCTCAAGAAGACAAGACTCACAAGCTATCAATGATTCACAATCATTGATGTCGAGGTTTTTCTCTCAAGCTAATCTATTTATCCTGTTCTTGTCAAGATGACTAAGCCTATAATGTCAAAGATAGACATCCATGACATAATCTAACTTAGATGTTTATTAAATATGTACACTACACTTAACAAGATGTATAGATGTTAGATATCATTTTTATTGTCCACGTATTATTGTAACATTATTCATAATAATATCACAACAATCTTCTTTATTAATAAATGATAACCATCTCTGACCAAAAGGCCAACAGAGATAACATTTATCATAAAAAATGGACAATGATGACAATCACTCAAAATAACATATTTTAAAATAAGCTTGACAATTCCTAAAGCTAGGATTGGAACAAGACTTCCATCCCCAATGTTCAGATATTTCTCACTATTTTCAAACATTACACTTACCTAAAATCCTTGCAACAAATTACATAGGACTATCGGTATCCCATACCCAAATAGCAGAATTATATACAGAGAAATTTCAAGGTATTATCAAATAACATCCATGATAAGCAACTCTTGCTCCTTTCTCTTATTCAGCCTATTATGGTCAAGAGAAGAAAGATAATTCTTCTTCCTATGATCCTGCTTCTAATAGTAGAAGCATTATGCCTGTTTTGGGTCAATTTTGGACTAATTATTTTGACTGGGCTAAGTAACCCCAATACGAATTCATTCATACTGCTAAACCAAATTCATCTTTTTGATACTAATTATCAAAGTTGGGTCCCATAAGTCATTACTGTCTGACAGTGGTAGGAGCAATTAGGGTTTAGCCTTAATTTGAAAAAAGAGAACAACGATCTATTGTATATGAATTATTTTAAGTCTAGAAACTTGAAATTTAGTCTTAAGATTCTTTCACTATTTTATTCAAATTGGTAGCCTCTACCTTCAATTCAAAGAATTACTTTAATTTTTTAGTAGGTACTAGAATCCACATAGACTACACACAAGTCGAACTTTAGTTGGCCAACCCATGTGCATCTACGGATAGGTTCACTAATCAATTATTCTTCAAACAACTTCTAGTAATTTAATTTTATCTCAGAAACCTAATCACCAGGCTTTGGCCTCCACTATAACGATCCAGTTAGGTCCAATCATTAACATGACCATACTTGGTGCATCTAACCAACAAATGATTAAGCCCAATTTTAGTTGGCCAACCTAACCATCATTAAAGAGACACTTCTAAGTTATCATATTATGAATGATAATTTCATTAATCAATAAGCACCAGGCCTTGGGGCCTCCAATGATTATTGAGTTAATAGAACCATTATCAAACACCTTAATGAGAGGCTATGACTCAGTTATCTCCATAACTTTGTTAATTTAAGAATCTAATAATTTTAGAAGATTTAAAATTATTTATGATTTAAGGATAGAAAGGATATGGACCAATTTGCTCCTACTGACTTCACCAAGTCAAGTCCTCTCACTGACTTCTCAAGTCTTTGATAAGGACTAGGATCAATATCGATCCATGGACACCTAGATCAGTCTCACTGATTTTCTATGTGACATAGGTTAGCACGAGTCAATGAACAACCTAATCAAGACCTGATTAACCATATTGATCAAGTAAGTGAGATCACCAAAGCTTGCCTTAGACACTGTCAGAAATGGCTAGGTAAGCGGGATGCCAATTAAAAATCATCGATTTGGGATGCCAGACATACCTTAGACACCAATCAATTTATTAATTTTGATTTAATCTATCTAAAGACTCAAGCTCGACCACTGAGCCACGATCAGTATCCATTTATTAGATATATGGACTTTGATCAACAACAACCACTGAAGTGATCTAAAGAAATGACTTAATCCTAATTAATTATTAATTATGTTTGATCAATTTCTTAACTTAGTCCATATTTAATCTAACCCTAGGTCTAACCCAGTTAGGAACCCGATCAAAGCTAACCCATTTTTCTTTAACCCATGTTTTATGAAATTATCTTAGGATCTTTAAATCACAAACCTAGATCCTAAACAATCACTTAATTCTCAATTAAGTTCAAAGCTTATGGGTTTGGGTTTATGAAACCTCAGAACTAATTTCTGACTTAATCATTTGAAATATTTTTAAATTGGTAAACAAATTACATTGAATCATATTCAATATATATAGTTTTATATCTGATTTATTTTAATATATTGATCATGTTCTAAGGTTTTCAATCTAAGGTTTTGTAGAAAGTAAATTTATAACTTAAATTCTATAAAATAAGTATGTCATACATATTCTAGATTCAAAATAATAGATACATATCAACATATGTAACAATAAGATCTAGATCCAAACATAAAATACATCATATAGATCAAATCAAAAATAACTTAAAATTAGATTTAAAATTTAAAAATAAATCATAAATTACTTTAGATTTCATCTAACATATTTGTGATTTAGGTTATTCGGATCAGCACATACTAGGACAACCTCTTCATAGTAAGGGGTAAACCTTACAGTAGGACAACCTTATAGCAGTATGTGCAATCCAATATTATTTATATCTAACATAAATAATCTAAAATAGATCTAACATCTATTTAATTTTAGATTTAAAATTAAAAAATAAATTATAAAATTACTTAGATCATATTTAACTTATTTATGATTCAAGAATAGATGAGCACAAACTAGGACAACTTCTCCACTGTAAGGGATAAATCTTACGGCAGGACAACCTTATAGTAATATGTATGATCTTTAAAATTTTATTTTTTAGATTTAATTTAATGCAAATATGATCATATTATAAATGAATTGAGATGCTCTGATATCACTGATGATAAATATGCAGGGTTTCATGCATGAATTTTAAAATATTTTTAAAAAATAATGCAGTGGAAGTTGTAAATTAAACTATTTAATTTATAAATGCATGTAATTTAATTACTAAGCCCTACATCTAAGATCTATAAAATATCATAATACATTCTAAATTTAAAAATAAAAGAATTTGATATTTATCAAATCAATATCCTAGATCTTGAATGATTCTAGATCTAAAAACTAGATCACATCTTGGTGAGAGAAAAGATCAAATCTCTTACCTTGCACGGGTCAAAAACTTCATGATTAATTTTTATTATTATCTTTGGGGCCACACATGCATCTGACCTCTACAGATGATCCACATGAGGCAATAACAAAATCAAAGATTCGTCGAACGAAGATCCACTCGAAGTGCTAGCTTCTCGCGGATCCCTTCGGATGGTTAATCTAAAATTTATTCTTCAAATCTCTTGGACACTCCAAGAGATAAAAAATATGAGGAGGAACAAAAAAGAAATCCAATCTTTGGATCTCCAAAAAATCAGAATTAGAATACATTAGACAAAGGTCCTAAGAGAAGACAAATCTTCTCTTTCAGGATATCAACGATTAATGTCCTAAAAACATCTTCATGCTAGGACAAAAAAAGACCTTCTTTCCTAAACTTTTATCATATTTCTAGATCTCGCACTCTCTAATTTTTCTCATAGAAAAATCTCACAAAAATATGGAGAAGAAAGGTTCTCAAAGAAATCCTAAGAGAAGATCTCCTTCTCTTTTCCTTCTCTCATCAGGACATGATTAGATCATGTCCAAAAACATCACTATACCCCAACATCTTAGAGCACAGATCCCCATGCCCTGTTCCTCTCTCTCTCTCTGATTTTTATCATATAATAATCATATAAAATAAATAAGAGAAAAGTACTTAGAAGAAAATAAAGAGAAGACAATCTTCTCTCACCTTTATCCCTTCAAGACATCAACATTTGACGTCTTGACAAAGACCTTTTCTTCAAGAAACTTGGTGCCCCAGACCTCCACACCTTCTCCTACTTTTCTTCTAGTTTTTTTATGATTTTTTTAGATTTTACATGTCCTAAATCTGATAGGAGGCATCCTCCCTTTTGTGTATGGAAGACTAGGTCAAAACCTAGTCTTAATAGGAGACCAAGGAGGAGTTTTAAGAGCCGTCCAACTCTTGAATGCCTCTCCTCTTATTCTTTAGATATGAAGATCAGAAAATCATATGTAAAACCAAAGAAAATAAGTGCACAAAAGAAAAAAAGGCATGGAGAAAAAATTTCATAAGGAACGGAGGTGTTTTGGAGAATTGGGACTCTTTAAAAAAAAAACAAAACCAAACCACTTACCAAATTTAATCAAATCAAATTTTAATTAATCTTTTCAGATATTTGATGCATGGAGAAGCTCTTATTGGCATAGAGAATATCATATAAAGATCTAGAAATAAAATATGGGCATTGACTTTTATTGGCGCAAGGAAGGAGTGAGAGTCCTAGTCCAACTGAGACTCTTCTTATTTGACTAGGTCAAAACTATTTTAAATCTAATTCAAATTAAATTAAATATAACAAAATTAAAGATGATCCTAGTTTAACTTAGAGCTTAATTAAATTAGATTTAATTATATTTAATTATGATTTAAATTCTAACTTAATTAGGAATTAGGTGCACTCAAATTCTAGTCCAACTAGAAATTATTTTTTTCTTGCAATTGGCTTATCCAATGAACCAATTAAACTTAATCTAATTAAGTTCAAACTAATTATAATTGAATCTAATTCAATTAGACTTGATCTCAGTCTAAATGCTCAATCAAATTTAGCTAATTAGCAATCCAATTGCTAATCAATCTTCCTGCAATACTTGCATTAGGTCAAACATCAATCGTATTGATAGTTTGACCTAAGAATGATTCTTAATCATCGATTAACTATCTGATTAGATTACAATCTCTAATGAATGTGATCCTATAGGTTTGAACCTAAGCTAGTAGCATAGAAATCAATTCCTGTATAAATTGAAGTAACCATCTAATAATGGTTCCCGACATCCAGATAGGTCAAATGTATGCAAAATAACATTCTTAAAACCTTGGCCCATGTTATCCTATAATTCATTCCTTTGACCAATAATACTCAAGATGACTTTGAACATGCTATCAATCACTCATATAAGTCATCTCTATTATGTTTCAAAATTTTGCAAATTTCATGACTCCTCACGAGGATTACCCAGGCCTAGATTTTGCTAAATTGAAACACAACGAAACATTCTCTTCTTGAAGTTAATTAGGAGTGGTCAATTCCATATTGACTTACACACCAACTTCACAAGTACTTAACTATACCTAAAAACCTTTCAAACCTATATTAGAAATATTAGCAGTCCAGCATCAAAGTACAGTAAGTTTAGCCATACCAGTGTCTCCACACCACTTGATTATGAGAACAACCAACATATATGGTATACAATGATCTACACTCGATAAGTTATCATCCATATTAATAACTTATCATTTGATCATGAAGCGTTTAAGAACCATCTGATAAATCCTTCTTTATCGATTGATTATGATTCCAAGGACTTCATCAAAATTTAGGAGTTCATTTAAGGAAGATAGAACTTTTATGATGAACCAGCCAAATAACTATTATTATTAGATAATTTATATACTAGTTTCAATCATCTACCACTTAGATGATTATCTTAAGGACACATTTTCCAACACTCTTTATGGAGCTGATGATCCTTCTCAAAGTTTTGAAGTAATCTTAATAACCTATGGTAGTTAACTTCATACTTTGTCATTCGATAATGAGTAAGGAATGAGAGATAAGACTTGAGCAATGAGTTCAGAATTGCATCTTTTCCTAGCTACTCATGCAAGAAAAAGCCATGCTAGCTCAAACTCTCTATCAGCTCAATCATGTACAGTACATGATCAGTGACTAAAGTTCCATCCCTTATCCTAGCGTTGAATATGGCACAACTAGTCTTGTGCCTCTCAACATCATCAGGTGTGCCAAAAAACTCATTCAATACTTAAAGCACATCTTCTAGCTGAGCTATCTCGAACCTAGGACTGAATTTATTGCTTATAGACACAAGCATAATATAATGCACCATGATTTGGATATTAAGCCACTTTTGGTAAGTATCTCTGACTAACCCACATGCATTAGGAGCTAGCTCCTCAGGTGCCAGATCTATCAAGATGTACATGATCTGTTCATGTTCCAGGATAATTTTCAACTTACGGTACTAGTTATTGAAGTTGGGTCCCACTAGCTTGTCATTGTCCAATAATGATCAGAGCAAAAGAGAAGTGACCATATCTACACAAAGAAAAATTAAAATCTAATTAGTAAATGATTTATTAAATCCAAAGATTTAGACTTTAATCAAAAGGTTCTTTTATTATTTTATTCGAATTGGTAGCCTCTACCTCCAATTTGAGAAATTTTTCTAATTTTTTAGTGGGTACCAGAATCCACATAGACTGCACACAAGACCAACTTTGGTTGGTCAACCTATGTACATCTAAAGATAGATTCAAAATTAATTATTTTGCTAAATAATTTTTAGTAATTAAATTTTGCCTCAATCTCTAATTAGTAGGCTTTGGTCTCTACTGAAAGGGTTCGGTTAGGTCCAACCATTAACATGACCATACTTGGTCCATCTAACCAATGAATGATTAAGCCCAACTTTGGTTGGTCAATCTAACTACCATTTAGAGAGATGTGGTCAAGAAATCATATTATGAATGATAATTCCATTAGCCGATAAGCATCAGGCCTTTCTGACTTAAATGATTATCTAACTAATAGACCCATTTTAACTCACTTAATGGGAGGCTATGATCTAGTTATCACCATAACTATTTATTTTTTAAGGATCTAATAATTTTAGAAGATTTGATTAATTTAATTTAGAGAAGAAAGTCAAACGAACCAGCTAATCATTATCCTCCCACTGACTTTACTAAGTCAAATTAAGGGAGACCATTGATAGGTTAGTCTAGGAGCACCTAAATCAATATCTAGTTGACATGGATCGGCTTGAACTATCAAGTGATTTTATCAAAACATAATTTGACCAAGGCCAGGTAAGTGAGATTCGTGAGAGGGTCTACCAAAGCTTTGAAGGGTTTGGTGTATAGGGCAAAAACATAGATTTCAAAGCAAATATTATGAAATTATACTACCAAACTCAAACCCTAGGACCACCTTATTAGAATTTAAATCATATAAAATGCATTTATAATATAACATAGGGTATAGTAACATACGTTTGATCGCTAAACACTAATTTGACCCTGATTGCTGATAGCAGTCTGTCAGGGGTTCCACCAGGTGCCCATATGTTCATCCTCCAACGTTGATCCACATAGAGACTCGATCAAGCCAATAACATCTTTGATTATTTTAATTAGAATTCTTATGATAAGAACATTTATTATTTGGGCATAACTTTTCTTAACCTTTGCTGTCACCCTCCTAGCCTACCCTTTCTTTCTATTCCCCTTATCTTCTTTACTCTCTTTCTAAGCTCTTGTCCTAAAGTAGACCTCTTGTTCTTTAATAGGACTTTATCTTAACAAGGTAAGGAAGAGAGAAATTGGACAATTACGTAAAGTATGTAAGAAAGAAGGAGAGAGTTTTAAATGACTTGGACTCTCAGAGTGCACCCCTATTTATAATGTACGTAGGGATGCCACCTCAATTTCTCATGCCCTCTCCTCATCCTCATCTTACACCCAATCATAGATCTCACACTCCATCTAATTTTTATGCCATGTAGAATTATGTAGACTTAGTTTAAGAGGTGCTTTAAAGCATAAGAACTCTTCGGACTAATTCTACGTAGTTTCTACAAAGAGTCACAAAAGTTTTCTTAGGTGGTGCCAATCATCAAGGGACAAGATCAAATGAAATCTCCATCAAAAGGCCATCAAAATAGGGTGGCATTCATTAGGGGGGGCATGGAGATAAGGGAAGAAAAGTCAAAGCACCAAGGGCTTTGACTTGGTCCAAGAGGCACCAAGGAAGAGGGGCGGCAAGGACTCTTCCTTAACCAATTAATTTCAAATAAAACACCAAAGTGTTTTACCTACAGAAGAACTCCTAGGTTCCTCATTCATATCTAAAACTATGTGGCATAAGTTACGTAGAAAATAAAAAGGATAAGAAGAAAATAAAGAGGCGCCATTCAAACCCATGCACTAAAGAGTCCTAGCACACAAGGCTTCTTCCATGCGCTAAGAGAGAGACTCTTTGGTGCATAGAACTCTGATATAATGTGCCCAATCCCTTGGTCAACCTACCAAGGTCAACCTAATTGAGGATCAAATCTGATTTGACCAAAATTGGATCTAATTAGCCTAAATTGGAATTTGATTTGAATCTTATTCGAATCTTGGTGCTCGGGTTTGCAATATGTGCTAGCATATTTAATTTGCAAACATGATTTAATCCAATTAAACCCTCGATCAATTTTCTTTGTGTGTGACCCATTTGGTTCCACATTTGGCCATTAGTGGGTTCGAGTGCAATTTGACCTAACTTGATTAGAACTCAACCAAATCGATTTAGATCAAATTGAGCTGATTCGATTCGATCAATTAGAACACTTTCTAATTAATGATCAAATTAAATTCTTTAATTAGATCAAATCTATAAGACAAGATTGACGTCTAGCAACGTATCATATCTACCTGGAAGATATAAAATTTTAGTAAAAATATCAAAAATATCCTCCAATGGAAAGTTACTGTGCAACAGGATCCTACAATCTCCCTAGATCCCAAATATGACTCTGGGTACAAAAATATATCCAACCTAATATCATATTCATATTTCTCTTAATTTTATGATGATGATTCAATTAATAAAATATTAAAAAATATTTCTAATTTTTCATCATGCTTTGATCAAAGTCTTCCTGAATCATCATTTGATTGAAGCAAGTAGGATGCGATCTCCTCTTATTATGAGTGTCGATTCCATGTTGACCTACTCACAACCTTCATATGTAATCTACTATATCTAGATCACCCCATACATGACTGAGTCATGAATGAGTATGAACCAAAATATGGATTTATACATATAAGGTTCTATGATAGTCTCAGATCAAAAAATTACATACACAACTCCTACTATGAGAACCATCTATTGACATGTAGATAAGACTCCATTAGAAGTTCTCAAGTTGGATCAATTCAGTGAACTTATTCTCTAATGAGCATCAACATCCTTGTATTAATATCATACATTAGTGATTGTGAGATCAATCAACATCTCTATTGAGTATACATAGGATGTCCTAGTCTAACCGAAAACATTGATCCCCAACTCAATGTTCGGTTGATCAGGAATATTTAAATTAGAATTTTAAGATTTTAGATCTCACTAGTATGATCTCATCATAACTATAAAAATCATAGCCCTATTTATAAGGTTCATCATAATCTTAAATATACATAATTAAGATGCAGCATTTGATGAATTAAATGCCTTTATTAAAATAAAAATATCATTACATGAGTTTAGAAGATAAAAGAATAGTCCATCAAAATATAAATTTCAATTGGCTTGAGGGCATATTTCTTTCAATCTTCCACTTGCACTAAAGCTAATCGCCCTTATATTTTAACCCCATACAATCGAGGTGGTGATTGAACTACTGCTGTAGTAAAGCCTTAGTGAATGGGTCTGCTATGTTGTTCCTTGTATCTACTCATTCAATGACAACATCCTATCTCTCGATTATTTTACGAATGAGATGGAAGCATCTTAGAATGTGCTTGAATTTATGATGAGACCTTCGTTCCTTTGCTTGAGCAACTGCTCCAGCATTATCGTAATAAAGTGGTACTAGGTTTTCAATCTGAGAAAAAACATCCAATTCGGTGATGAACTTCTTCATCCAGATAATTTTCTTGGTAGCTTCACTTGCTGCTATGTACTCTACCTCAGTAGTTTAGTCAGCTACAGTCGGCTACTTGGTACTCTTTCAACTCACCGCTCCACCATTCAGAGTGAAGACATACCCTGAAATGAATTTTCTATCATCTAGGTCTGATTAAAAATTAGAGTTAGAATATCTTTCTAGTTTAAGATCAGATCTACCATATACTAGAAAAATATCTTTAGTCCTTCTCAAGTACTTAAGAATATTTTTCATAGCTTTCTAATGATCCTCTCTTGGATCATCTTGAAATCTACTAACTATGCCTAAGGCATAAGCAATATCAGGCCTGGTACATGACATGGCATACATTATTGATCCTACATCCAAAGTATAAGAAATAGAACTCATTCTTTTTCTTTCTTCATGTGTCTTAGGAGACATCTTCTTAAAGAGATGTATTCCTTGACTCATGGATAAGTAATCTCATTTACTTCCATCCATACTAAACATTTTCAGCATGACGTCAATGTATCAAGATTGGGACAAGCCTAGCATTCTCTTAGATCTATCTTTATAAATCTTTATACCAAGTATATAGGATGCTTCTCCCAAATCATTCATGGAAAACTTATTTGATATCCATAATTTGATTGATTGCAACATTGGAACATTATTCCCAATAAGGAGTATGTCATCTACATACAAAATCAAGAAAACTATGGCACTCCCACTAGTCTTCTTGTACATACATTGTTCATCCACATTCTTGATGAAGCCAAACTCTTTGACTGTAACATCAAAGTAGATGTTCCAACTCCTTGAAGCTTGCTTTAATTCATAAATAGATCTTTTAAGCTTGCATACCTAATTTGGTCTCTCACTTGAGACAAATCTCTCTAGCTGTGGCATGTAGACCTCCTCCTCAAGGAAACCATTAAGTAAGGTAGTCTTCACATCCATTTGCCATATTTTATAACCATGGTATGCTACTATGGTAAGCATAATCTGAATAGATTTGAGCATGGCAATAAGTGAAAATGTTTCATCATAATCAATCCTATATTTTTGCCTGAAATCCTTAGCCACCAATCTAGCCTTATAGGTTTCAACTTGGCCATCCACTCCAATCTTTTTCTTAAAGACCCATTTGCATCCAATAGAGTTCACACCCTCTGGTGCATCCACCAAAGTCCATAATTTGTTAGCATACATAGAGTCCTTTTCGGATTGCATGGCAACCAGCCATTTGTCAGAGTCTCTACTCAAAACTGCTTCCATATAGGTTAGAGGTTTGTCATTCTCAATGACTTAGGCTTCATTATTTTCAATAATGAGTCCGTATCTCATAGGTGCATGTTGCACTCTGTCATACCTTCAAATAAGAATTGTATGTTTAGGTTCTTTCCTATTTATGTGTTCACTTGGTTGAGTTATTTCTATTTATTTTTTTTGAACTTCACTAAGTTCAATATTTCTCCTACTGCCTCTTTCTAGGATGAACTCTTTCTCCATGAAAGTAGCATGCCTACATACAAATATCTTTTGTTTAGTAAGATGGTAGAATAGATAACCCATACTATCTCTAGGATATCCTATAAATAGATATCTATCTGCTCTAACATCCAGTTAACATCCCGGACAAGCAAAATAATAGAATAAAAGATTCATGTTCAGGTATGTGTGGCTTATTGATTTATTTATGGTATATTCGAGCCACTTAATCTTTATTATGAATTACTTTGAAATAAACTTACCTTGCTAACGGTTGTTGAGGCCATTTCAGAGTAAATTATGACTATCTATCATTTTAAGTTCTAAAAATTTTCTAAATCTAAAAGTAGTGCCTATCTGGAGAGCTATATAAAATATGGATTTTCTTGAAATCAAAATTGGCAATAATTGATTCTTTGATGTTGGTGAGTTATAAAAAGATTTTTAATGAATTTTGAGATCCCTTAATCCATTCTCTCTGAGAAAAGATAGTTTTAAAAGTTTCAAATTTTGGAAAGTTTGGACTAGAACCTAAGTTTTGATATCTAATTCTTAAGAATTTTGATTTTTGTGATATTTTTGTTGGTTCCAAATAGGAGGTTGTTCCTTATTTATGCTTATGTTTAAAAGTTAATGAAGAGTAAAATAAATAAGGATAGTAATTTAAAAGAAGAAATGTAAATAAGTAGAGTATTGAGTAAAGTTGTGAGCAGAGTATGAAATTAAAATTTCTAAAATCCAGGAAAAGGGATCGACACTTGTGTGGGAGGTGTCGACACTATCTCAAAAAAATAGAGAGAATATTTTTAGAAGGTTTGATGGCAGCACAACAAAGATTCGACACTTGCTTGATAGGTGTCAACACTTTTGTGTGAAGGACTGACCCAGAGGTCGACCTATGGGATGACCTATTTAAGAAAAGGGCTGATCTAGGAACTGACCTATGTTGGGATGTTGACCCTTTTCTCTAATATGTTGACCTCTGTTGGGGGACTATTATAACTACCAAAAACATAAGAATATAGACTAATTGAAGGCCATCAGAAGACTATGGCCGATGTCCTAAGTCAGGCTGAGCTTGATATCATCAAAGGAGGGAAGCGAGGGTCACAATATGGGCTGATTGGAGGTCTTCAAAAGGCTATGGTCAAGGTTCTATTTTAGGCCGAGCTTGAAATTATCAAAGGAGGAAAGCCAGGGTTGCAATATGGGCTGATTGGAGGTCTTCAGAAAGCTGAGGCCGAGTTTCTATCTCAGGCTTAACTTAAAGTTACCAAAAGGATGAACTCTCCAGGACAAACTTCTTTGGGATGAACTCTTCTAGTTAAACTTTCCTAGAACGAACTCCTCTAGGATGAACTCTCCCAAGATGAGCTCCTCCCAGATGAACTCCCCCAAGATGAACTCATCTAGGACAAACTCCTCTAGGATGAACTCCCTCAGGATGAGCTCCTTCAGGATGAACTCTTCCAGGATAAACTCCCCCAGGATGAACTCCTCCGGATTGTCAACTTTCTCCCTACATGCCATGAGGGGACAATACATGATATGATTCCTGAGAATATTCTAGTGGGTAAATAAAATATCTCCAACAACTCACTGCTCTCCCATGACTAACAACCCATAACCCATCCTAACAAACTCTAGACCCTTCTATAAAAGAAAAAAATCAGAGGGACCCTAAGGTATGCAAGCTCTTCTCTCCAAAATGCTCATCTTCTTTCCTCTATTGAATGAAGAACTGACTTGAGCATCAGAGGATCCCTACCGAAGCCAACTCCGATCGAAAACTTCTCTTGCAGGTACGGCCATCTCCATCCCATCACCACCGACTTGCTGCCATCGCACAAGTCCAGCCAACCCGACCTCGAGATGGATTTTCACATCAACAGATGGTGCTAGATGAAGGGTTACTGTGAGCCTATTTATGAAAAAAATGAGCATCCAGCGAGAGAAGCTCCATCATGTTGCTCCAATGCCGACAAGATTCAGCGTCCATCTTCAACAGATCCTATCCAGGCTCAAACTTAGGGGCTCCAAATGAGGAAAAGATTTCAATATGAGAGAAAAGATCAGGCAAGGAAGGAGATGATGACCAGGATGATATGGATCGACAAGGAGCCATAAGATCCAGATAAGAAATATAATCATGCAATTTTTTTTAGTTATATTATATTCTTGAGCTTTCATCCATTTTCTTGAGTCCTAGATAGAATCAAACATTAGAAGGAGGATCTTCATTTGCACTCCAATATACTGGGTAGAATTAAAACAACCTCTAAAATAGAAAATTAAATGGAGAGACTGAGGTCCTGGAAGAGAAAAAAATGGAGTGGTATCATAAAAATTAGAGAGCAAATGGAGGCTTTCCTATGTTCACGATTACTATGGCATGAACCTACTATCATACTTATTGCATCTTTATTTGGCACCGAGATATCACTTCTATAGTCATGGTGAATATCACAGCTCACACTCATCCCTTAGGCAAGATCAGCATCGACACCATCCACATAGTTGAATGAAAAACTGAAATTATGCTTTGTATGGAAAATGATTGTGTCACTAAATGCACTGTTGTTTGTGAGAATTGTATCTTCATTTGTTAGTAGAGGATCTACTTCTGAGTACACAAGCAACTTTAGTTGATTAAGAGGCCTAATGGTGGTGAACTGAGGAACGTCTTAAAGTTACATCAAAAATATGGTTTGTCATATATGTTCTTATCATCAGATGAGCCTAAAGAATTAGCATTCACCTGGTCTAGGAAATTTGACTAATCATAAACCTTCAAAATAACTTCAATTGATTGAGAGGTCTAATGGTAGTGAACTGAGGAACATCTTAAAATTACGTCAAAAACATTGTCTGTCATATATGTTCTCATCATCAGTTGAGCCCAAAGAATTAGCATTCACCAAGTCTAGGAAATTTGACTAATCATAAACCTTCAAAATACCCGATTGTAGTTTCATTTGAATTTTCATGATTTTAGTCAAAAAAAAAAAATTTAGTTCTCCTATTTTCGAAAAAAAAGAGAGAGAGAGAGAGAAGAAAGTAAAAGAAAAAGAAGAAGAAGAAGAGGGAGGGAGAAAGGAATAGTTGGCACCCCTCTAGCCGATATCCTCCCTCCCATGCTCCCTGGTGTGGCCCGCGATGGCCGACCTCCTCCCCCATGCTCCCAGGCGCAGGCCACAATCGTGATTGCCCATCCCCTCCTCGTGCTCCTAGGCATAGCCTGCGACCACGATGGCCGACCTCCTCCCCCATGCTCCCAGGTGCAGCAGCCCACGATTGCGACAGCACCGATCGACCTCCTCCCTCGTGCTCCCAAGTGTGGCCTATGATGGCATCGATCGATCCTCTCTCCTGCAACCACTCCAAACTTCTCTCTCCCCCACACGATGATTTTGGCCTCCCACGCATGATGATTCGAGATGATCTTCCTCTCCTTGCATGCCCGATCGAGCTCATCTCTCCCCAAAGCGACTCCAGCCTTCTCCTCTCTCCAGCGTGCCTGTGCATCTCTAGCCGACGTCCTCCTCCCTTGCACTCCCATGTGCAGTTGAACCAGTCACGATGGTGTCAAAGTCCTCCCCACGTGCTGACCTTCTCCTCCCTCGCGATCCCGAACGCTGACATTCTTGTCCCCTGTGCTCCCAGGCATAATCTTCAACTACCCTTGCCAATCTTCACTCTCCCACTCTCCCAAGTGACTTCGATCATTTCCTCTCTCCCACACACCCCATGTGGAGCCATCATCCTCCCCCATGCACCCAAACATGGCCAAAGTTGCCGGTTCCCCTCTCACATGCATTTTCAACCCCATGTGCTGTCGGATCAATATTTGGTCATCTCCCTCCATTCATCGGTCATGGAGCTCATCTTCCCCTACACGCACATGTCATTTCTACTATCAAAGACTTGTCAGATTAGAGGACCCAACTCCCCCGCATCTTCAAAGCTGAACCCTGGCAGATCTGGAGCCATAAAGCCCCAACACTATTGAAGATCGGGGACCCCAAGGTCCTCCGTGTGTGCGTCTGTGGCATGCAAACCCCTACTGACGTCGGAGCTAGGATGGAGGCTCTAAAGCCTCCACCCGCACACACCTCCGATGCCGGGCCTCATTGCCTAGAGGCTCCAATCAAAAAAAGGGTTTCATTCTTCCAATCAAAAAAAGGGTTTCGTTCTTCCTAATCTCATCTGTCACCTATGATAGACGTAAAAAAAAAAAGAGAGAAGAGAAAGAAAGAGAGAGAAAGGAAGAGGAATGAAGAAGTCGGTGCCCCTCTGGCCGATCTTCTCCATTGTGCCCCTAGGTGTGACTTATCTCGCCTCTCCAGTTGATCCTCTCTCCTGCATGCCCTGGACGTAGCCGAACTTGCCATAGCAAAGCCGGTTTCCTCCAAGCCCATGCGCATTTGCCCAAACTCTCCTACACTCATCTTGCATCCAGACAATCTCCTTCTAGTGTGCTTCTAGCTACAGCCAATCCCCTCCCCACGCTCCTAGCCATAGTGGGGTCGAGTTCTTAGATGCATTCCAAGGCATAGCCCGTGGCTACTCTGGTCCCCTCTTTCATCCAACAGGCAATAATCAAAGAGCTTTCCAAAATCCGACCTTCTCTCCTATGTGCCCAAGTGGCCGAACCCACCACCAAAGCCCTCGAAGTCCTTGTGCACATCGTGCCGAAGTCCTCACAAGGTCTGTGCTCTCCTAATGTGGTTGAGGTCCCCCATGAACATGCATCTGTTCAACCTTTTTTTGAAGTCCTCCCATGCTTATCTCGCATCATACAGTTTCGAAGTTGACTTGGAGCAACCCCGAAGCCACCCATAAAATACGACAACCTAGGCACGTGGCTCTGTGAATTACACCACTGAAATACAAAAAAAAAAGAGAAGAAGAAAAAAAGAAGAAGAAGATAAAATCTGATCTGAATCAGGATGGTCAAACAGAACCCACGATCTCCCAAATAGAGAACTCATGATAAAAGACTTTCAAACTTCTATCCATTATTGTTTTTCTTTTCTTTTTCATTCCTACAGGGCCATAGGATGCCAAAATTATGGCCAAATCCAAAGCCAATAAAGACTAAGCTCAAGAAACTAAAGCTGAAGCTGAAGTGAAAATAAATGCTAAAGTTGAAGTTAGAATTTAGACCAATCTAAGGTCAAGCTCAAGACCAATCTGAGGTCAAGTTCAAGATCTATCCAATGTAAAAGTAAGACAAATCAGAGGCAAAGATCATACAAGTCTGAGATCTGCATAGTTTCAAGCTCAAAAGATTGAGGCTAATAGAAATTCAACCTCAATAAGCCGAGCCCAAAAAAAAAAAAAATCAATCTGAGGTTAAAGCCTAAGCCAAGCTGAGGTCAGATTCAAGACCAAGCCAAGGTCAGAATCAAGGATAAGCTAAAGTTAAAATCACCACCAAGCTGAAGCTAAAATCACAGCCGAGCCAAAATCAAAATCGCAACCAAGGTCAAACTACCACGTCCAAATTCAAGTCAAGAAAAAAATCAAGACCAAAGAAGAAAAATTAACAAGAACATCAATCGAAGAAGATCTCTAATTATTTAAGACAGGAGGAGAGAGGCCCTTTCAGTGGTCCTTACATACCCCTACAGCCATGTTAGGAATAGAAGAAGAACCTCATCCTAACATGAGCAAGATGAAGGCCTCGTTAATGTAAGATGAGAGGAGAAAAAAGGCCCTAATAGTGTCCTTACGTGCCCCTACAGCCATATTAGGAATAGGAGAAGAACCTCATCCTAACATAAGCAAGATGAAGATCTCATTAATATAAGATGAGAGGAGGGAAGAGGCCTTATCAGCGGCCCTTACGTGCCCCTACAACCATGTTAGGAACAGGAGGAGAAACTCATCCTAACATGAGCAAGAAAAAGGCCTCGTTAATGTAAGACAAGAGGAGGGAAGAGGCCTTTTCGATGGCTCTTTTGTGCCCCTACTATCCTGTTAGGAACAGAAGGAGAACCTCATCCTAACAAGAGTAAGACGAAGACCTCCAGTTATTTAAGACAAGAGGAGGAAAGAGGCCCTTTCAATGGTTCTTTTATGCCCCTACTAACCATATTAGGAATAGAAGGAGAACCTTGTCCTGACATGGATGAAAGCCTTTAGTTATTTAAAATAGGAGGTTAACCTCATCATAACGAAGGCGAAGGCCTTCAGTTATTTAAGACAGGAGGTTAACCTCATTCAAGTGAGGGTGAAGGCCTCTGATTCTTAAATAAAAAGTTAAAGGTCAATATGTGCAGAAATCCAATCTTAAAGATGAAGATCTATAAAAATCTAAGTTCAAAATATCAACATGTATAGATATCTGAACTTAAAAAGCAAAGATCCACAAAAAATTGAGCTCAGAATGTCAACATATGCAAAAATTCGACCATAGAAAGTAGAGGTTAGCAAAAATCTAAGCTCAAAAAGATGAGGATAAAACTAAAGACCTTCAAATAAATTAAATAAAAAACCTAAAGATTCTATGTTTAAATGATAAAAAAGGATGTCTTTGGCAAGTCTGATTTAGTATACTTCCTTCGTCCAAACCAAGGCTCGGACTTGAAAGTAAGGGGGCTATTATTGGGGGACTTTTATGCCTGCTGAAGACATGAGAATGTAGGCAGATTGAAGGCCTTCAGAAGGCAATGGTCGAGATCCTAAGTCAGGCTGAGCTTGATATCATCAAAGGAGGAAAGCCAAAGTCACAATATGGGCTGATTGGAGGTCTTCAAAAGGCTATGGTCAAGGTTCAATTTCAGGCCGAGCTTGAAATCATCAAAGGAGGAAAGCCATGGTTACAATATAGGCTGATTGGAGGTCTTCAGAAAGCTAAGATCGAGTTCCTATCTCAATCCAAACTTGAAGTTACCAAAAGGATGAACTCTCTAGGACAATCTTCTTTGGGATGAACTTTTCTAGTTGAACTCTCCTAGAATGAACTCATTCAGGATGAACTCTCCTAGGATGAGCTCCTCCTGGATGAACTCCCCCAAGATGAACTCCTCTAGGACGAACTCCTCTAGGATGAACTCCTTCAGGATGAACTCCTCCAAGATAAACTATCCCAAGATGAACTCCTCTAGTTGAACTCCCTCGAAGAACTCCCCTAGAATGAACTCCTTTATGAACTCTTCTGAAACTCCTAAGAATAAACTCTCCCAGGATGAACTCCTCCAAGATGAACTCCCTTAGGATGAGCTCCTCTAAGATGAACTCCTCCAAGATGAGCTCCCCCAAGATGAACTCCTCTAGGATGAACTCCCTCAGGATGAACTCCTCCGGGATGAACTTGAAGGAAAATCCTAATTTTTCGATCTAGGTTCATTCAGTCTGATCAGATCAAGAGATATATTTCAAAATTTTTTTCTTTGATCCATATCAGATCTGAGATATTTCAGATCTGATTATTATTATTTTAAAAATTAAAATAAATTTAGATAAATTAAATAAGATTTAATTTACCTTGAAGTGGGTAATCCTATTATCCGTTGATGATCCTGTAAGCAGCGAAAGGTTCTGGATCTAGCCATGCAAGTGTCTGGCCTCTACCGATATCCACTTAGGTTGGATCTGAAGATCCTCTTCTTTTCTATCACATCTCCAAAAATTAGATCTGAATCTGATCTGGAGGATCTTCAAAACTCCTTTTGAAGATCAGCAGTTATCCTTTACAGCAGCGCAGCCTTCTAACTTTCAGTCGCCTTTCTCTCGTCTGGATCGCATCAATCGAGATCCAAAACTCCTTTTGGATGTGAAGAGGAGAGGGAGAAGGTGGGTTTGGCTTGGAGGAGGAGAGGAGAAGCAGCCTTGGGGTATGGAGAATTATGATTCCAATCTTAATTTGAGTTGGGTGCTGGGTCTTATTTATAGACTATCTGTGATCCAACTTCTCTTCTTCCCAACCAATCATAACTCTTTATGAAATCAGATCTAAATCTGATTGATGGGAATAGAGTCCCCTGGATTCCTCCTTAGAAGAAGCCTAAGATCAGTTAAAGTTGGTTCTTAGGAGAACTCTAATTAGAGTCCAAAAAAGAGATGGAATCCCTATCCAACAGGGACTCCTGAGTGCCTCCAGCTTGGGCACATGCCAAGGGTGGCGTGTGCCCTCCTCCTTGCTAGGTTCTGATAGGGGGATAAGCCCCCACCAACCCTCCAATAGGTGCATGACACATGGACAAAAGTCAAAGTGTCAATGGTCAATATTTGACCGGTCAAAGGTCAACTTTTGACAAAAATCAAAGGATGAGAAATGGCAAGTGACCAAAAATGGTAGGTAATGTCTTACAAAATAAGACAATCTTTTCTGACTTGGACAAGCTCCAGTCAGACCATATGAAGGCCTTTGATTGAGCACAAACTCCTTTGGCTCAGTCAGGATAACTTATTTATGATAGTAAAAGAAGAACGTTAGGTTCAATCGAGTGCTAGCATGATTTTCTTGAACCTAATTGAATCTCATTCAGATCAATTGAACTGGATTAGTTCAATTGATGATCATCAGATTCAAACCCTTATTTGTGTGACCCAGTTAGGAATAGTTCTATATGGTAATGGGATATGTCATGATCTCTATCATCGACATCATCGAAACTCCTTTCGATGTTTCAGAACTCTTCTGATTCGAACAACTAGAATGATCGATCATCTAAATCCTTCTAATTGCTCCCAAAATCTACCAGTGACACCTAGCAGTATATGGTGGCAATCCATCAGAGCTGAATGCAAATCTCTTGGTGCAGCTACCTGTGTGATTAAGTTCTTCTATCTTGAGCCCCGATCAGATTAGGGTTAAGGTGAACTCGTCAAACCCTAGTCTCTGTCATATGATGTAATCATTCGATTCAAGTCCAATGTGAAAACCTAAATAGAAACTCTTTCTATTATTTCACTCTACCATGGCCATGGGCTTCTAGACTTAATTCTCATGATTATCATAGGACTGCTCCTCTACCACCGAGGTAGATAGATTCCATCTTGATGCTATCCAGTTCCTACAATGAACATGCTATAGCCAACATACACCTCAGGATTCCATATGGCTAGGAGACTGAGTAATGGTGTAGTCAAACTATAACACCCTCAAGGTGAACTATCGATGCACCTTAGGTCAAAGAACCAGACACACTACTGCAGCATCGAGTCAGTCATTGATGAGAAGGTAGACTCCCTAATGACTACTCGAGATGGTCACGCTCAGTGCCCTCGTTCTCTAACGAGTACCTGTACTCTCATTCTGGTGTCTCCACAATATAGACTCAAGACTCATCTACTAAAGAGAAGCGATTGTACACCAACCTTCTGGATCAATCACCATCCTCATGATGATCCTATGGTCGGGAGCATTTTATGAGTTAATAATGATTATTCATGTCTTAAATTTTCAACTCTTGAAAATATGAATTATCATTACCATTAACTCAAAGGATGTATCACAGACACTAAATATACATATGTGATAAAAAATAATCCATTTTATTAATATTAGTCAAAATTATAATTTTGCCCCTAGAAGTGTATTACAAGTGTCAGCCAATTCTGACTTCTAGGGCACATATATCTAACAATCTTCCACTTGTCCTAAAGCCAATTGGCTACAAGTCTAAGTCCCATCTTCTCAAGGTGGGCTTCGATCTTCTGCTGGTCCAATGGCTTTGTAAGTGGGTCTGCCACATTATCTATGGAGTTGACTCTCTTGACCTCGACATAACCCTTCTCGAGGTAATCGCGGATGAGGTGGTATCGCCGCTCAATGTGCTTAGATTTTTGGTGAGACCTCGGCTCCTTAGCAAGGGCTATGGTGCTATTGTTGTCGCAGTACAGAGGAATGGCATCTGATGGCATTACTCCAATTTCTACAACAAATTTCTTGTACCAGAATGCTTCCTTTGTAGCCTCTGATGCAACGATATATTCTGCTTCTATGGTGGAATCTGCTATCACAGTTTGCTTGGAACTCTTCCAACTGATAGCACAACCATTGCATACAAATAGACTCCCAGATGTCGACTTTCGATCATCTATATCGGATATGAAATCCGAGTCTGTGTATCCCTGAACTTGGAGTTCTCCGTTACCAAAGACCAACATCATATCCTTTGTTCTTCTCAAGTACTTAAGGATACATTTCACAGAACCAATGTTCTTCACCTGGATTCGACTGATATCTACTCATGACACTCACGGCATGTGTTATATTAGGTCATGTACATAACATGGCATACATGAGGCTCCCTATTGCTGAAGCATAAGGGATCTTGCTCATGCATTCTATTTCCTCAGGTGTGCTAGGACACATCTTCTTGGAAAGATGAATGCCATGCCTGAAGGGTACTAAACCCCTCTTAGAGTTTTCCATACTAAACCACTTTAGTTTTCCATACTAAATTAAGATACAATATCTAGTGATACTATGAATTGTTAGTAATTCTATATCTTGAATAATTGAGTATTTGATTAATGAACATGAATTGAGCAAGTATGTTTATAGTGTTGATAGCCTTTGAAGTAAAAGAAATATGTGCATTCTTATGTTCCTTGTACTAAGTATTGCATTCTCTATGAAGTATGTGTTGGTATGATTTAATGAATAGTGATGGATAGAGAATCAGATGACAATTGCTAAAGATTATGATGCATTGAAAGATTCAAAATTTGTATGTTTATAATCTAAAGTTTCAAATTAAAAAAAAAAAGTTAAGATGAACTCAGATGTTAAGATAGTGTGGACATTGACACTGTGAATATTATTCACTAAATTATTTATGTTGTTAAGAATGATTCTATGGAAATGATTAATTTAGATGTTCAAGATGCAAATTTTGAGGATATGAAGGAGTATAAGCATTTATTTCAAAGAGAATGACTAAAGTATAATGTTGTAAGTGTAAAGATTCAGCAATTAATGTGGGTTTAAGGAAGGATAAGTAATATGAATAGAAAAAGTCCTAATCAATGTTCTACATTGGGGCAGCAAGTGAGAACATTAAGAGAAAGACTTCCTCCAGACACAAGATCCACTTCTAGAGAAAATTGAATTTAAGAGGGAAGGAGGAGTCAATAATGGTATGGCTCAGTGTTATTTGAAATAACTTTATAAATATTTTGTGAGTGTGAATATTCTAATTTGAATTCCTTTAAGCACTAGTTTATGTGAAAAAATTTAAAGTAATATTATATATATGGAAAATGGTATAGCTATGTATGTTGATATCAAGTGTGGAATTGTTCTAAAGAAAAGATTCTTTTAAAGGTGTATGTTGTGTATGTTGATTGATTAATGAGCATTAAAGTAATATCATAATTGAAACTTGAAAGTTACTTAAAGGAAAAGCGTGAATTTTGAGGATGAAATTTATTTTAAGGGAGGTGGAATGTAACATCCCAGACCAGCAAAATAATAGAATAAAAGATTCATGTTTAGGTATGTATGGCTTATTGATTTATTTATGACATATTCAAGCTACTTAATCTTCATTATGAATTACTTTGAATTAAACTTACATTGCTAAAGGTTGTTAAGACCATTTCAGAGTAAACTAAGATTATCTATCATTTTAAGTTCTAAAAATTTTCTAAGTCCAAAAGTAGGGCCTATCTGGAGAGCTATATAAAATCTGAATTTTCTTGAAATCAAAATTGATGGTAATTGATCCTTTGGTGTTGGTGAGTTATAAAAGGATTTTTAATGAATTTTGAGATCCCTTAATCCATTTTCTCTGAGAAAAGAATGTTTTAAAAGCTTTAGATTTTAGAAAATTTGAGCTAGAACCAAAGTTTTAATATCTGATTCTTAAGGATTTTGATTTTTTTGATATTTTTGTTGGTTCTAAATAGGGGGTTGTTCCTTATTTATATTTATGTTTTAAAGTTAATGGAGAGTAAAATAAATGCAAAGGAGTGTCGACACTATCTCAAAAAATAGAGAGGATGTTTTTAGGATGTTTGGTGGCAGAACAACAAGGGGTCGACACTTGCCTGATGGGTGCCGACACTTTTGTGTGAAGAACCGACCTAGAGGTCGACCTATGGGATAACCTGTTTAAGAAAAGGGCTGATTTAGGGGCTAACCTGTATTGGGGTATTGACCCTTTTCTCTAAGATGTCGATCCCAATCATGGAAATTTCTAGGAGCGGGTTTTAGCCGAGAAGGTTTTGGATTGGAATTTTTAAATAATTTTTTCATTGGATGAATGAGCAGCTTGAGGATATTAATAAATAGATGGAAATTCATTTGGATAACACCCATTGGGTCTGAAATTAGGTGGAATCACTATGGATTGACATCTAGCAAATTCACTTTAGTGTATTAATTTCCAAAATAGCAAAGCTACTAGTTCCTTATTATTGGTTGGTTTTCTAAATTCTTCAAAAAGGATAGAGGAGACAAAGAGGCTGGAGAAGCGTGGTGTTCTCAGCCAGACTTCAAGAAAAATTAAGCCTTCCTAGAAAAAGGAGATTTAGAAATAGTCAAGATGGAGGAAAAGAAGAAGTTATTGCCATAGCAGTAGGATGTTTAACCATTTAAGGTAAGGATTTTAAACTCCAGATTAAGTATGAATTAATTTTTGGGTAATCTCTTGCAGTTTTAATGTTTTAGTAGGTCAAACTACATGTTTAAGCCTAATTTAAGGGGAAATTATTGCTACTTATGTATTTCTGATGAATTTTTGAAATATTCAACAAATAAAATTGATGATTATAATTAGTTGAATGTAAAGAAAGTTACAAATAGAAGTTTTAGATAAATTATTGGAAATCCTTATATTTATATTGAGGTTTGGGTAACCTTAAAATTAAAGCAAGCAAGATGAAATGGAAATAAAGATATGAAGATCTAAGGAGTAAGAGTTAGAGGAGTTAAGAATCAGTCTAAAATAGAGAATACATCTTTATTTTTCATGTATCATATGGTATGATATTGATATGTGTGTGTGTATCCATTTGAATAGGGAAGGAAGAAAACTCAAGAGAGTGCTTGAAGTAACTTAAGCACCAAAGATAAGAAAGATAGCACAGTAGCTAGTTAGAACGTAAGGTGAGTGGGTTTTCTATCTAACTCTGATTTTTTCTCATATGGTATTTATTATGAAAGAGGTAAGTTTTGCAAAGTAAATAAGTTTACTTCCTATTTTTTTCAGCTTATATGTGTGTGTTTATGCAAACTAGAAAATAGGAAATGGATTTTATAAGAGTATAAGAATTTATTTTGGATAACATGGTATTATGTTTTGAAAGGTGTTAAAATAGTTTATTGACACTTGTTTGAAAGTGAATTGTTCTTCATTTAGGTTCCATTAATTGTGTAATTGGAACTTTGGTGATGAAAGTGATTGTCATGGTTGACAAGTTATATATATGTTATGTGTATATATATTCTTGTGGGAATAGCAAAGCAAGCTTTGAGAAGAAAGTATTTTATTGAATTGATTTTCAGTAGGTGACCCACAGGAGTGATCAACCTATCGGGTGAATTGTGATATTGCTTATGGGAAAAGAAATATTTAGCTGGCGCCTGGCAGTAAAATTTTATCCAGTGGGGCTCTATACTTTGACAAGTGGGGCTTTATACTCAGTTGGCACCACCACAGTCTTTGCCCAGTAGGGCTTTATACTAACAATGCTGTATCGATTGCTCTTGGTAGGGGTGCGCTGGGGTACAGTCAGTAGTATCTAATAAGCTGGCACCTTCACAGTCTTGTTTAATTTAGTAGTGACCATATCAACTACCCTTGGTAGGGATGCACTGGGGTGTAGTCAGTGCTAGTTAGTAGCTTGATGTTATTTAATTATTTAGTGGTTGCATTTTTGTTTAATAAGCAATAGCTTTCTTGAAAGTGTTATTGGTAGGTGGTGTGTATGTGAGACATAGATCTCAAATGAATTAGTGTACTGTAATTTGTTTTAGCTCAGCAAAGCTTTCTTACAGCAAAGTGATTTGATTGTGATTGTACACTTATTTGATTCTTACTTATTTGAAAGTGCAGCAAAAATATAAATCATATATTATGATAATGAGAATTATAGCTATATTTTTTTAATTTTTTATTGATAGTTTGATTATTTACTCACTGAGACTTCCCCAAGTCTCACCCCTCCCTTTTTTTACCTGCAGTTTTGGAGTAGCTGAGCTCAAAGAGTTGTATCAGCTTGTGTATCAGCACCTTTAGTGGAGGAAGTATTGTGTAACAATGGCTTGTAAAGAAAATATACTTTGAGAAGTATTGTATAGTTAAGATAGTTAAATCAGAAATAGGTATATGTATGTGTATTAGTTTGTCTTATAAGGCATGTATTACAAAGTTGAGTAATGACTATAATGTATGTATGAAGTATAACTCTACCATTAAAACTCCAAGTTTATTTATGTGATTTGTTGAGTTATGAGTTGAGATAATGGGTTTTAGCAAATCAAAAAGATTGAATTGCGATATTTGTATTGGAGATGAATGAATGGTTCAGCTTAATTGAAAACAATTTACTAACTAAGGTATAGTTCAGCATAGTTATGATTTAGAAATCTTCTTAACCTTTAGATATGGATGGGGTGTGGCACCATCATCCGGTTTAGTTAGTGATGGGGTGTTACATCTAGCTTATCTCCAAAATTTTTTTTGACATATGCTGGACAACCCCATGTCTTAAGATACTTAAGATTAGATTTTTTTTCATTCCATATCTCATATGGAGTGCTACATACAGACTCAGAAGGTATTCTATTCAAGATGTATATTACGGTCTCTAGGACATGACCTCAGAATGAAATAGGTAACTCTATGAAGCACATCATGGACCGTATCATATCCAATAAGGTATGATTCCTCCTTTTAGCTACACCATTTAACTGTGGTATATAAGAAGAGATCCATTCAAAGAGAATCCTCTTTACTTTAAGATAGTCTAGAAATTCACTGGATAAGTGTTCTCCTGCTTGATCAGATCGAAGGATTTTTGTACTCTTTCTAGTTTATTTCTCGATCATACTTTGATACTCTTTGAATTTATCAAAGGCTTTAGATTTATGTTTTATAAGATACACATATCCAAACCTAGATAAATCATCAGCGAACATTATAAAATAAGAGTATCCTCCTCTAACCTAAGTTGTCATAGGACCACATACATCTATATGTACAAGTCCTAATAACTTACTTGTCCTTTCTTTATGTCCACTAAATGGAGTCTTGATCATTTTACCCATGAGATATGATTCACAAGTTCCTAATGATTCATAATCATAAGGATCAAAGAACTTTTTTTGTATAACTTGTTAACCCTAGTCTCACTAATATGACTAAGCCGATAATGTCAAAGTAAATTTTTATTTATGTCTTCTCTCTTATGTTTTCTATTTTCATCAATATGAAATATATTATCATCCAAACATAGAGTCAATAGTCCATTGTTAAAAATGCCAAAACATATTATTTCATTAGAATATTTAATCGAGCAACCTTTGCTCATTACATCAAGAGTATAATCTTATTTTAAAAACAAGGGTATAGATATAATATTTCTAATGATCCTAGGTATATAGTAATAATTTATCAGCTCTAAGATCTTTCCATAAAGCAACTTCAATATATTTGTCTTTATAGCTTCCGCTTGGATGGACTCTCCTCTAGCATCGTAGAGCTTAAAGTCATCTTTCTTCAAACTCTTAATTTTCAACAGTCCTTGTAAAGATTTTTAGATATGAAAATTGCAGCCGATATCCAATACCCAAGAGTTCAAAATAAAAGAATTCAATGACAATATTGTATGTATCTCATACATACCTTTTGGTATATTATTTGCACCAATTTTCACAGTTTTAAGATAAGCCTTGCAATTTCTTTTCCAATGACCTGCTTTACCGTAGTGAAAATAGATCAAATGTCCGGAGGCCTTCTTCCCCTTCTTTCTTTTATTTATGCCATCTTTAGGATTCAACCTCCTCTTAGAACCTTTTTTGCTTGCCTTCTTCTTGAAGATTCCATCTATAAGAAGAAGAAGAGCCTTATCCTTTTAGATATGGCTCTCTACTATTTTTAACATATTTAACAGCTTAGGCAGGGATGTATTCAATTTATTCATGTGATAGTTCATGATAAACTGAGAAAATGATTCTCGGTGTAATTGCAGGATCAGATCCTAACTCAACTTTCCATCCACAATAAAATTTAGTTGACTTAATCGAGTGATTAGGTTAATTAACATTAGTACATGGTCTTGCATAGATGATCCTTCTTCCATCCTTGTATAGAATAACTGCTTAGATATCTCATATCTAGCAGTTCTACTCTATTCTCCATATGGCTCTTTTAGATTGAGCAATATGGACTATGTATCCATGTCATCATATTGCCTCTGTAATTCGTTACTCATGGAGGTCAGTATGATGCATTTGATAGTAAGTGAATCATTTTGCCACATCTTGTATATGGACTTTTCTTTCTCTATGGCATCTTCTCCTAATGGCTCAAGATCAGGACCATCAAGTATATAAAAGATTTTCTTTTGATTGAGTGCTATTTTTAAATTTCTCAGCCAATCCACATAATTAGGACTAGTCAATTTATTTGAATCCAAAATTGAACATAATGATAGTGAAGAAGCTATTTAATCTACATAATAAAGAACATTACATAAGCAAACAACTCATGATGATATACACAATTAAATTAGGACTTTAATTTAATTATGTCTTCCATTATTTTATCGAATATTATAACCCTCTACTATGATAATCAAGAAACCCTAATTGGTTTTCATAGTAGGATTGAGATCCTAATTTCTTATAAAAGATCATGTGTTAGCACAACAAACCTTTTATAAATTCAAAAGTAGGAAACTCTTTTCAATTGCATCTCATGCAATTCTCAATATAATCCTGACCTCTAAAACATTAATAGCCTTGTGTTTGCACAATAAACTATAATGTATTAGTTAAGTAGAACCCTTCATGTCTATACAGTCAAAAAATAGAATATAACTGCTCTTGTAGTTACACAATAAAATAGTATACCCAAAATGCTGTAAGCATTTAAATGCACCAAAATAATATTATATCAGTCTCCATAATAGGCCTTGTAGTTACACAATAAACCTAATGTGATTCATAATATAATAATGAACTAGTATGAAGGAAAGCCTTAATGTAGTGAATATAACACTAAGCACCTCAATCAGGAATTAAATTAATCTAATCAGCCAGGTAAGTGGGAGAGAGGTGGGAGTCCTCCCATTGCTTTTCTTAGTCATCAATAAATTGGCCAGGTCAGACAATGAAACCAATTATAAACCACATTCTCTTTACCAATTATGAACTATTTTTCTAGACACTGATCGATCAATTAGACATCAAGACTGGTTTTGCTATCGGTTAATTATACTGTAACTTAATATAATTTTATAGAGGACTTTAATTAGTCTCTATGCACATTCTAATTTTAATCAAACAATACACATGAATTGATTAAATCAATCATGATATACAAAATATATTAGCATGTAATATTATTCTAGGACAACCATCAGCACATAGTAGACATTCTCTACTATGCTAGGGCAACCTCAAAAAATTATATACATCATAATTTAATTATGATTAATTAAATATAATCACATCATATTAATAACATTGTAATCATATCAAACATGATCATATTATATTTACAATATTACCATTAAACTATAAGCATAATAACATATGATTTAACCTAATAATGTTTGCTCTGATACGATTGAAGGGTTTGGTATACAGGGCGAAAACAAGAATTTTAAAGCAAGTATTATGAAATTATACTACCAAACCCAAACCCTAGGACCATCTTATTAGAATTTAAATCATATAAAATATATTTATAATATAATATAGGATATAGAAACAAACCTCTGATCGCTAAACCCTAATTTGACCCTGATTATTGACAGCAGTCCGTCAAGGGTTCCACCAGGTGCTCATGAATTCGCCCTCCAACGTCAATCCACTTGAAGACTCGATCAAGCCACTAGCACCTCTAATTATTTTAATTAAAATTTTTATGATAAGAATTTTAATTATTTGGGCATAACCTATTGGGAATTATGTCCCAAAGCCAGTCATCAGTCTATTGATGGTTGAGCTATTTTATAATTATAATTAATTTATTAATTAATAAAAATATTTTGACATCTTTTTCATCATAAGTTTACATTTTCTAATAAACTCCATTGTTGTGATGAAGTTCTTAGGATTGTTTAGTTTTGATAAAGAGAGGATTTATTGATTAGTCCATAAATTTATTCATGACCAAATGATAGGTTGTTAATTAGGATGACAACGTCTATTGAGCATAGGTCTCTATATGCCATATAGGTTAGTTATCCTCTTAACTAAGGTATGTGGAGATATAGGTATGGCATATAGGTTAGATGTATGGGTACATCATCATTGAACATGACCAACTTCAGAGCATTCTGCTATCGAGAATGTCTCTGATGGGATATAGGTATAAATATCCCTTAGACCTGAGATTACCTCAGTGACTTGCAAGCAACACACTATGCTTTGGTACTGGACTAATTGAATTTCTAATTCAGCAATGGAAGGCTTCTAGACATAGTCAAGTACTTGCAAAGTCGGAGTGTGATCAAGATGGAATTGACCACTCCAAGAGTTGGAGAAGAATGTATCACTGTATTTTAATATAGCAAAATCATGACCAGGATAATCCGTCAGATGGATTTGGTATTTTAAAATACAATGTGGACAACCTGATCAGAGTTGACAATTGAACTTTGATGTGTCCTACGAGCATTATGGTCAAGGGGATGAATTATATGGAAACTATATCTACATGGGTTCTAAGGATGGTGTTCTACACCTTCGACCTATCCGACCGTCAAGAATTATTGCTAGATGATCATTTTGATTGGTACAAAAATTTATTTCTATTCTATCAGCTTAGGTTTGGACCTATGTGGTCACACACATTAGAGCTTATGATCTGATCAGATGGTTGATCAACGATTAAGAATCATTCTAGGGTGGAACAATCAATACGATTAGTATTTAATCTAGTGCAAGTGTTGCAGGAGGATCAATTAGCAATTGAATTGCTAATTAGCTTAATTTGATTAAACGAATAGGCTAAGATTAAGTCTAATTAAATATAATTTAATTAGATTTGATTTGGGCTTAATTGGATCAAGTCCAATTGATTTATTGGATAAGCCAAGTGCAAGGAAGAACTAGTCCTAATCTAATTAGGACTCGAATTAACATAATTTTCTAATTTGATTAGAAAATAAATTAAAATTAAATCTAATTTAATCTAATTTAATTATGTTCTTAAATGGATTAGGGTCTTATTTAATTGGGTTGGTTTAATCTTAATTTTATTTAGTTAAAAGATCTTGTTTGACCAAGTTAAAATAGGAGTCCTAGTGTGACTAGGACTCCCTATCTCCTTGCACCACCTTGGTCCCAATGCCCCCCATACCTATTTTTTAAGTATTTTTTATGGAAAATCCCTTTCCTTCTAATTTACATGCCCCCTCTCTCCCTCTAAGTCATATTTGGAAGTTAGGTGGAAGACCAAGTCAAAGGAGGAATTGGTTTTACTTAGGATTCTATGAGATAGAATCCTTATTGACCAAAACATCTTCTCTTGAGTGCCACCCCCTTTTATAATTAATTATTCTCTTATTTCATAAAAATAATATCCATTTTTGTGTTTCCTCCCTTGCTGGTCCATGCCAAAAATTGTGGAGGAGGCGCCCAAGAGTTGGGCACCCCAACAACTTCCCATGTTTGGATATTCCTAGTCTAGAAATTTGACCTAACTTGGACTCTTCTTTTTCTCTATTTATTGGATGAATTTTATTCTAATTATTTCATGAAATATAGAGCTTTGGGAAAGATTTGGGGTGTGTAAAAATTAGAGGAATAGGGTCCTTGGGCATGTGGGTTCCATAGGCACCAAACTAGGTGTCTAGGTGAGAGAAAAGAGAAGAAGAAGAGGGTCTTCTTTTAGGGCTATTTTATTTTCAATCTCTCCTCCTTTCTTTTAAGCTTTTTTGAGAGAGTCTCAGATTAGCAAACTCTCATCTTTCTTTTCATATTTTGGAGAGTCCAAATTTTGAAGAAGGAAGGATCGGATCGACCGTCGAAGAAGGATCAGCATAGTACTAGCACGTTATGGTGATTTTCTATATCGGACTTCAGATCAGAGATCTTAGGCTTGTGTGGATGACTCCTAGAGACCGGATGAGTGTGCGGCTCATGACATCATTCTCAAGTCTAGATCAGTAAGTTAAAACATCGAACTTGCTTAGGTAATAGATCTGATCTATTAACTTCATACCTGCATTTGTTGTAGTGTAGATCTAGGTTGATTTGATCAACCTTTTTCTTTCTTATTTAATTTTAATTTTTGATTTAATATCATGCCTTAATCTTGTAATAGATCTGAGATCTAGTATTTACATGGTTATTTAAAAAAATTTTAGATTTATTTAAGTCTTTTGCTGTAAGATCTTGAAAAAGTTTTAAGATCTATCTGTGAAACCCTAGATCTGATTTCTTCAGTTGGTATTAGAGCCTAGGTTCTTATTACATGATTTTTGTGCATGTTTAGATTATTTCTTAGATTAGATCTAATTTATAATCTAATTATTAAATCTAAAATTAAAAAAATAAAATAAAATAAAATATTTTAGATTGTACGGACTGTCATAAGGTTGTCCTGCTATAAGGTTTACCCCATACAGTGAGTAGGTTGTCCTAGTATGTGCTAATCTAAAATATTGATCATAAAATTTTAGATTAGATCTAAGAGATTTTATGATCTAATTAAAAATATTTTAATCTAATTTCAATCATCATAAATATGTTAGATTTGATCTAGGAAGATTTATGATTGATTATTATTGAAACTATTTTAATTACATGAACCTATTTAGATTAGATCTAAAGTAGTTTTATATTTATTTTACTTGCATATTGATTATGAATCAAACATGCAACTTGGTTGATAGAACCATGTTGTAAAAATATTTTACAAAGATGAAAATCATTTTCAAAAAGCCAAACCCCAACCCTCAGCCCAAAACTTAATTAAGAATTAAGAAGTTGTTTGATTAGGTTCTAGGATTGTAAATTGAAGATCCTAAGATACAAATCATAACACATTCGGTTAAATGGGTTAGTGAGGATTAGATCTACTAATTAGGTTAGACCTAGGGTTAGATTAAAGAATGGACTTAATTAGAGAATTGACTAAATCTAATCAATTATTATCTTAGATTAGGTCAAGAATCCTCTAGATCAATTACAATAGTTGTAGTTGGTCAAGTCCATGTCTTTAACAAGACCCAAGATGGACTTGATTCTTGGCTATGCGGTCTAGCACAAACTGTTAGGTTGATCTAATTGAAACTAATTAAATCAGTTGGTGTCTAAGATAAACCAGACCAGTGATTTTTAATTGGCAGCTCACTTATCTAGCCATTTTTTATGGTGTCTAAGGCAAGCCTGACAGATCCTTCAACTGATCGAACTTACTTAGCCTCTTGGTGAGATTATATTTTGATCGAATCGCTTGACTATTCGAGCTAACCCATGTCAATTAGGTAAATCAGTATGACTAATTTAGATGCTTCTAGACCAGCCTATTAATGGTCTCCCTTAAGCTGATTTGATGAAGTTAGTGGAAGGATCATGACAAGCTAGTTAATATGATCTACTCACTTCTATAAATAAATTCTTTAAAATTATTAGGTTCCTAAAATAAAATAGTTATACGATAACTGGATCATATTCTTCCATTAAAGTGGATGATAATGGGTCCATCAGTTGGATAATCATTGGAGGCCCAAAGGTCTGGTGCTTATCGGTTGACAGAATTATCATTGATTATATGATCTCTTGGATACATCTTTCTAAATGGTGGTTAGGTGGGCCAACCAAAGTTGGGCCTGATCATTCATTGATTGGATGGGCCAAGTATGGTCATGTTAATGGTTGGACCTAACTGGACCTTTTTTTGAGAAGGCCAAAGCCAACTGATCAGGGCCTGGGGCAAAATTTAATTACTAAAAATTATTTGAAGAAATAATTGGTTATGAACCTACCCTTAGATATACATGGGTGGGCCAACCAAAGTTGGGTATATGTACAGTCTATGTGGATTCTAGTACCCACTAAAGAATTAGGGTAATTCCTTAAATTAGAGGTAGAGGCTACCAATTCGAATAAAATAATGGGTGAAACCTTTTGATTAAAGTCTAAATCTTTAGGTTTAATGAATCAATTATTAATTAGATTTTGATTTTTCTTTGTGCAGACATGGCGACTTCTCTATCACTTCGATCATTATTGGACAATGATAAGTTAGTGCGATCCAACTTCAGTAGCTGGTACCGAAAGTTGAAGATTGTCCTAGAGCATGAATGGATCCTAAATGTGCTAATGAATCCTACATTTGAGAAGCTAGCTGTCAATGCACGTGGAACAGTCAGAGACACTTATCAAAAGTGGGTTAGTGACCGAACCATGGTGCGCTGCATTATGCTGACTGCGATGAGCGATGAGTTCAGTCGCAAGTTTGAGATAGCTCGGTCAAACGAAATGCCCCAAGTGTTGGAGGATTATTTTGGTACACCCGCTGACGTTAAGAGATATAAGACTAGTTGTGCCATCTTCAATGCCAGAATGTGGGATGGTGCCTCTGTCACTGATCATGTATTGTATATGATCAAGCTGATAGAGCATTTGAGCAAGCTTAGTTTTTTCTTATACAAATAACTTGGAAAAGATGCAATACTGAACTCGCTGCCTAAGTCTTATCTCCCATTCCTTACACATTATATAATGTCAAAGCCTGAGGTGGACTACCATAGGTTACTGGGGTTACTTTAGAACTTTGAGAAGGATTACCAACTCCAATGAGTCGATGAACTTAGTGGGAGGTTCATTTTCTCATTCTCGATCCTTTAGAAAAGGAAAGAAGAACAAGAAGAAGAAAGCCAAGAAGGTGCATGTTCATGATAGGACACCTGTGCAGGCTCAGACCCCAAAGACCAAGCCCGATAAGAGTTAAGCTGAATAATTCTTTTGCAAGAAGTGGGGGCACTGGAAGAGGAACTATCCTCAGTACATTGCCTCCCTAGATCCGAATAGGTAGAGAAAGAAGCAAGCTATTGTTGGACAAGATATTTATGTGATAAATCCTTGTAATTTCTCTATTTATGATATTATTGATTCGGTATTGGATACCGATAGCCCTTACCATTTTTGCAATTTGTTGCAGGGGTTGCAGGTCAGTAGAAGATTCAAGCAAGATGAGAGATTCCTAAACATTGGAGATAGAAGACCAATTTCAGTTCTAGCTTTAAAAATTTTAAAACTTGTATTTGAATCTCATACCATTATTCTTAGTGATTGTCATTTCTATCTTAGTTTCTTTTTAAATATCATTTCTATAGGCCTTTTGGCCATGAACAATTATGAAATTTCAATGAAAAAATAAGTTTATAATATCATTATGAATGGTGTTACTGCTTTGTGTGGACAATTGAATAATGGTATATATATGTTATCATAACCTGTTAATATAATCTATTCTACTGGCAAGCACCCTAGATTAGATGGTATATCAGATATCTACTTATGGCACTATAGGCTAGGTTATATAAACAAGAATAGGATAAATAGGTTGACTCAAGAGGGAATCCTCAAAGTTAATGATTATGAATCACTTCCAATCTTTGAGTCCTATCTTCCTAGTAAAATGACCAAGTCACCTTTCACTGAAAAAGGTAAGAGAGCCAATGAGCTCTTAGGTCTAGTACATACTAATGTATGTGAAACAATTAGCACAAGTGCCAGAGATGGATATGTCTACTTCATCACTTTCATAGATGATCTATCCAGATATGGATATGTCTATCTGATGAAACAGAAGTCAGATTCTTTTGAAATGTTCAAATGATTCCAAAGTGAAGTAGAAAAATAAATTGAAAAGAGTATTAAAACTCTTCGATCTAACTGAGGAGGAGAATACCTTTCTAGTGAGTTTCTCATATATCTAGGAGAGAATGAAATTTTCTTTCAATGGACTCCTCTTGGAACACCACAGCATAATAGTGTGTTTGAAAGGAGGAATCAAAATTTGTTAGAAATTGTCCGATCTATAATGGAATTTGCCAGCTTGCTGATATCCTTCTAGGGATATGCACTCGAATTGGCTTATTATCTATTAAATAGGATTCCAAGTAGGTCTGTAGTTAAAATCCCATATGAGATATGGATAGAGCGTAAGCCAGCACTTTCACATCTTAGGGTTTGGGGGTGCTCGGCTTATATCAAACGGTTAGTTCCAGACAAACTTGGACCTAGGTCTGATAAGTGTACATTCATAGGGTACCCATAAGAGACCAAAGGATATTATTTCTACCATGCTGATGAACAAAAGGTGTTCGTCAACCTTAGGGTAACCTTTTTAGAAAAGGAGTTCTTTGGTGAAGAAACTATTGCCTCTAAGGTTGAACTTGATGAAGTTCAATAGATAGAAAGTCCAACACAGAATATTGAACCTAAGTCAGATTTGGTTAGATCAAATCCAAAGCCTAATGAACCCGCACCATTAAGGTGATCCGACATAGTACCCCACCATCCAAACAGATACTATGGATTCTTGATCCAGGATGGTGATCCCATTGAACTCGATAAGAATGATGAGGATTTGATCACTAATATGGATGCGATGTAGAGACCCGACTCTAAAAAATGGCTAGAACCATGAGATTCGAATTCCATGAAGGTCAATGATGTATGGACATTAGCTGACCCACCTGAAGGGGTTAAATCTATTGGGTGTAAATAGATCCTCAAAAGAGAAAGGGGCACAGACAAAAAGGTGGAGATCTATAAAGCTCGTCTGGTTGCCAAGGGGTATTGTCAATATTATGGTATTGACTATGACAAGACGTTCTCTCTTATGGCAATGCTTAAGTCCATTCGAATCATGCTTGCCATTGCTACCCATCTGCACTATGAGATCTGGTAGATGGATGTGAAGATAGCTTTTCTAAATGAAGAGCTAATCGAAGAGCTGTATATGATACAACCTAAAGAATTCACATCCACAGATGAGTCCAAGGTGTGCAAGCTTTAGAGATCCATTTATGGATTGAAGCAGGCATCTAGGAGTTGGAACATGCATTTTGATAAAGTGATCAAAACGTATGGCTTCATTAAGAACGGAGAAAAATTCTGCATTTACAAATGGGCAAATGGTCCAGCAGTGGTATTCCTTATTTTGTATGTGGATGATATTCTCTTAATCAAAAATGACATCCCCGCACTAGAAGAAATAAAAGTCTAGTTGTCATCATAGTTCTTCATGAAGGACTTGGGTGAAGCATTCTACATCCTAAGGATGAAGATCTATAGGGATAGAGCTAAAAGGATGCTTGGTATATCTCAATCCATGTACATAGAAACTATGCTGAAGAGGTTCAGCATGGAGAATTCTAAAAAGGACTATCTTTCGATAAACCAAGGAATTTCTCTCTCTAAGAAGGATTGTCCGACAACTCCTGAAGAGAGAGAGCGTATGAGTAGAATTCCATATGCCTCGGCAGTGGAGTCTATTATGTACGCAATGATATGTTTGAGATCAGATGTGGCATACTCACTAGGACTGGTGAGTAGATACCAGTCTGACCTGGAGAAAATCACTAGAAGATGGTTAAAACCATTCTTAAGTATTTGAGAAATACTAAGGATCAATGATTGATTTATGGTGAGTCAGATCTAAAGCTTGTGGGAATAACAGACTCTAACTTTCAATCTGATCGTGATGACAGTAAAAGTGTGTCGGGATATATCTTTACTCTAAATGATGGAGCCATCTACTGAAAAAGTTTCAAGCAGCATAGAGTGGCTGACTCTATTTGCGAAGCATAGTATATGACATCATCAGATGCAGCAAAGAAAGCTATGTGGCTAAGAAAGTTCATCACCAAGCTTGAAGTAGCATCCTCCATTGATGGTCTAGTGCTACTTTACTGCGACAGCACGGCGCCATAGCTCAAGCAAAGAAATCGAAGGCACACCAGTGAACAAAGCACATTCTGCAAAGCTTTCATTTAGTCCATGAGATCATGGATCATGGTGATGTCGACCTTCAGAAGATAGACGAAAAGGAGAACCTAACCGATCCCTTCACTAAAGCCCTAGTAATCAAGGAGTTCAACAACCATAAGTCAAAGATGGATATTAGATACTGTGCCGAGTGGCTTTAGGATAAGTGGGAGTTGTTAGAAATTATGTTCCAAAGTCAATCATCAATATATTGATGGTTGAGCTATTTTATAATTATAATTAATTTATTAATTAATAAAAATATTTTGACATTTTTTTCATCATAAGTTTACATCTTCTAATGACTCCATTATTGTGATAAAGTTCTTATGACTGTTTAGTTTCGATAAAGAGAGAATTTATCGATTAGTTCTTAAATTTATTCACGATCAAATGATAGGCTGTTAATTAAGACGACAGCATCTATCGAGCATAGATTGCTATTTGCCCTATAGGTTTATTGTCCTCTTAACCAAGGTGTGTGGAGACATAGGTATGGCATACAGATGAGATGTATGGATACATCATCATTGAACATAACCAACTCCTGAGCATTCTACTATCGAGAATGTCTCTGATGGAATATAGGTATAAGTATCCCTTAGACCTGAGATCATCTCAGTTACTTGCAAGCAACTCACTGTGCTTTGGTACTAGACTAACTAAATTTTAATTCAGCAATGGAAGGCTTCTGGGTACAGTCAAGTACTTGCAATGTTGGAGTATGATCAAGATGAAATTGACCACTCCAAGAGTTGGAGAAGAATGTATCACTGTATTTCAATATAGCAAAACCTTGGCCAGGATAATCCATTAGATGGATTTGGTATTTTGAAATATAATGTGGACAACCTGATCAAAGTTGACAGTTGAACTCTGATGTGTTTTATGAGCATTATGGTCAAAAGGATGAATTCTATGGAAACTATATCTGCACGGGTTCTAAGGATGGTGTTCTACACCTTCGACCTATCCGATCATTGGGTATCATTACTAGATAGTCACTTTGATTGGTATAAAAATTTATTTCTATGCTACCAACTTAGGTTCAAACCTATGAGGTCAGACATATTAGAGCTTATGATCTGATTGGATGGTTGATCAATGATTAAGAATCGTTCTAGGGTTAAACAATCAATATGATTGGGGTTTAACCTAGTGTAAGTATTGCAGGAGGATCGATTAGCAATTGGATTGCTAATTGACTTAATTTAATTAAGCCAACAAGCTGAGATTAAGTCTAACTAAATTTGATTTAATTAGATTTGTTTTGGGCTTGATTGGATCAAGTCCAATTGCTTTATTGGATAAGTCAAGTACAAGGAAGAACTAGTCCTAGTCTAACTAGGACTCAAATTAACCCAAGTTTTTAATTTAATTAAAAAATAAATCAAAATTAAATATAATTTAATTCAATTTAATTAAGTCCTTAAATGGGTTAAGGTCTTATTTAATTGGGTTGGTTTAATTTTGATTTTATTTGGTTAAAACATCTTGTTTGACCAAGTCAAAATAGGAGTCCTAGTGTGACTAGGACTCCTTATCTCCTTGCGCCACCTTGGTCCCAATGCCTTCCATACCTATTTTTTAGGTATTTTTCATAGAAAATCCCTTTCTTCTTGATTTTCATGTCCCCTCTCTCCCTCCAAGTCATATTTGGAAGTTAGGTGGAAGACCAAGTCAAAGGAGGAATTGGTTTTGCTTAGGATTCTATAAGATAGAATCCTTGTTGACCAAAACATCTTCCCTTGAGTGTCAGCCCCTCTTTTAATTAATTCTTCTCTTACTCTATGAAAATAATCTCTTTTTTTGTGCACCCTCCCTTGCTGGTCCATGCCAAAAATTGTGGAGGAGGCACCTAAGAGTAGAGTGCCCCAACAACTTCCCATGTTTGGATATTCCTAGTCTAGGAATTTGACCTAACTTGGACTCTTCTTTTTCCCTATTTATTGGATGAATTTTATTCTAATATTTTTATAAAATATAGAGCATTGGGAGAGGTTTGGGGTGTGCAAAAATCAGAGGAAGAGGGTCCTTGGGCGTGGGGGTTCCATAGTCACCAAACTAGGTGTCTAGCTGAGAGAAAAGAGAAGAAGAAGAGGGTTGTCTTTTAGGGTTGTTTTATTCTCAATCTCTCCTCCTTGCTTTTGAGTTTTTTTGAGAGTCTCAGATCAGCAAACTCTCATCTTTCTTCTCATATTTTGGAGAGTCTAAATTTCAAAGAAGGGAGCAACAAATCGTTCGTCGAAGAAGGATCAGCATAGTACTAGCATGCTATGCTTATTTTCTGCATCAGACTTCAGATCAGAGATCGTAGGCTCATGTTGATGACTCCTAGAGGTCGGATGCATGTGCGGCTCATGACTTCATCCTCATGTTTGGATCAGCATGTTAAAACATTTAACTTGCTTAGGTAATAGATCTGATCTATTAACTTCATCCCTGCATTTAATGTAGTGTAGATCTAGGTTGATTTGATCAACCATTTTCTTTCTTATTTGATTTTAATTTTTGATTTAATATAATGCCTTAGTCATATAATAGATTTGAGATCTAGGTATTTACATAATTATTTAAATAAAATTTAAATTTATTTATATCTTTCATTATAATATCTTGAAAAAGTTTCAAGATCTACCTGTGAAATCCTAGATCTGGTTCCTTCATAACCTTCCTTAACCTTTGCTATCATCCTTCTGGCCTACCCTTTCCTTTCTTTCTATTCTCCTTGTCTTCCTTTACTCTCTTTCTAAGTCCTTGTCCTAAAGTAAACCTCTTGTCCTTTAATAGGACTTGGTCTTAACATGGAAAGGAAGAGAGAAATTGGACAATTAGGGAGAGTATGTAAGAAAGAAGGAGAGAGTTCTAAATGACTTGGACTCCCAAAGTGCACCCCTATTTATAATGTATGTAGGGGTGCCACCTTAATTTCTCACATCCTCTCCTCATCCTCATCTCATGCCCAATCATAGATCTCATACCCCATCTAATTTTTACACTACGTAGAATTATGTAGACTTAGTTCAAGAGGTGCCTTAAAGCAGAAGAACTCTTCAAACTAATTCTACCTAGTTTCTACGAAGAGTCGCAAAAGTTTTCTTAGGTGGCGCCAATCATCAATGCACAAGATCAGATGAAATCTCCATCTAAAGGCCATCAAAATGGGGCAGCATTCATCAGGAGGGGCATGGAGATAAGGGAAGAAAAGTCAAAGCACCAAGGGCTTTGACTTGGTCCAAGGGGCACCAAGGAAGAGGGGCAGCAAGGAGTCTTCCTTAACTAATTAATTTTAGATAAAACACCAAAGTGTTTTACCTGAAAAAGGACTCCTAGGCACCTCATTCAAATATGAAACTATGTAATATAAGTTACTCAGAAAATAAATAGGATAAGAAGGAAATAAAGTGGCACCATTCAAACCCATGCACTAAAGAGTCTTAGCGCACAAGGCTTCCTCCATGCACCAAGAGAGAGACTCTCTGGTGTGTGGAACTCTGATATAAGGTGCCCAATCCCTTGGTCAACCAACCAAGGGTCAACCCAATTGAGGAGCAAATCTAATTTGACCTAAATTGGATCTAATTAGCCTAAATCGAAATCCGATTCGAATCTAGGTGCTAGGGTTTGCAATATGTGCTAGCATATTTAATTTGCAAACATGATTTAATCCAATTAAACCCTTGATCAATTTTCTTTATGTATGATCCATTAGTGCTACCCCTAGAAATGATTTTGATGAGCACAAAATAATTAAGAGGGGTACTAATAAATTCTATTCTTGAAGATATTTTTAAAAATTATTTCAAAATTTTCAAGAATTTTTGTATTACAAAAACTTAGTTAAGATGGACAGTTTAAAATTTACTTGAGTTGGAGCAAAAATTAAAATTTTTTGAAAGCCTCAAGAACTTCTAAGATGATGTCGATTCATTTGGAGGTGGTCTCAAATTATTTGGAAGCTTAAAAGTGAAGATATGACATTTTGGATAAAAGAGGGAAACCCCTAGGTCGATCTTTTTACTTTGACAACTGGCACGTAGGATCGGCACGCTAATTCTAAACTGGCATGCAAAAAGAGGCGACCTATGGGATGCCTCTTGCAGGTTCTGCACATAAGATGCAGAACGCAAACTTTCTCATTTATTGCAAAAGGGGTGACCCATGGGGCGCCCCCCGAAGAAACTACACAAAACCACAAAATAGTGTTTTTCTCGCCTGTGATGAAAGAGGTGACGTAAGGGGCACCCCCTACGATGGAATTTATACAATGACTATTTTTTTTTCTCTATTCGATGCATTTAATATTTTCCAAGTGATCTTCAACGGCTACCAATGGCTACTATTCATCTTCCAGCATTGAATGAGGGTTTAAAAGCATTCAAAAAGGAAGAAATTTAAGAAGAAAATCAAGTAAATATTCAGCTCAAAGAAAACTCAACCCTAGGCAATAAAAGCATTGATTTCATGCTCAACCACTTCTCCAACGTGCATTCAAGTCTTCAATCTCTTTGAGAGGGTTCTTAAAAGCTTTGTTCAGTTTGTGTAAAGATTTCTTAAAGCTTTATTATGCTCATTAAGAAGCTAAGTGTGCTGAACGTGTATATTTTCTTTACTCTATTTTACTATTTTGGGGCTCAAGCTTTTGAAGATTTCCAAAGCATGGAAAGGTTGATCCAAACCTTGAATCAGATTATTTTTGGATTGGCATATACCCAAAAAATAAGTTTTCTAGTTTGGGATAGCTAGGGTTAGAGGATCCGATGTTGTATTCTTTTGAATTCGTTAGTGGATTGAAATTTTCAAGTAGGAGCTTGGGAAGTGGATGTAGGTGCAAGATTGGCACCAAACCATTATAAATCATTTTGCTTGTATTGTTCTCTCTTTTTTCTCTTCACTTATTTTATTGTGCTTAATTTCTTTTCATTAAATTAGGCTCTTGCATCTTACTTATCTAACTCACCTTACTTCACTTAAAACTTCAAAAGCACATATTGCAATTCTATTTTTAAGTTTAAATTTAGAAAAACAAACCCACCCACCCCCCCCCCTCTTAGGTTGCATAGCTGGACAACAAGTGGTATCAGAGCCCGATGCTCTAGCCCTTTCTTGATTTCACCATTAAGAGTGAAAGATCTATGGCAACTCAAGTAGGCACTTCACTTGCAGAGGGACAATCCACAAATCGATCTCCACTTTTCAATGGATCAAATTATACCTATTGAAAAGCTTAGATGGAGATTTTTATCCAAGCTCTTGACTATGATATGTAGAGTGTCATAGTGAATGAACCTCACTCACCCACAAAATAAGTTGATGGGAAGGACATTCCCAAACCTGAAAATGAGTGGAATGAGGTTGACAAAAAGATGGCGCAACTTAATGCAAAAGCCATGAATGTTTTATACTACGCCCTAGATGCAAATGAATTCAATAGGATTTCTACATGTAATTCTACTAAAGAGATATGGGATAGCTTAGAGGTAACTCATGAAGGTATAAATTAGGTAAAAGAGTCTAAAATCAATATGCTTGTTCATAGATATGAACTCTTCAAAATGAAACCTGATGAGTCTATTATCCAAATGTTTACTCGTTTCATTGATATCATTAATGGGCTTAAAAGTCTTGGTAAGTCCTATACTAATAGTGATCTTGTGAGAAAGGTACTTAGGTCTCTACCAAGAACTTGGGAAGCTAAAGTCATAGTGATTCAAGAGACCAAAGATCTTAATACTCTACCATTGGAGGAGCTTCTTGGATCACTTATGACATACGAACTCACCATGAAGCAACACAGTGAAAAAGAAACAAAAAAGAAGAAGACTATTTCTCTCAAGTCTGTTACTCAAGAAGAGAGAAACTCGGACCAATCAAATAATGAAGACGATGATGAAGAGCTTGCACTCATCACTAAAAAATTCAAGAGGTTCATGAAGAAGAGAAGGCAAGGATTGAAAAGAAAGCCATTAACCAAAGGAGAGCCTAGTAAAGAGAAAGAAAGAGAATAGCCCCTTATATGTTATGAATGCAAGAAGCCGGGGCACTTTAGGTCCAAATGTCCTCAACTTAAGAAGGGCCCAAAAAGGTTCAAAAAGAAGGCTATGGTGGCAACATGAAGCGACAATAATGATTCAAGCTCTAATGATGACACCCATGAAGAAGCCAGTCTTTGTCTCATGGCACATGAAAATGAGGTAATATTTGAACCTTCAAATGACTTTACGATTGATGAATTGCAAGAGGCTTTTAATGATCTAAAAAAGTTAGGATTAAAGAAAAAAGAGTTAAAAAAGCAAAATGAATATTTACTTAAAGAAAAAAAGAAATTTTAGCTAAAAATAAAGCTCTAATTCAAGAAAATTGGAACCTAAAATCTAAAGTAAATAAGCTAAAATCTATAGTAGATAAATTTACCCTAGTTCAAGTAAATTAAATATAATTCTAGAAAACCAAAGGACAATTTATGATAAAGTTGGTCTTCGTTATAACCCACTTAAGAAATAAAAATTTCTGAAGAACATATTTATGAACTTTCCTCAAAATATTGTTTTATGTTTCAACTATGGCAAATTAGGCCATAAATCCTTTGCATGCTATTCTAACAAATTTGGTAGCTCTCATGTAAAAATGATGTGGATTCCTAAACGAACCATTATGACTAACCAAAAAGGATCTAAGAAAGCTTGGGTACCTAAAGTTAAAATCTGATTTTCTTATAGGTATGTCTTGCATCTCGAGGATAAAAAAAAGGTTGGTATCTTGATAGTGGATGTTCAAGACGTATGACTGGTGATGAATCTTAATTCATCACTCTTGAAGCAAAAGATGGAGGGATGGTCACCTTTGGAGATAAAGGCAAAGAAAAGATCATTGGAGTAGGTAACATTAGTATCACTCCCTCCACTTTTACTAAAAATATTTTGCTAGTAGATGGTCTCAAGCATAAGCTTTTAAGTATTAGTCAATTATGTGATAAGGATTTTAAAGTCACTTTTGAAACTACTTTGTGCATTGTAACTAGTGTCACTAATGAAAACATGAGATTCATTGGATATGGGCATGAAAATATTTGCATGATAGATTTGAATGATTTATCTTTACAAAACATGCAATATCTAGTAACAATGAATACAAAGATTAGTGAAACTAGTTGGCTATGGCACCATAGACTCGCATATATAAGTATGCACTTTCCTTTTAAACTCATCAAAAAGAATTTAGTTGTTGGGCTATCCAAACTAAATTTTGAAAAAGATAAAATATGTGATGCATGTCAATTAGAAAAATAAACTAGAGTTTTATTCAAAAGTAAAAATATTGTTTCAACTTCTAGGCCATTAGAATTATTGCATATGGATTTATTTGGATCCACTAGAACTACAAGCTTAGGTGGAAAAAGATATAGATTTATGATTATTGATGATTTATCTTAATTTACATGGATTTTTTTTTGGCATCTAAGGATGAATCATTTTCGGCTTTTACCAAGTTTTATCAAAAAGTTGAAAATAAAAAAGGTCTTCAAATTCTTAAAATTTATAGTGATCATGGCATCGAGTTTGAAAATTATGATTTTGAAAAATTTTATGATGAAAAGGGCATTGATCATAACTTTTCTGCACTTAGGACATCCCAACAAAATGGGATAGTAAAGAGAAAGAATAGAACACTTGAAGAAATGGCTTATACCATGCTATGTGAAAGCCACCTTCCAAAGTATTTTTGGACGGAGGTAATAAACATGGCATGTTACATCTTAAATCATGCTTTAATTATATCTCTTTTAAAGAAAATACCTTATGAACTTTGGAAAGGAAGAAAACCCAACATTACTTACTTCCATATCTTTGATTGTCGATGTTTTATTTTAAATAATGATAAAGATAAGTTGGATAAGTTTGATGCTAAATCAGATGAAGTAATTTTTCTTAATTATTCTATCTCTAGTAAAGCCTTTAGAGTTTTCAATAAAAGAACTTTAGTTGTAGAAGAATTAATACATGTTGTCTTTGATGAAGCTAATGATCTTCCAACAAGAAAGAGAGAAGGTATTGATGATGCAGGTCAAATTATTGAAGGTATGAATGAGCTCACTATAAAGGATTCATTAGTCCAAAATGACAAGGTACTTGAAGAAAAAAAGAAGGATGAAAATCAACAAGAATAATCCAAAGATTCAAATGATCTTCCAAAAGAATGGAGGTATGTTCACAATCATCCCAAAGAACTCATCATTGGTGATCCTACACATGGGATAAGAACTCAATTCTCACTAAGAGATGTGAATAATTATTTTGCTTTTATCTCACATTTTGAATGAAAAACTATTGATGAAGCTGGAGAAGATCATAATTGGATATATGCAATGCAAGAAGAACATAATCAATTTAAAAGGAATAATGTATGGACCCTAGTTAAAAGACCAAAAGATCATCCTATAATTGAAACAAAATGAATGTTTAAAAACAAATTAGATGAAAATGGTAATGTCATAAGAAATAAAGCAAGATTAGTAGCTAAAGAGTATAACCAATAAGAAGGAATTGATTTTGATGAGACTTTTGCACCCATTACTAGACTAGAAGCTATAAGACTCTTACTTGCTTATGCATGTTTTATGAACTTCAAATTATTTCAAATGGATGTAAAAAATACTTTTCTAAATGGATTCATTATGGAAGAAGTATATGTAGAGCAGCCTCTTGATTTTGAAAATCATACTTTTCAAAACCATGTTTTCAAATTAAATAAAGCTTTATATGGTTTAAAATAAGCTCCTAAAGCTTGGTACGAAAGATTAAGTAAATTCTTGCTAAAAACTGATTTCACCAGAGAAAAAGTAGATACAACTCTTTTTATAAAAAAGAAAGATTGATGATATTCTTGTGATACAAATATATGTTGATGATATCATCTTTGGATCCACTAATGAAACTTTATGCCAAGATTTTGCCAAGCTCATGTAGAAAAAGTTTGAGATGAGCATGATGGAAGAACTCACTTTCTTCCTCGGACTCCAAATTAAGCAGTCTAAAGATGGATCTTTATAAGGCAAAGCAAGTATACAAAGAAACTTTTAAAAAGATTTAGAATGGAGACCTCTAAATGCATTAGTACACCTATGAGTCCTTCATGTAAGCTCGATAAGAATGAAAATGGTAAGAGTGTTGATTTAAAGCTTTAAAGAGATATGATAGGATTCTTGTTATATCTTACTGCTAGTAGGCTTGATATCATGTTCAGTGTTTGTATGTATGCAAAATTTCAATCCAATCCTAAAGAATCTCACTTAAATACTGTTAAAAGAATATTGAAATATTTAAATGAAACTCAAACTTTAGGCTTATGATTTTCCAAACAATCATCCATAAATTTGATAGGATACTCAGATGCAGACTTTGCTGAATGTAAATTAGACAGAAAAAGTACTAGTGGAACGTGCCAATTTCTTGGAGTGAACTTAATCTCTTGATTTAGCAAGAAACAAAATTCAGTGGCATTGTCTATGGCCGAGGCCGAATACATTGTAGTCGAAAGTTATTATGCTTAAATCTTGTGGATTAAGCAACAACTCGAAGATTTGGAGTAAAACTTAATAACATTTCCATAAGATGTGATAACACTAGTGCCATCAACTTAACTAAAAATTCAATCCAACATTCTTGGTCAAAACACAGAAATTAAACATCATTCCATAAGAGAGCATGTGCAAAATAATGATGTATTGATTGACTTTATTTGCTCTGAAAAATAATAGACGAACATCTTTACAAAATTTTTGAATGAAGATAAATTTTGCGAAACTAGAAGGGAGTTAGGTATCTTGAATCCACTATCTTAAAGATCTCAAGTGGTCTTTCTCAAAATCATCCTATCAATGAACCTTTTAAAATAGAATCCACTCATTTCCCTTATCAAAAATTTCTTGATTCTCACTCTTGATCCTTATTTTGTTCAAAAGAAAGCTAAATTAAAATTTTGATCTAGATGGGGCACCCCTTGGGTCGCCCCATGCGAAAAGGGACATCCTAAGGGATGCCCCAAAGGGTATTTTTGTCCTTCTCCCAAATTTCTTCTTAGGGCTTTAAGGAAACGGGACCTGTTCATCTCTGCATTTCCCACAGGTCATCCCGTTCTCTTCCTTCTCTCAAGCATTCATCTCCTCTCTTCCGCCGAACCTATTCTTGCCAAAATCCCTCTATAACCACCTTCCAAGCTGCACCAAACCTCCTCCAAAGTGAACTCCCATCGATTCTCTATCCCTTCCTTCTCTTATTCCTATTATTTCTCTTCTATCTCTCAATCTACCGCAAGCCCTAATTTTCAATCAAACCCAAGTTTCTTTTGAAAGATCCACTCTCTCCGACAAACCTTTCACATCCTTAATCCTTCTTCCCTCTCTCTGTCACTATCCTACTGCTGTTCCCACTGCTGCTCAATGAATGGGTCCATAGATGAAGCTTCCTCAGCACCGAAAGTCCACCCATGGGCTAGAGGAAGAATAGAGGAAGAAGAAGAAGGCCACTTTGGCTTCTGATCTAGCACCTATTCTGGCACCCTATGCTTCTCTGGTAACTTCCAGCAAGAAACTCCTTTCCGATAGAAAGATTGCTCTGAGAAAAAATATTAATTTTTATTTTTTAGAAAAAAATAGATTTTCATTTGATGAAAAGATAAAATCTTTGGGTTGGGGTTCGTTGCGCACTTTGAAAGAAATAATTTTCATTGATTTGGTTCGAAAGTTTTACCAAAATTTTATGTTTCCTGATGGAAGAGTAAGATCATTAGTTAAGGATGTCATGGTAGAGTTTGATACTCAGCAATTAGGCTTTCTCATCCATCTGTCCTATGAAGGATCTACCTCTAATAGACTATTGAATAAAGAAAATGGGCTAAGATCTATTTTATGAAAGGATGAAGTTAGTGGGATTGAAAAATTAGATGCTAGTAGAGACCTTAGTGTGGAAATGAGGGTACTCCATCACATTGTCTGCACCATTTTCTTCCCTAGAGCTGGTAGGTTTGACTTGTTATCTAGTAGGAATCTATGTATTATGCATCATATTGTGTGTGAAATCCCTTTGAGCTTATCAGCCCTAATGATTGATGCCATGCGAGAGGCAGTGACTAGATTGAAAGCCCCTTTACCTTATGACATAGCACTCACTAAGATCTTTAAGAGCTTTGGAGTAGATTTTGAAGGAGAGGCTGCTGCCTACTTAGCATAGACTGATACTTACAATGCAAATTCCTTATATCATATGGGTTACATCTGAGTTTGTGATCGATGGACCAGAGGTGGTAGAGCAGCTGAGGAGGAAGAGGAGGATAGAGTAGAGGAGGAGAGACCATCTTCATCTCCTCGTGATCATAGAGCATCTCCTGATATCTAGTTTGTATCTGATCACGAGGTTGATCCCTCAGAGTCTGTAAGGAGGGATGCACCTATACCACCATCAGTGAGTAGAGATACAGTCATCAAATTTAGAGATGATCAGCTTAGGATGATTACTGACCTTTTATCACAACCAATTGCCATTCTTGTATCTCAACAGATTGCCAACTTTGTATCTCAATAGATTGCCAATTGTGTATCATGGCAGGTTGCTGATCATTTGTCTCAGCAGTTGGCTAGCAGGTTCACCTTGAGTTTTGCTCAAGAGAAGAGATCCCAGACTGACCCACCACCTGATCAGTTGATGGTTCCTCACCTCACTACACTCTTTCAGAAGCTCACTGCTCAGTCTGCTCGCCTTGAAGAGCTTGAGGGATTAATATTGAGATTGATTGGTAGGGTCTTGGATTTACAACGATGGTGATGGGGTTAGGGATCCCTCGATCGAACAAGTTTGTCCCTCTGATTTTTATTTTGTCGGCAGAGGGTGACAATCTTCACCGTGCACTGGAGGCAAGGATTCAGTCCATGAGGGATGAGGTGAGAGGTTCTAGTGAGGATATTGTTGCCCAACTATGCAACCCAAGAGGAGGGGTGAATTGGATTTTTAAAATTTTAATGCTAATTTAAAATTATCAAGATTGATTGATGATATGCAAGTAGTGTGTGTGAAGCAATTTAGGTTAAATGAAAATATAAAAAACTTGAGAGAAAGAATTTAACAAACTAAGAAAAAAAAGATAGCAAGCACACCACAAACAATAAAGATTTATAGTGGTTCAGTATTTTTCTTGCACCTACATCCACTCTCCAAGCTTCTACATGGAAATTCAAAATCACTAAATATATTCAACTAGAATACAACATCAGTACCTCCGACCCTAGCTATTCCAAGCTAGCACACTTATTTTTTAGATACAAGCCAATCCTACATACTCCGATTTAAGGTTTGGATCAACCCTCCCAAGTTTGGGAACCCCCTCAAAACATGAAACAAAATATTGAAGCAGAGTATAAGAGTTAATGATAATCAAATACAAATTTACTGTTAGATATGTGTGCCCTAAAAGCCAGAATTGACTGACACTTGTAATACACTTCTAACAGCAAAATTGTAATTTTGACTATAAATAAAAAAGTGGATTATTTTCTGTCACATATGTGTATTTAGTGTTTATGATAAATCCTTCGAGTTAATGGTAATGATAAAACTTATTTTCAAGAGTTAAAAATTTAAAACATAAATTTTTATTTATTAACTCATAAAATGCTCTTGACCGTAGGATCATCATGAGGATGGTGATTGATCTGAAAGATTAGTGTACAATTGCTTCTTTGTAGTAGATGAGTCTTAATTCTATGGTATAGAGATACCGGAGTGAGAGTATAGGTACTCATTAGAGAACGAGGGCACTGAGCGTAACCACCTCGAGTAGTCATAAGGAAGTCTACCTTCTTATCGATGACTAACTCGATGCTGCAGTGGTGTGTCTGGTTCTTTGACCTGAGGTGCATCGGCAGTTCACCTTGAGGGTGTTATAGCTTGACTACACCATGACTCGATCTTCTAGCCATTCAGAATCCTGAGGTGTATGTTGGCTATAGCATGTTCATTATAGGAATTGGATTGCACCAAGATGGAATCTATCAACCTCGATGGATGAGCAGCCCTATGATGATCATGAGAATCAAGTCCATAAGCCCATGGCCATGGCAGAGAGAGTAAAATAATAGAAAAAGTTTCTATTAAGGTTTTCATAATCGGACTTGAATCGAATGATTAAATCATATGATAGAAATTAGGGTTTGACGAGTTCACCTTAACCCTAATCTAATCGGAGCTCAAGATAGAAGAACTTAATCACAAAAGTAGCTACACCGAGAGGTTCATTTTCAGTTTTGATGGGTTGCCACCATATGCTGCTAGGTGCCATTGGTTGATTTTGGGAGCAATTAGAATGATTTAGATGATCGATCATTCTAAGTTGTCTAAATCAGAAGAGTTCTGATCCATCAAAAGGAGTTTTGATGATGTCGATGATGGAGATCATAAAATATCCCATTATCATATAGTACTGAACCTAACTAGATCACACAAATAAGGATTTGGATCTAGATATCAACAATTGGACTAACTCAGTTCAATTGATTTGAATAAGATTCAATTAGGTTCAAGAAAATCGTGCTAGCATACGATTGAGCCTAACATTCTTCTTTTTCTATCTTAAAAGTTATCGCGACTGAGCCAAATGAGTTTGTGCTCACTCAGGTACCTTTACCTAGTCTGACTGGAGCTTGTCTAACTCAGAAAAGGATTGTCTTAATTTATGAGATAAATTTGAGACAACACCTATCATTTTCCATCATCTGTTAATTCTTATACTTTGACTTGGTCAAACGTTGACCTTTGACCCTTTGACATCTGCCCATGTGTCATACACTTATTGGAGAGCAGATAGGGGCTTGTCCCCTCTCTAAAAATTGGAAAGAAGGAGGCACGTGCCCACATGCCTAGGATGGCGTGCGCCCATGGATAGGGATGCTAGAGTCCCATATGGATGGGACTCCAGGTTGCTTCTTGGTTTCTACTTAGGTGGCCCTTGGGTATCTACTTTGACTAGTTTTAGATGCTATCTAAGCATGTACCTAGGGGTCTCTCATCTAATTGGATCAGGTGATGTCATCCCACCAATCAAACTTAGATCTGATTGAATGAAGCAACGCGATTGACCGAGGTGATGTAGCACTGCATGGCGCAGCAGAGTCTATAAATAGACCCTATCTGCACCCACTTTCAATAGAGTTCATCTCAAGCCATGCCCCAAGGCTGTCATTCCCCCTTCTCCATGCCACCATCTGGCCCTCTCCCTCCTCTCCATGCCCAAGAAAGTTGGGTCCTTCAGATTAGTGCGAGTCAGGCAAGGAAAGGCTGATGAAAAAGAAAGAAGGCAGCACTACTGCAGAGACGATGGATGACCTTCAGAAGGTATTTTGAAAATCCTCCAAATCAGATCAAGATCTAATTTTTGGAGAAAAGAAAGAAAAGGAGAAGGTCTCTAGATCTAGCCCGAGTGGATACCGATAGAGGCCAGGCGCTTGCATGGCTAGATCCAGAACCTTAGACCTTTGGTAGGATCATCAACAAGAAATCAGATTACCTAGAATCGAGGTAAAATTAATTTAGAATTAATTTAGTTTTATTTTTTTAATTATCAGATCATAAATCAAATCTAAAATATGTCAGATCTGATCTAGATCTAGGAGATGATTTTTGAAATATGCCTCTCGATCCAATCAGATCTGAACGAATCTGATTCCGAGAAATTAGGATTTTCCTTCAACTGGTATCAGAGCCAAGTTCTTATTAAATTAGATCTGATTTAATTTAATTAATTAATGATTTTAGATATGACATTATATGTGATTAGATCTAAAATCAAAAAATTAAAAATTAAAATAAATTAATTTAGATCTAATATATATGAGATACATAACTAGACTAGGAATAGAATTGTTCTATGTGTAGTCTAGTTTGATCATAATTTTTATTTGATTAAAAATAATTTTTAGATCTATTTATTTTCTATTTTTTTGATATTATAAATATTATAATTAGATATAAAAATAAAAAATAAAATAAAATTAATTATTCATATGAGATATGATAGTTGCATGTTTAGACTAGTTGTAGAATAGTTCTGCAAAATTAGGTCTAGATTAAATTTTATTTGATATAATCAAATTTAAATTTTATTTTTTAGATGATTATGAGATAATTTAGATCTAAAAATATGCATGCATGATATATGAGATGTATGCAAAACATGTTTTAATTAGATCTAATTTTTTATATGATGTGATATATGCTGTAGATCTAATTTAGTTTTGTAGATTAGTTATATTTTTTATTAAGGCATTCCCCTTGGTCGTCCGATCGTAAGAACAAAGTAGGGCATAAAGACCCTCTTCTCCCATTTGATGGGATGTTCTTATGATGTGTAGGGGTGCTGCGCATTCGTCCTTAATCAAAAATTAAAAACTTACTTTCTGCAAAACCCTAGATCCTGAAACCCTATGATCCTTTTACATGTTTTATTTATGAATCCTAACTTAATTGAGAATTAAGTTTATGAAATATCAATTAGGTCTAAAATTAAGAATTTCAGATCTAAGACATTCATAAATTGGGTTTCGAGCTTGGAAAGCTTAATTAGGTCTAGCGGTTGATCAAACCGAATCAAGAGTTGGTTAGATGGGATCAACAATGATTAAATTGACCAGCCTAATAGGATTAAGTCTGGGTAAAGATCGAGTCACATGATGTGATCGATCAAGCTAAGACCTAATTAGGCTTAGTGGTTAGAGTCTGGATTGTAGGCTAACCCGATTGGTTCTGTCTCAATAATTTGGTGTCTAAGGTAAGTTTGGCAGATACGATCGACTGATTTTTAATTGGGAGCTACTCGACTCGAATGCATTCTTATCGAGTTAATGGCATATCCCTTCCACCGGTCTCACTTACCTAGCCATGTTTGTTGACTCAGTTCTGATCTGAGGTGGTCAATAATCCGAGCTAACCCATGCCACTAGGTTAGTCATAATGGTTATGACTATGTCAAGTCTAGTTTAATGAGACCTAAATCAAATCTCCCTAAGAAAAGATTAAGTCTAAGGTCTTCCACCATTATAGATGTGCGGGCCCTTTCTGAGTTGATTGTTCTCGGCTGGTTACAGTGGCTCAGTTGCACCGAAAAGATGCAACCATATCTATTAGGCATTGGATGCTACAGGCTGGAGGATGAATTGGGCTCAATATTTTGGATACGGTGAGAGACTCAATTAGAAATCTAATCTATGCAAATGGTGGATCTGACTTAACTAAAGAGTGGATCAATATTTTGGACACGGTGAGATTCATGAATTAGAGATCAAGTTTGGATGCATCATGATTAGAGAATCATTGAACAAGAGTTGTTCACCCATTAGCTAACCCATCACCAATAACTATTAGGTGAGGTGATGAGTAAGTCGGTGGGACCGCACCACCCATTAAAAATCAGTAATCATGGAGATTTTTGTATCTCTACAGAGAAAGTATAGGAATCTGAGAAAATAGTAGAAGCTAATTTATTTAAAAATAAAATTTTTAAATAAATTGGTTAAGTCTTAATTATAATATCTAACTAGAAACTTTGACTCTATACAGAAAAATATCTGCATCTAACCCACTAGCATGAATCCTGGACACCCATAGACTGACCAAACCAAATTACAAGGATTAGCTCCAAAACTTCAAAATCATTTTGGATTCTGAGAAGTTAACTCATGTATTGGACTAGGATCCTTCCATCTTACCAGCTCGTCCATCCAGTGAACAGAGAGCATCTCTAGATAAGTGGACTGATGAAGATAATAAGGCCAGATACTACATGTTGGGCTCGATGTCTGATGAGCTTTAGCGCCAACATGAAGATATCAGAATTGCTCGCCAAATGTTGGTTCACCTACAGGAGATGTTTGGTGAACAGAGTCATGCAGCAAAGTACCAAGTCACTAAACGACTGTTCAAGGCTAAGATGCATGATGGGCAGTCAGTCCAAGATCATTGTCTGATGATGATCAAGGACTTGGAAGAGCTTGAGAAGCTCGGAGTGAGGTTGGACTTGGATTTGTAGAGTGACATAATTCTGCAATCCTTGATTGATGCATTTGGGCAGTTCATCATGAACTACCATATACATAAACTTCAAAACTCCTTGGTCGAACTTATAAACATGCTGGTTACCACTGAGCTTTCCATGAAAGATTCTAAAGGCTCAGTACTTGAGATGGAATGTACTTCTTTCAAAAAAAAGTTTATTGGAAAGAAGAAGAAGTCTGCGAAAAAGCAGAAGGTGGAAGGAGGAAAGAAGAAAAAGGTAGAGCTGAAGAAGAAGGCTGCTGATAAAGAAAAATATTTCCATTGAAATAATGATGGCCACTGAAAGCGGAACTACCCTACTTACTTGGCCACCCTAAAGAAGAAGGAGGCAGGTCCTTCTGAAGGTATGCTTGTTATTAAGTCTAACCTTATGGTTTCTTCTGCATCTAGTTGGATGCTTGACTCTGGTTCTAGTGCTCACTTGTGCACTTCTATGCAGGGTCTTGAGGATAGTAAGAGGCTGAGGGATGGTGAGATGATCCTATGCATCAAAAATGGAGCAAGGATTGTTGCCGTGGCTGTGGGAACATACCCTCTTCGACTACCATCTGGTTTAGACTTAGTATTAAAAGACTATTATTATGTGCCTACAGCAAGCAGGAATTTAATTTCTATTTCTTGCCTTGTATTAGAAGGCTATGTAATTAGTTTTCTTAAGGACCATTGTAACATTCTTTATGAAAAAAATAAAATTGCAAATGGTTTTTTTATTAACGATCTTTATCAGTTACATGATGATGTATTTGTTTTTAACTTTGAGCAAAATGTGAATGCCATAAAATCAAAACATCTTAGGGATAGTCCTAATGATAGGTATCTATGGCACCTAAGATTAGATCATATAGCAGAAGATAGGATTAACAAATTGAAGAAAACTGAGCTATTGAGTCCATTGACTTTCGAGTCATATCCAATTTGTGAATCCTATCTTCATGGCAAAATGACCAAGCTTCCTCTTCAACTTGGTATCAAGATTCCAAGTTCTTATTAAATTAGATCTGATTTTATTTATATTAATTAATGATTTTAGATATGACATTATATGTGATTAGATCTAAAATCAAAAAATTAAAAATTATAAATAAATTAATTTAGATCTAATATATATATGAGATACATAACTAGACTAGGAATAGAATTGTTCTATGTGTAGTCTAGTTTGATCATAATTTTTATTGATTAAAAATAATTTTAGATCTATTTATTTTCTTATTTTTGATATATAAATTTATAATTAGATATAAAAATAAAAAATAAAAAAAATTAATTATTCATATGAGATATGATAGTTGCATGTTTAGACTAGTTTAGAATAGTCTGCAAATAGGTCTAGATTAAAATTATTTGAATTGATCGAATTTAATATTAATTTTTTTAGATGATTATGAGATAATTTAGATTTGGAAAACATGCATGCATGATATATGTGATATATACAAAACATGTTTTAATTAGATCTATTTTTTATATGAGATATATGCTTAGATCTAATTTATTTTTATAGATTAGTTATATTTTTTATTAAGGCATTCCCCTTGGTCGTCCGATCGTAAGAACAAAGTAGCATAAAGACCCTCTTCTCCCATTTGATGGGATGTTCTTATGATGTGTAGGGGTGCTGCGCATTCGTCCTTAATCAAAAATTAAAAACTTACTTTCTGCAAAACCCTAGATCCTGAAACCCTATGATCCTTTTACATGTTTTATTTATGAATCCTAACTTAATTGAGAATAAGTTTAGAAAATATCAATTAGGTCATAAAATTATATAGCATGTTCATTGTAGGAATGGATTCACCAAGATGGAATCTATCTACCTCGTGGATGAGGAGAGCCCTATGATCATGAGAATCAAGTCCATAAGCCCATGGCCATGGCAGAGATGAAATAATAGAAAGAGTTTCTATTAAGGTTCACATCGGACTTGAATCGAATGATTAAATCATATGATAGAAATTAGGGTTTGACGAGTTCACCTTAACCCTAATCTGATCGGGGCTCAAGATAGAAGAACTTAATCACACAAGTAGCTGCACTGAGAGGTTCATTTCAATTTTGATGGGTTGCCACCATATACTGCTAGGTGTCACTGGTAGATTTTGGGAGCAATTAGAATGATTTAGATGATCGATCATTCTAAGTTGTCTGAATCAGAAGAGTTCTGATCCATCGAAAGGAGTTTCGATGATGTCGATGATGGAGATCATGACATATCCCATTACCATATAGAACTGAACCTAACTGGGTCACACAAACAAGGGTTTGGATCTGGATATCATCAATTAGACTAACCCAGTTCAATTGATTTGAATAAGATTCAATTAGGTTCAAGGAAATCGTGCTAGCACACGATTGAGCCTAACATTCTTCTTTTTCTATCTTAAAAGTTGTCTCGACTGAGCCAAATGAGTTTGTACTCACTCAGGTACCTTTACCTGGTCTGACTGAAGCTTGTCCAAGTTAGAAAAGGATTGTTTTAATTTATAAGATAAATTTGAGACAACACCTGCCATTTTTCATCACCTGCTAATTCTTGTACTTTGACTTGGTCAAATGTTGACCTTTGACCCTTAGACATCTGCCCATGTATCATGCACTTATTGGAGAGCTGATAGGGGCTTGTCCCCTCTCTGGAAATTGGAAAAAGAAGGTGCACGCCTAGCATGGCGTGCGCCCATGGATAGGGATGCTGGATCCCAGACGGATGGGACTCCAGGTTGCTTCTTGGTTTTTACTTAGGTGGCCTTTGGGTATCTACTTTGATCAGTCTTAGGCACCATCTAAGAATGAACCTATGGGTCTCTCATCTTATTGGATTAGGTGATGTCATCCCACCAATCAGATTTAGATCTGATTGAACGAAGCAACGCGATTATCCGGGGTGATGCAGCACTGCATGGCACAGCAGAGTCTATAAATAGACCCTGTCTGCGCCCACTTTCAATAGAGTTCATCACAAGCCATGCCCTAAGGCTGTCCCTCTCCCTTCTCCATGCCATCATTTGGCCCTCTCCCTCCTCTCCATGCCCAAGAAAGTTGGGTCCTTCAGATTAGTATGAATCAGGCAAGGAAAGACTGACGAAAAAGGAAGAAGGCAGCACTGCTGTAGAGACGATGGGTGATCTTCAGAAGGTGTTTTGAAGATCCTCCAAATCAGATCCAGATCTAATTTTTGGAGAAAAGAAAGAGAAAGAGAAGAGCTCCAGATCTAACTCGAGTGGATACCAGTGGAGGCCAGGCGCTTGCGTGGCTAGATCCAAAACCTCAGGGCTTTGGCAGGATCATCAACGGGTAATCAGATTACCTAGAATCAAGGTAAAATTAATTCAAAATTAATTTAGTTTTATTTTTTAATTATCAGATCATAAATCAGATTTGAAATGTGTCAGATCTGATCTAGATGTAAGAGGTGATTTTTGAAATATGCCTCTCGATCCAATCAGATCTGAACGAATCTGACCCTGGAAAATCAGGATTTTCTTTCATTTAGCTCCCTTAATGAGTAAATAAAACCTTAAAAATGCTTTTCACAATAATGGAGGAAGCTTTTCTAATTTTTTTTCAAGGTTGTTGGAGACTTAAATGAGCTCTTGAGATGTTGGTGAACTTGAAATGAAAGCTTCTTTGCTTGAAGATGACTTTTGCTTGGGGCTGAATTGAATTTATGAAATCTCTTATGTTCTTTCCATTTTATAGTCTTTCAAATCTTCAATGGGTGGAAGAGAGAATTCTGGACAAGATTTATAGCCATTAGAGATCTTAAATAAATCATTAAAAGCTGTCAAAACTGAATGAAACTAGCCATTACAGAAGATTTCCATCATAGGGTTTGACTCATGGATCGAACTCTGGCATAGGGGTCGACCTCGAGGTTGACCTTTGAGACAAAATTCAGAAAATCAATCATTCTATATTTTTGGCCTTTGAAATAGTAAAGGTTGACCCTGGGGTTGACCCTTGGCATAGAGACACCATGCCAAACATCCCATTTCAGTAGGGGACGACCTAGGGGTCGACCCTTTTGCTTCAAACTTGATTTTTCCTCAAAATATGCATCTAAAAATTATGGAACAACCTCCAAAGGATCAAAAATCTTCTATACTTGCTCTTGAGGCTCTCAGATCACAATTTGATAAAATTATGATTTTGCTCCTAAAATATAAAAAAAAATTTTAAGTCAAATTCATTAGTAATCCCCTCAAATGCTTTGTAATCATCAAAATCAATTTTTGGAGCAACAATCTCCTCCTTTTCGATGATGACAAAATATTTAAGTATAAGCAAAAATAAAGCATGTAGAAGTAGATTACTTATAGTTAGACATTCAAATTATTTGCAATATGTATAAGTTGATTACATATGGTTAGACATTCAAATTATTTGTAAAAGAGTTTGACTTACTTATTCCTTTTGTTAATTTTACTTTAGTTTTGCTTATAGCCCAATTTTATTTCCTCTATTTCTTCATTTTGACATCATCAAGTAAGATCTTAAGGGATTTTAAAATTCAAAAAGAAAAAGCCTCTTCTTTAATTTATTCTATATGTTTTCTTATTAGAACAAGAGTTTATAACAAAACTTTCAGTTTGCTTATATACGACACAGTATTTTTAGCATATCATAATGAAATTTTAGCCAATTCATAGAGGTTACATTTTATATCATTCAAATAATATCATCATATTCATATAAACATTCTAGACATAATAAACTATAACATTAAGTCAACAAAATATATAACTGCTAAAGGTATCAAAAAACATTCATTAGAGTTAGGCCATCAAAACATACACAATTCATGGATATAACTATCCATGATCCAAGCAGCCAATAGTACCAATGCCATAAGTTAGATCTAAAAAAAATTATAGCCAACCATGACTTGATCAATAACTCATAGAAACAACTAAGAGATACTGGATCATAACCTAATACAAAGATGACTAGACTAGATCTAGTTGAGATCATGGTTGGAAGTATTTGAATCAGATTAGGAATCAGAGATGTGATGAAGTGTGTCAAATGGTAGATGTATCAAATTTAAAAATTAAATAAAAATTTAAAAAATTAAATCAAATCAAATGAATCAGCTTTCCTGAAATATCAAAGGCTCTCCATCTTTTTGAATGAATATGATTCTTTGAACATATTTTCAAGTATGTACCTTTAAGCTTTAAGAGCTTTTCAAAGATTTGAATAGTAAAATCAAGCATAATATTTAATTTTTTTTTTTTCTTAAATAAATTTTAGTCAATTAAGCTCGAAAAAGAGATGTATCAGAAATGTATCAAGCAAAACAAAGATAGTATCAGAGTAAAAATGATTTTACAAAAATTTCTAAAGTCATATTAAAAATTTTGTATTATATTCATATTTTTAAATAAGTTTTAAAATTAGAAGTATGTATCAAAATTAATTTATTTATAGTGAGAATATATTTCAAATTAGTTTTAACTTTAATTAGTTATCAAAAATGATTTGACAATCAAATCAATTAAATTTAAACTAAATAATCACATGAAGGCTTAAGTTAAAAGGACCATAAAATAATCAAAATTCATTGTCCTTAACTTAAATTAATTAAAATATTTAGTCAAGGCTAACTAGATAATATTTAACAAACAAACATCTTTCCCCTTGTTTTTTAAGAGCAAAAACCAAAAAATTCATCACATGATATTTTTTCCCTATTTTTCATAATTATTTTTGGATAAATTTATCTTTTAGCTTTTCTTCTCCATTTTGAAAGAATACAATAAATTTAGAATGAATATCTTTTCTCTTTTTTTTAAAATTTTATTTATGAACAATATGGATTAAAAACACATCTCCCCTTTTTTGAATAAAATAAATGCATTAAACAAAATTATTTTGAACCTCAAAGATTCAAAAGAGATGGAACATTGATCATTCAAAGCAAATTATAAGATATATTCAATTTTTTAGAGATCATCTCTTGTTTTCTTTTATTATTATTATTATATATATATATATATATTTTAAGATCAATAAAATATAAGATAAATATTAAGCTGTCTGATATCAATTAATTAAAAACTAAAATCCTCTTTTAATATTTGGTTTTAATAGCTTCTTTGAAATATTTTTCTTGACATCAATATCAAAAGACCTAAAAAGAGTATTTTTCTTAAATTTATTTTTTAAAATTAATCAATCTAAATAAGCATGAATATTCATCAATAATCCTCTTTTAAAATCAAAAATGATTTTTTAATACTAATTAATTTTTAAAAAAATAATAATATGATCAAAATGTGTAAAATATAAATAGTTGCTTAAAATGAATTCAAATGATCAAAATCATTAGAATGCTCAAATAAATCCATAAGATGAGTAAAGTACAATTGTTTATCCATAATTTTTTTTATTAAATTTAAAAATAATTTTTCTTCTTATAGTCAAGAAAAAGATAAGAAGGATGAATAATTTTTAACTTAAAGCAATAAAATTAAGTCTCAAGGATTAATCCAAAAATATTAGTAGAGGATAAGTTGGGATCAAAAGAAGGATATTTAAGCAAAAGGATCTAGAATTCCCAATTCTCTTCCAATTTTATAAAATTTATCTTCACTCAAGATCTTAGTAAAAATATCGGCCAATTATTTTTTAGTACAAACATAATAAAAAATTATGTCATTATTTTGAACATGTTCTATTATGAAATAAAGTCTTATTTCAATGTGTTTTGATCTAGAGTGTTGGATTGAATTCTTAGATAGATTTATGACACTAGTATTATCATATCTTATGAAAGTTTTGTTTAGTTTAATACCAAAGTCATCAAGTTATTGCTTAATCCATAAGATTTGTGCATAGTAGCTTTCAGTTGTCGGAGATAATGCTACCAAATTTTGCTTCTTGCTAAACCAAGAGATTAAGTTAACTCCTAGAAATTGGCAAGTTTTACTAGTATTTTTTCTATCTAATCTATATCCAGCAAAGTCTACATCTGAATATCCAATTAAATTGATTGATGAATTCTTAGAGTACCATAAACCTATGGATTGAATTTCTTTTAGGTATTTAAATATTCTTTTTACAAAAATTAAATGTGATTCTTTTGGATTAGATTGAAATCGTGCATATAAACAAACACTAAATATAATATCTAATCTACTAGCAATTAAATACAATAAAGAACCTATCATGCTTCTATAAATCTTTGTTTCAATACTTTTACCTCCTTCATCCTTGTCAAGTTTACATGATGGACTCATGAGTGTACCAATGGCTTTGGAGCTCTCCATCCCAAATCTTTTAAGTAGCTCTCTTATATACTTGCTTTCGGTGATAAACATCCCTTTCTTTATTTGTTTGATTTAAAGTTCAAGAAAGAATGTTAGTTCATCCAATATGATCATCTCGAACTCTCCCTACTTGAGCTTAGCAAAATCATTACATAAAGTTTCATTAGTAGACCCAAATATAATGTCATCAATATATATTTGTATTACTAAGATGTCATCATGATCTCTTTTAATTAAAAGGGTTGTATCTACATTTTCTCTTGAAAATCCATTATTAAGCAACTTAATCTTTCATACCAAGCCCTAGGTGCTTGTTTTAAATCATATAATGCTTTATTTAATTTAAAAATATAATTTGAAAAAGTATGATTTTCAGAACCAGAAGGTTATTCTACATAAACTTCTTTGGCAATATATCTATTTAGAAAAGCACTTTTAACATCCATTTGAAATAACTTAAAATTCATAAAGCATGCACAAGCGAGTAAAAGTCTAATTACTTCTAGTTTAGCAACAGGTGCAAAAGTCTCATCAAAATTAATTTTTTCTTCTTAATTATAATTCTTTGCAACTAATCTTGCTTTATTCCTAATTATATTTCCATTTTCATCCAATTTATTTCTATATACCCATTTTATGCCAATTATTGGATGATTTTTAAGTCTGATACTAAGGTCCATACATTATTTCTTTCAAATTAATTAAGTTCCTCTTGCATTGCATTTATCCAATTATAATCTTTTTTGGTTTTATCTATAGTTTTAGGTTCAAAATGAGAAACAAAAGCAAAATGATGATATGCATCTCTAAGTGAAGAGCGAGTTCCTACCCCATGTATAGGATCACCAATAATTAGTTTTTTGGGGTAATTGTGAACATACCTCCATTCTTTTGGAAGATCATTTGTACCTTTAGGTTGTTCTCATTGTCCTTCACTTTCATTTTCTTGCTTGTCTTCATGATCATCTTTATTTTGAATTATTGAATCTTTTAAAGTGATCTTCTTCATCCCTTCTATAAGGAGAGCTGCATCATCAATACCCTCACTCTTTCTTGATGAAAGATCGTTAGTCTCATCAAAGACAACATGTATTGACTCCTCTACAACTAAAGTTCTTTTATTAAAAACTCTAAAAGCTTTACTAGAGGAGGAATTATCAAGAAAAATAGCTTCATCAAATTTTGCATCAAATTAACCTAGTTTTTCTTTACCATTATTCAAAATAAAACATCGACAACCAAAAACATGAAAATATACAATGTTAGGTTTTCTTCCTTTCCATAGCTCATAAGATATTTTCTATAAAATTGGTCTAATTAAGGTACGGTTTAAGATGTAACATGCCATATTAATTGCTTCCATCCAAAAGTATCTTGGGAGGTTGCTTTCACATAGCATGGTATGGGTCATTTCTTCTAGAGTTCTATTTTTTCTTTCAACTATCCCATTTTGTTGGGGTGTCCTAGGTGCTGAAAAATTATGGCTTATTCTTTTTTCATCATAAAATTTTTCAAAATCTTGATTTTCAAATTTAGTTCCATGATCACTTCGAATGCTTTGAATTGAAAATCCTTTTTCATTTGTAAATTTTTGATAAAACTTTGAAAAAATATAAAAAGTTTCATCTTTGTGTGCCAAAAAGAAAATCTATGTAAAAAATGAGTAGTCATCGATAATTATAAAATCATAACATTTTTCATCTAATCTTGTTATTCTTGTAGGACCAAATAAATCCATGTGCAATAGTTTTAATGGCCTAGAAGTTGAAACAATGTTCTTAGATTTAAATGAAACTCTAGTTTGTTTACCTAGTTGGCATGCATTACAAATTTTATCTTTTTCAAAGTTCAATTTTGGTAAATCGGTAACTAATTTTTTTTTGATAAGCTTTGAAAGTGAATGCATACTAACGTGTGCAAGCCTACGGTGCCAAAGCCAACTAGTCTCATTAATTTTGGCATTCATAGCTACTAAATATTGCATGTTTATCATATAAAGATCATTCAAATCTACCATATAAAGATTACCATGTCTATATCCAACAAACTTAATGCCATCATCATTGGGACTAGTTACAATGTATAATGAAGATTTAAAAATTACTTAGTAATTCTTGTCACAAAGTTGACTAATGCTTAAGAGATTGTGTTTCAAACTATTTACTAATAAAATATTTTCAATATACTTGAAGGGAGTGATACCAATGTTACCTATACCGATAATCTTTTCTTTGCCATTGTCTCCAAAGGTGACCATTCCTCCATTTTTAGCATTAAGCATGATGAATTAAAACTCATCACTAGTTATGTGTCTTGAGCATCCGCTATCAAGATACCATCTTCGATTTTCTTCTTTGGATGCAAGACACACCTATATGTAAAATCAAGTCCTTACTCTAGGTACCCAAGTTTTCTTGGGTCCTTTAAGATTAGTCACAATGGTTCCTTTTGGAACCCATATTTTTTTTATATTTAAATTATTAGAGAAATATGTATAAGATTTGTATCCTAGTTTACCACATTTAAAGCAGGTAATATTTAAAAATTTATTATTTTATGAATCTATAAAAGTATTTTTTAAAAAATTTTGTTTTCTTAGGGGGTTATAGCCTAGACCAGTCTTATCATAAATGGTCTTTTGATTTTCAAGAATCATATGAAGTTTATTTAAACTTAAAATAAAATTTTTAACTATCGACTTTAGCTTATCGATTTTATTTTTCAAATTTAGGTTCTTTTGAGTTAAGACTAGTTTTTTACTTAGGATAATTTTATTTTCTTTTAGCAAGACTTGATTCTTAAATTTTAGATCTTTATTTTTAGTTCCTAATTTCTTTAAATATTCTACTAAATCATAGAAGGCTTCTTGAAGTTTTTTTAATATAAATTTATTTAAGATTTTAGCATTTATCTTATTTTCATATGCCATAAGGCATAGATTGACTTGTTCATGAGCTTCTTTCTCCTCAAAACTTGAGTCATCACTGTCACTCCATCTTGCCACCATAATCCTTTTCTTGTATTTCTTAAAAATTTTTTTAAGTTAAGAATATTCAAACCTAAAGTGCTCCGACTTCTTACATTATTAGCAAATAAAGGGCTGCTCCCTATCCTTTTCCTTGCTATGCTCCCCTTTGGTAGGTGGCCTGTTCCTCATCCCATGTTTTCTCTTCAAAAATCTCTTGAACTTCCTTATGATGAGGGCTATTTCTTCATCTTGTTCTTCATCTTCCATTTTATTGGATTCTCGTCTTATTGAGTGGTGGATTTGAAGGCTATTATCTTCTTCTTCTTGGCATCTTCTTCTTGATGTTGTTTCATGCTTAGCTCGTGCATCATTAGTGATCCTAGAAGCTCCTCCAAGGATAAATCATTTAGATATTTGGCTTCTTGGATTACAGTCACTCTAGCCTCCCATGTCCTTGGCAAAGATCTAAGAATCTTTCTCACAAGGTCACTGTTAGAATAAGACTTGCCAAGATTTTTAAGATCATTTATAATGTTCGTAAATCTAGTAAATATTTTAATTATTAACTCATCATGCTCTATTTTGAAAAGTTCATATTTATGCATAAGCATATTAATTTTTGACTCCTTAACTTGATTAATGCCTTCATGAGTTACTTCTAACCTATCCCATATTTTCTTAGCGGACATGCACGTTGAAATGCGATTAAATTCATTAGCATCTAAAGCATAATATAAAATATATTCATGGCTCTTGCATTGAGTTGAGCCATTTTCTTATCAACCTCATTCCATTCGTTTTTCGGGTTTGGTTTATTCCACACCATCAATTATCTTAGTGGATTTGTGATCCATTAACTATGATACTCCACATATCATAGTCAAGTGCTTGTATGAATATTCTCATCTGAGCTTTCCAATAGGTATAGTTTGATTCATTGAAAAGTGGAGGTCAGTTTGTGGCCTGCCCTTCAACTAGAGAAATACTAACTTGGGTTGCAATAGATCTTTAGCTCTTTGATGGTTAAATCAAAGTAGGACTAGAGCACCGGGCTCTGATACCACTTGTTGTCCAGCTATGCAATCCAAGATGGGAGGGTGAATTGGATTTTTAAAATTTTAATGCTAATTTAAAGTTGTCAAGATTGAATTATGATACGCATGTGGTGTGTGTGAAGTAATTTAGGTTAGATAAAAATATAAAATACTTGAGAGGAAGAATTTAGCAAACTAAGAAAAGAAAGACAGTAAGCATACCACAAACAATAAAGATTTATAGTGGTTCGATGCTTTTCTTATACCTACATCAACTCCCCAAACTCCTACTTAGAAATTCAAAATCACTAAATGTATTCAATCAGAATACAATATCGGTACCTTCGACCCTAGCTATTGTAAGCTAGCACACTTATTTTTTGAGTACAAGCCAATCCTACATACTCCGATTTAAGGTTTGGATCAATCCTTCCAAGTTTTGGAACCTCTCCAAAATTTAAAACAAAATAATAAAGCAAAGTATAAGAGTTAGTGACAATCAAATACAAATTTAGCTTTCTTAATGAGCAAATAAAATCTTTTCACAATAATGAAGAAAGCTTTTTTAATTTTTCTCAAGATTATTGGAGACTTGAATGAGCTCTTGAGAGGTTGGTGAACTTAAAACAAAAGCTTCTTTGCTTAAAGATGACTATTGCTTAGGACTGAATTAAATTTATAAAATCTCTTATATTCTTCCTTTTTTATAGCCTTTTAAATCTTCAATAGATGGAGGAGAAAATTTTGGACAAGATTTGTAGCCGTTGGAGACCTTAAAGAAATCATTAAAAGCTATCAAAATTAGATAAAACTAGCCGATGCAGAAGATTTCCATCACAGGGTCGACTCATAGGTCAACCTCTGGCACAGAAGTCAACCTCAAGGTTAGCCTCTAAGATAGAATTCAAACAATCAACTATTCTATATTTTTGGCCTTCAGAACATCAGAGGTCGACCCTAAGGTTGATCCTAGGCACAGAGACAGCATGCCAAATAGTCCGTTTCAATAAGGGACGACCTAAGGGTCGATCCTTTTGCTTCAAACTTAATTTTCTCCCAAAATATGCATCCAAAAATCATGAGACTACGTCCAAAGGATCAGAAATCTTCTATACTTACTCTTGAGGCTCTTAGATCAAAACATGATAAACTTACAATTTTATCCCTAAAAATATAAAAAATCTTTTTTCAAGCCAAATTCATTAGTAATCCTCTCAAATGCTTTGTAACCATCAAAATCAATTCTTGGAGCAATAGATATCTCTATAGCTATTGGTGCACTCATGCAGTCCTTATCGACAGTAGTGGGACAACTTGATACCATTAGACTCATTCTCCTATCCCAAACTTCATCTTCTTTCGCTGCAGGACACTTTCGCCCTCATGCTTGTGCCACCTCTTCTCATGCTGGTACTTTTACCCATGGTCAAGGCAGATGTTGTCAAGGATGTATCCCTAGATTTGATCCTGATATCCATCATCGTATCTCAGACTCTCTTTCTAATTCTAATGCCTCCAGCCATGATATTTATTAGATCTAGTATGTTAGACTTATGTATTTAGTATCTTGCTTGGCCTTTGTATTTTTTGGTTGGTTGTCATGGATGTTGTATTTTTTGTTTATCCATATTTTGTGTACATTGAAGGCTTATAACTTATATTTGAATGAATATCATATCTTGACTCTGGTTTGGATGATATGGTTAATATAACTCTTGTTATCTTTTGGATATATATAATGCATATGCATGCAATGAATCATGTACCTTGTGCAATTTAAATAATCTTGTATGTCTATGATTTATAATTTTAGTTTATAAATATTGTCTATACTCATAATGAAATGTTAATTCAGCAACAAAATATAGAAAATTTATTGAGGGGGAGTTTCTCTTTTTTTATGTTTGATGATGTCAAAAAGGGGGAGAAGTATCATTCATTGAAAAATATTAACATATTGTCCGTGCAAATAGTATAAGCAAATTAAAAGCAAAGCAAATTGTTAAAGTTTCAAGTTTATTGTTATAGTTTCATAGTTAAAATTGTTAAAATTCAATACTTAATATGAAAATAATAATTAAATTATTAGGGCAACCCATTACCACTGCTCTTAAAACCTTTGTTATGATTCTGTTAAGGGCATGCTTTCTTTTCTGCATCTTATATTAATAAAAATTATTGAATTTTTCAAGAAAAATGCAATACGTGCAAAACAATAACCTAAATTAGGTGCATTTGAACTCATCACTTGCATATGTCTATTTTTGAGCTTCTTAACTTAAAATAACATCTCTCTATTCAATATCAAATTTACTTTATTTTTGTTTATACTTAATTATTTTGTCATCATCAAAAAGGAGGAGATTGTTACCCCTAGGAATAATTTTAATGAGCACAAAATAATCAAGAGGGATACTAATGATTTCTATTCTTGGAGATGTTTTAAAAAGTTATTTTAGAATTGTCAAAAATTTTTGTATTGCAATAACTTGGTTAAGATAGTCAATTTGAAATTTACTTGAGTTGGAGCAAAAATTGAAGTTTTTCGAAAGCCTCAAGAACTTTCAAGATAATGTTGATTCATTTGGAGGTGGTCTCAAATTATTTGAAAGTCTAAAAGTAAAGATTTGACATTTTGGATAAAAGAGGACAATCCTTAAGTCGATCCTTTTTCTTTGGCAACTGGCATGTAGGACTGACACGTTAATTCTGAGCTGGCATGCAAAATGGAGCGACCTATTGAAGGAAAATCCTGATTTTCTGGTCCAGGTTCGTTCAGATCTGATCAGATCAAGAGATATATTTCAAAAATTTTTCTCTTAATCCCAATCAGATCATGATATATTTCAGATCTGATTCTTATTATTTTAATAAAATAAAATTAAAAGATAAATTAAATCAAATTTAATTTACCTGATCTGGGTAATCCTATTACCCTGTTGATGATCCTGTTTGTAGCGGAAGGTTCTGGATCTTAGCCACGCAAGCGTCTGGCCTCTATGGTATCCACTCGGGTTGGATCTGGAGATACTCTTCTTCTCTATCACACCTCCAAAAATCAGATCTGGATCTGATTTGGAGGATCTTCAAAACTCTTTTTGAAGATCTGCAGTCATCCTTTGCAGCAGTGCAGCCTTCTTGCTTTTGATCGCCTTTCTTTGATCTGGATCGCACCAACCAAGGTCCAAAACTCCTTTTGGACGTGGAGAGCAAGGGGAGAAGGTGGTTTGGCATGGAGAGGGAGGGGAGAGGTAGCCTTGGGGCGTGGAGAAACTATGATCTCATCATATCTCTTTTAATCTGAGTTGGGTACAGGGTCTTATTTATAGACTAGCTGTGATCCAACTCCTCTTCTTCCCAACCAATCACAACCCTTTGTGAAATCAGATCTAAATCTGATTGGTGGGAATAGAGTCCCCTGGATTCCTCCTTAGAGGGTGCCTAAGACCAGTCAAAGTTGGTTCTTAGAAGAACTCTAATTGGAATCCAAAAAGGAGATGGAGTCCTTGTCCAACAAGGACTCCTAGGCGCCTCCAACTTGGGCACATGCCTAGGGTGGCGTGCGCCCTTCTCCTTGCCAGGTTCTGGCAGGGGGACAGGCCCCCACCAGCTCTCCAATAGGTGCATGACATGTGGTCAAAAGTCAAAGTGTCAATGGTCAACGTTTGACCAGTCAAAGGTAGACTTTTGACCAAAGTCAAAGAACAAGAAATGGCAGGTGACCAAAAATGGCAGGTAGTATCTTACAAATAAGACAACCTTTTCTGACTTAGACAACCTCCTAGTCAGAACCATATGAAGGCCTCTATTTGAGCACAAACTCCTTTGGCTCAGACAGGACAACTTATTTATGATAGCAAAAGAAGAACGTTAGGTTCAATCGAGTGCTAGCACGATTTCCTTGAACCTAATTGAATCTCATTCAGATCAATTGAACTAGATCAGTTCAATTGATGATCACCAGATTCAAACCCTTGTTTGTGTGACCCAGTTAGGTTCAGTTCTGTATGGTAATGGGATATGTCATGATCTCTATCATCGACATCATCGAAACTCCTTTCGATGGATCAGAACTCTTCTGATTCGAACAGCTAGAATGATCGATCATCTAAATCATTCTAATTGCTCCCAAAATCCACCAGTGACACCTAGCAGTATATGGTGGCAACCCATCAGAGCTGAATGCGAACCTCTTGGTGCAGCTACCTGTGTGATTCAGTTCTTCTATCTTGAGCCCCGATCAGATTAGGGTTTAAGGTGAACTCGTCAAACCCTAGTCTCTGTCATATGATGTAATCATTCGATTCGAGTCCAATGTGAAAATCTAAATAGAAACTCTTTCTATTATTTCACTCTGCCATGGCCATGGCTTCTGGACTTGATTCTCATGATTATCATAGGGCTGCTCCTCTACCACCGAAGGTAGATAGATTCCATCTTGATGCCATCCAGTTCCTACAATGAACATGCTATAGCCAACATACACCTCAGGGTTCCATATGGCTAGGAGATCGAGTAATGGTGTAGTCAAACTATAACACCCTCAAGGTGAACTACCGATGCACCTCAGGTCAAAGAACCAGACACACTACTACAGCATCGAGTCAGTCATTGACGAGAAGGTAGACTCCCTAATGACTACTCGAGGTGGTCACGCTCAGTGCCCTCGTTCTCTAACGAGTACCTGTACTCTCGCTCCAGGTGTCTCCACACCATAGACTCAAGACTCATCTACTAAAGAGAAGCGATTGTACACCAACCTTTTGGATCAATCACCATCCTCGTGATGATCCTATGGTCGGGAGCAATTTTATGAGTTAACAATGATTATTCATGTCTTAAATTTTCAACTCTTGAAAATATGAATTATCATTACCATTAACTCAAAGGATGTATCACAGACACTAAATACACATATGTGATAGAAAATAACCCATTTATTGCTTTTAGTCAAAATTATAATTTTGCCCCTAGAAGTGTATTACAAGTGTCAGCCAATTCTAGCTTCTAGGGCACATATATCTAACAATCTCCCACTTGTCCTAAAGCCAATTGGCTACAAGTCTAAATCCCATCTTCTCAAGGTGGGCTTCGAACCTCTTCTGCTGGCCCAACGGCTTTGTAAGTGGGTCTGCCACATTATCTGCGGAGTCGACTCTCTTGACCTCGAAGTAACCCTTCTTAGGTAATCGCGGATGAGGTGGTATCGCCGCTCAATGTGCTTGAATTTCTGGTGAGACCTTGGCTCCTTAGCAAGGGCTATGGCGCCATTATTGTCGCAGTATAGAGGAATGGCATCTGATGGCATTACTCCGATTTCTGCAGCAAACTTCTTCTACCAGAATGCTTCCTTCGCAGCCTTCTGATGCAGCGATATATTCTGCTTCCATGGTGGAATCTGCTATCACCGTTTTCTTGGAACTCTTCCAGCTTACAGCTCCACCATTGCACACAAACAGACTTCTAGATGTCGACTTTCGATCATCTATATCGGACATGAAATTCGAGTCTGTGTATCCCTGGACTTGAAGTTCTACGTTACCAAAGACCAACATTATATCTTTAGTTCTTCTCAAGTACTTAAGGATATATTTCATAGAAGTCCAGTGTTCTTCACCTGGATTTGACTGATATCTGCTTGTGACACTCACAGCATGGGCTATATCAGGTCGTGTACATAGCATGGCATACATGAGGCTCCCTATTGCAGAAGCATAAGGGATCTTGCTCATGCATTCTATTTCCTCAGGTGTGCTGGGGCACATCTTCTTGGAAAGATGAATACCATGTCTGAAGGGTATTAATCCCCTCTTAGAAGTTTTCCATACTAAACCTCTTTAGTACTTCCTCTATGTACATCTTCTGTGAAAGTCCTAGCATCCTATTCGGTCTATCCCTATAGACCTTAATTCCTAGAATAAAGGATGCTTCACCTAGGTCTTTCATGGAGAATTCCTTGGACAACCACATCTTGACTGATGTCAACATGGGAATATCATTCCCAATAAGGAGGATGTCATCCATGTACAATACGAGGAAGACAACAGCGCTACCCACTGACCCTTTTGAAAACACATGGTTCCTCTTCGTTTTTGATGAAACCAAACTTTTTGATCACATCATTGAAATGAGTGTTCCAGCTCCGAGATGCTTGCTTAAGTCCATATATGGACCTTTGCAGCTTGCAAACCTTATGATCAGTATCACTGGATGTGAAACCTAGCAGCTATTCCATATAGATATCTTCCTCAAGATATCCATTTAGGAATGTCGTTTTCACGTCCATTTGCCATATTTCATAATCGAAATAGGCTGCAACAGCAAGCAATGTACGGATGGATTTTAGCATAGCTACTGAAAAAAAGGTATCCTGATAGTCTATGCCTTCGCGTTGACTATAACCTTTTGCCACCAATCTAGCCTTGAATGTCTCCACATTCCCATCTGCACCAATCTTTCTCTTGAAGATCCATTTACATCCAATAGGTACTATACCTTCTGGTGGATCTACTAAGGTCCAGACTTGGTTTGAGTGCATCGAGTCAATTTCTGACTGCATTGCCTCTAGCCATTTCTCGGAGTCGATATCTGATATCGCCTCGTTGTAGGTTTTGGGATCATCTCCATGAGCACCATTACCTACGAGGAACATTTCCTCTACATCCTCTGAAACAATACCTAAGTATCTTTCAGGGGGATGGAAAACTCTTTCCGATCTACGAGGTGGAGGAGGTAGTGTTCTTATTGGCTCAACCTGATTTGGTTCCACTTGGTCCTTAGCTCGTTCTGCTTGTGAGACTTTCTCATCAAGCTTGATCTATTTTCCAATGCCGCTATCTTGAATAAACTATTTTTCAAGAAAGATGGCATGTCGACTCACAATCACATTATGGTCTTCTGGAATGTAGAAATAGTATCCTAATGACTCTTTAGGATATCCTATGAATCGAGCTCTAAAGGACCTAAACTCTAACTTGTCCGCTTGTTGTCTTTTGACATGAGCCGGACAACCCCAAATTCTGAGATGACTCAGACTTGGTTTCTTACCATGCCATATCTCATACGGTGTGGTAGGAATGGTTTTAGAGGGAACCCTATTCAGTAGATAGATTGAAGTTAACAATGAGTGTCCCCAAAGAAAATCAGGAAGATCTGTGAAGCTCATCATGGACCGAACCATATCTAATAGGGTCCGATTTCTCCGTTCTAAAATTCTGTTGAGTTGAGGTGTTCCTGGTGGAGTCCATTGAGAGACTATGCCATTAGCCTTGAGATAGTCTAGGAATTTCCGGCTAAGGTATTCACCTCCTCGATCTGATCGAAGAACCTTAATGGGTTTTTCTGTTTGTTTTTCTACTTCATGTCTGAATTTTTTGAACTTTTCAAAGGCTTCAGACTTGTGTCTCATAAGATACACATACCCATACCTAGACAGATCATCGATAAAGATAATGAAGTAGATAAAATTACCTCTAGCCGACACATCAAATGGGCCGCACACATCTGTATGTACTAGGGCAAGGAGATCTGTGGCCCTCTCCCCATGTCCTACAAAAGGGAGTTTAGTCATTTTGCCTTGAAGACAGGATTCATAAGTTGGATATGACTCAGAAGTCAATGGATTCAATAGCCCATTTTTCTCCAATTTGTTGATCCTATCTTCTGCTATATGACCTAATCTCAGGTGCCATAGATATCTATCGTTTGGACTATCCCTAGGTCGTTTGGCATTCACATTTTGCTCGAATAACGAGCATACCTCCAGAAGGACCTTCCTTCTTGTTCTTTAGGGTGGCCAGGTAAGTAGGGCAGTTCCGCTTCCAATGGCCGTCGCTATTGCAATGGAAACACTTTTCTTTGCCATCGGCCTTTTTCTTCGGCTTCTGCCTTCTTCTTCTTTGATCCTTCCACCTTTTGCTTTTTCACAGACTTCTTTTTCTTTCCATAAGACTTTCTTTTGGAAGAAGTCCGTTCCATAGCAAGAACTGAGCCTTTAGAACCTTTCATAGAAAGCTCAGCGGTAACCAGCATATTCATTAACTCGGCCAAGGAATTTTGAAGTTTATGCATGTGGTAATTCATGATGAATTGCCCATATGCATCAGTCAAGGATTGCAGAATGATATCGTTCTGCAGGTCCAAGTCCAACTTCACACCGAGCTTCTCAAGCTCTTCCATGTCCTTGATCATTGTCAGATAGTGATCTTGGACTGACTGCCCATCACGCATCTTAGCCTTAAAAAGTCATTTTGTGACTTGATATTTGGCTGCGCGACTCTGTTCACCAAACATCTCCTGCAGGTGAGCCAACATTTGGCGAGCAGTCCCGATATCCTCATGTTGGCACTGGAGCTCATCAGACATCGAGCCCAACATGTAATATCTGGCCTTATTATCTTCGTCAATCCATTTTTCCAGAGACGCTCTCTGTTCAACAGATGGACGGGCTGGTAATGTGGGAGGGTCCTGGTCCAAAACATGGGTTAACTTCTCGAAACCCAAAATAATTTTGTAGTTCCTGAGCCAATCTTTATAATTGGGTCCGGTCAGTCTATGTGTGTCCAGGATACGTGCCAATGGGTTGGACGCAGACATATTCCTGTAGAGAGTCAAAGATTCTAGTTAGATACTGTAATTTTGACTTGACCAATTTATTTAGGAATTTTATTTTTAAACAAATTAGCTCCCACTATTTTCTCGGATCCCTACACTCCCTCTGTAGAGATGCAAAAATCTTCCACGATTAATGATTTCTAGTGGGTGGTGCGGTCTCACCAACTGACTCATCACCTCACCTAACAGTTATTGGTGATGGGTTAGCCAATGAGTGAACAACTCTTGTTCAATGATTCTCTAATCATGGTGCACCCAAACTTGGTCTCTAATTCATGAATCTCACCGTATCCAAAATATTGATCCACTCCTTAGTTAAGTCAGACCCACCATTTGCATAGACTGGGTTCCTAATTGAGTCTCTCACCGTATCCGGAATATTGAGCCCAACTCATCCTCCAGCCCATAGCATCCAATGCCTAATAGACATGGTTGCATCTTCCCGGTGCAACTGAGCCACTGTATCCAGCCGAGAACAATCAACCCCAGGAAGGGCCCGCACATCTACAATGGTGGAAGACCTCAGACTTAATCTTTTCTTAGGGAGAATTGATTCAGGTCTCATTAAACTAGACTTGGCTTAGTCATAACAATTATGACTAACCTAGTGGCATGGGTTAGCTCGGATTATTGACCACCTCAGATCAGAACTGTGTCAACAGATATGGCCAGGTAAGTGAGACCGGTGGAAGGAATATGCCATTAACTCGTACAAGAACGCATTCAAGTCGAGTAGCTTCCAATTAAAAACCAGTCGATCGTCTATGTGCCAAACTTACCTTAGACACCAAATTGTTGAGCCAGAACCAATTGGGTTAGCCTACAATCCAGACTCTAACCTCTGAGCCTAATTAGGTCTTGCTTGATCCTGACTCGATCTTGACCCAGACTTAATCCTATTAGGCTGGTCAATTTAAGCATTGTTGATCCCATCTAACCAACTCTTGATTCGGTTTGATCAACCGCTTAGACCTAATTGAGCTACCCAAGCCCGAACCCAGTATTATGAATATGTCTTAGATCTGAAATTCTCAATTTTAGACCTAATTAATATTCCATAAACTTAATTCTTAATTAAGTAGGGTTCATAAACAAAATATGCACAATAAATCCTAGGGTTTCAGGATCTAGGGTTTTGCAGAAAGTAAGTTTTGGGTTTCTGATTAAGGACGAACACGCAGCACCCCTACACATCATAAGAACACCCCATCGAATGGAAAGAGAGGGCCTTTAAACCCTTCTTCGTTCTTATGATCGGACGGCCAAGAGGAACGCCTTAATCAGGAACATTCAATACTACAAAACAATATCAGATCTATATCATATATCTCATATACAAAGTAGATCTAATCATGGCATATTTTGCATACATCTCATGTATCATAATCATGCATATTTTTAGATCTAAATTATCTCATAATAATCTAAAAAATTAGATTTAAATTGATCTAATCAAAATAAATTCTAATCTAGACAATTATGTAGAACTATTCTACAACTAGTCTAGACATGCATCAATCATATCTCATATGATATTCAAAAATTAAATAATTTTTATTTGCTATTTTTTAGATGTTATTATAACACTTATAATATCAAAAAATAGTAAATAAAAGATCTAAAACATGATTTAATCGGATTAAATCAAAAATATGCAAGAATATTCTATAGAACTATTCTATTCTAGAACTAGTCATGCATATCTTCTAATCTTAGATCCAAATTATTTAATTTTAATTTTTTCTGATTTCAGATCTGATCACATCTCATGTGACATCTAAAATCAATTATTTTTTAATTAAAATAAATTTAAAATCAGATCTAAATAATTTAGAACCATGGCTCTGATACCAGTTGAAGGGAAATCCTGATTTTTCGGTCCAGGTTCGTTCAGATCTGATCAGATCAAGAGATATATTTCAAAAATTTTTCTCTTAATTCCAATCAGATCTTGATATATTTCAGATCTAATTCTTATTATTTTAATAAAATAAAATTAAAAGATAAATTAAATCAAATTTAATTTACTTGATCTGGGTAATCCTATTACCCTGTTGATGATCTTGTTTGCAGCGGAAGGTTCTGGATCTTAGCCACGCAAGCGCCTGGCCTCTACCGATATCCACTTGGGTTGGATCTAGAGATCCTCTTCTTCTCTATCACGCCTCCAAAAATCAGATCTGGATCTGATCTGGAGGATCTTCAAAACTTCTTTTGAAGATCTGCAGTCGTCCTTTGCAGCAGTGCAGCCTTCTTGCTTTTGATCGCCTTTCTTTGATCTGGATCGCACCAACCAAGGTCCAAAACTCCTTTTGGACATGGAGAGCAAGGGGAGAAGGTGGTTTGGCATGGAGAGGGAGGGGAGAGGCAGCCTTGGGGCATGGAGAAACTATGATCTCATCATATCTCTTTTTAATCTGAGTTGGGTATAGGGTCTTATTTATAGACTAGCTGTGATCCAACTCCTCTTCTTCCCAACCAATCACAATCCTTTGTGAAATCAGATCTAAATCTGATTGGTGGGAATAGAGTCCCCTGGATTCCTCCTTAGAGGGTGCCTAAGACCAGTCAAAGTTGGTTCTTAGAAGAACTCTAATTGGAATCCAAAAAGGAGATGGAGTCCTTATCCAACAAGGACTCCTAGGCGCCTCCAACTTGGGCACACGCCTAGGGTGGTGTGTGCCCTTCTCCTTGCCAGGTTCTGGCAGGGGGACAGGCCCCCACTAGCTCTCCAATAGGTGCATGACATGTGGTCAAAAGTCAAAGTATCAATGGTCAACGTTTGACCAGTCAAAGGTAGACTTTTGACCAAAGTCAAAGAACAAGAAATGGCAGGTGACCAAAAATGATAGGTAGTGTCTTACAAATAAGACAACCTTTTCTGACCTGGACAACCTCCTGTCAGACCATATGAAGGCCTCTATTTGAGCACAAACTCCTTTGGCTCAGACAGGATAACTTATTTATGATAGCAAAAGAAGAACGTTAGGTTCAATCGAGTGCTAGCACGATTTTCTTGAACCTAATTGAATCTCATTCAGATCAATTGAACTAGATCAGTTCAATTGATGATCACCAGATTCAAACCCTTGTTTGTGTGACCCAGTTAGGTTCAGTTCTGTATGATAATGGGATATGTCATGATCTCTATCATCGACATCATCGAAACTCCTTTCGATGGATCAGAACTCTTCTGATTCGAACAGCTAGAATGATCGATCATCTAAATCATTCTAATTGCTCCCAAAATCCACCAGTGACACCTAGCAGTATATGGTGGCAACCCATCAGAGCTGAATGCGAACCTCTTGGTGCAGCTACCTATGTGATTCAGTTCTTCTATCTTGAGCCTCCGATCAGATTAGGGTTTAGGTGAACTCGTCAAACCCTAGTCTCTATCATATGATGTAATCATTCGATTTGAGTCCAATGTGAAAATCTAAATAGAAACTCTTTCTATTATTTCACTCTACCATGGCCTTGGGCTTCTGAATTTTATTCTCATGATTATCATAGGGCTGCTCCTCTACCACCGAGGTAGATAGATTCCATCTTGATGCCATCCAGTTCCTACAATGAATATGCTATAGCCAACATACACCTCAGGGTTCCATATGGCTAGGAGACCGAGTAATGGTGTAGTCAAACTATAACACCCTCAAGGTGAACTGCTGATGCACCTCAGGTCAAAGAACTAGACACACTACTGTAGCATCGAGTCAGTCATTGACGAGAAGGTAGACTCCCTAATGACTACTCGAGGTGGTCACGCTCAGTGCCCTCATTCTCTAACGAGTATCTGTACTCTCGCTCTGGTGTCTCCACACCATAGTCTCAAGATTCATCTACTAAAGAGAAGAGATTATACACCAACCTTCCGGATCAATCACCATCCTCGTGATGATCCTATGGTCGGGAGCAATTTATGAGTTAACAATGATTATTAATATCTTAAATTTTCAACTCTTGAAAATATGAATTATCATTACCATTAACTCAAAGGATGTATCACAGACACTAAATACACATATGTGATAGAAAATAACCCATTTATTGCTTTTAGGCAAAATTATAATTTTGCCCCTAGAAGTGTATTACAAGTGTCAGCCAATTCTGGCTTCTAGGGCACATATATCTAACACCTATAGGGTGCCTCATAAAAAAAAGAGCAACCTATAGGACATCCCTTACAAATTCTGTGCGCAAGATGTAGAACATAGACTTTCTTGCCTGTTGCAAAAGGAGCGATCCGTAGGGCACCCCCTGAAGAAACAGCATAAAATCATAGAACGATGTTCTTCTCGCCTGTGACGAAAGGGGTGACTTAAGGGGCGCCTCCTACGATGGAATTTCTGCAACAACTATTTTTTCTTCTCCATTTAGTGCATTTAATATTTTCCAAGTGATCTCTAATGGCTACCAATGGCTACTATTCATCTTTCAACATTGAATGAGGGTTTAAAAGCATTCAAAAAGAAAGAAAATCAAGAAGAAAATCAAGAAAATATTTAGCTCAAAGAAAACTCAGCCCTAGGCAAGAGAAGCAAAGATTTTAAGCTCAATCACTTCTCCAACATGCATTCAAGTCTTCAATCTCTTCGAGAGGGTTCTTAAAAGCTTCCTCCAGTTTATGTAAATATTTCTTAAAGCTTTATTATGCTTATTAAGGAGCTAAGTATGCTGAACATGTATATTTTCTTCACTCCATTTTACTGTTTTGGGGCTCAAGCTTTTGGAGATTTTCAAAGCTTGGAAAGGTTCATCCGAACCTTGAATTGGATTATTTTTGGATTGGCTTGTACTCGAAAAATAAGTTTTCTAGCTTGAGATAGCTAGGATCGGAGGATCCGATGTTGTATTCATTTGAATACATTAGTAGATTGGAAGTTTCAAATAGGAGCTTGGGGAGTGGATATAGGTACAAGATTGGTACCAAACCACTATTAATTATTTTGCTTGTATTATTCTCTCTTCTTCCTCTTCACTTGCTCTATTGTGCTTAATTTCTTTTCATTAAATTAGGCTTTGCATCTTACTTATCAAACTCACCTCACTTCACTTAAAACTTCAAAAAAATATATTGCAATTCTATTTTTAAGTTTAAAATTAGAAAAAGAAACCCAAATCAGCCCCCCCCCCCCCCCCCCTCTTGGGTTGTATAGCTAGGCAATAATTGGATTCTACATCTAGCCAGTAGTGGATCTGGATGTAATTTAATCTAATTTGGTTAGAACTCAATCAAATCAATTTAGGTCAAATTCAGCTGACCTGATTCGATCAATTAGAACACTTTCTAATTAATGATCAAATTAAATTCTTTAATTCAATCAAATCCATAAGATAAGATTAATGTCTAGCAATGTATCATGTCTACTTAGAAGATATGAAATTTTAATGAAAATATCAAAAATACTCTTCAGTGGAAAGTTACTGTGCAGCAAGATCTTTCGATCTTTCTGCATCCCGAATATGACTCTATGCATGAAAATATGTCAAATATAATATCATATTCATATCTCTCTTAATCTTATGATGATAATTTAATTAATAAAATATTAAAAATTATTTTTAATTTTTCATCATGCTTTGATCAAAGTCTTCCTGAATCATCATTTGATTAAAACAAGTAGAATACAATCTCCTCTTACTAGAAGTGATCGATTCCATGTTGACCTACTCACAATCTTCATATATAATCCACCATATCCAGATCATCCTATACATGACTGAGTCATGAATCAGTATGAACTAAAATATGGATTCATACATATAAGGTTCTATGATAGTCTTAGGTCAAAGGATTACATGCATAACTCCCACTATGAGAACTATCTATTAACATGTAGATAAGACTCCATTAGAAATTCTTAAGTTGGATCAATTCAGTGAACTAATTCTCTAATGAGTACCCACATCCTCAAGTTAGATCAATTCAGTAAGCTCATTCTCTAATGAGTACCCACATCCTTGTATTAGTGTCATACACAAATGATTGTGAGATGAATCACCCTCTCTATCGAGCATATATATAATGTGTAGTCTTATCAGAAACATTGATCCCCAACTCAATGTTCCATCGACCAAAAATATTTAAGTTAGGATTTTAAAGTTTTAGGTCTCACTGGTATGGTCTCATCATAATCCTAAAATCATAGCCCTAATTTATAAGGTTCATCAAAATTTTAAATATATAATTAAGATGCAGGATATGACGAGGTAAATATCTTTATTAATATAAAAATATTGTTACATGAGTTTGAAAAATAAAAGAATAGTCCATCAAAATACGTACTTTGATTGACTTGAGGGCACATTTCTTTCAAACTTACCTTAGACACTATTAAAAATGATCAAATAAGTGGGCTGCCAATTAAAGACCATCGATTTGGATTGCCAGACTTACCTTAGACATCAATTGGTTAATTAGTTCCAATTGAATTAACCTAACAGTTCAGGCAAGACCGTGTAGCCAAGAATCAAGTCCATTTTGGTTGTTGTTAAAGATATGGACTTGACCAACTATAACTACCGTAATTGATCTAGAGAATCCTTGACCAAATCTAAGACAACTATTAATTAGATTTATTCAATTCTTTAATTAAGTTCATTCTTTAATATAACCTTAGATCTAACCCAATTAATGGACCTAATTTCTACTAACCCATTAACCAAAATATTATGATTGTATCTTAGGATCTTCAATTCACAATCCTAGATCCTAAACAAATAACTCTTAATTCTTAATTAAGTTTGGGCCTGAGGGTTGGGGTTCGATATTTCAAAAATAATTTTCATATTTGTAAAATATTTTTATAATATGCTTCTTCCAACCAGTTGCATGTTTGATTTATAATCAATATGCATATAATATAAATATTAATCTACTTTAGATCTAATTTAAACATATTCATGTAATTGAAATTGAAATAATTTTAATTCTAATCTATCATAAATCATCTTAGATCAAATCTAACATATTTATGATGATAAAAATTAGATTGAAATACTTTCAGTTAAATTATAAAATTTTTTAGCTCTAATCTAAAATTTTACGATTAGAATTTTAGATTAGCACGTACTAGGACAACCTTTTCACTATAAGGGATAAATCTTATAGTAGGACAACCTTATAAGATTAGTCCATATAATCTAAAATATTTATTTTTAGATTTAAATAATTTTAAATCTAATAAATTATAAATTAATCTAAATCATATCTAATAAATTTATGATTAACTTCAAATCTGCATGAACTAGGATAACCTTTACACTGTAAGGGGTAAAATTTATAGCAGGATAATCTTATAAATCAGTTCATGTGATCTATAATTTAATTTTAGATTTAAATAATAGATTATAATTTAAATCTAATCTAAATAAATAATCTAAATATGCATAAAAATTATATCATAAGAAATCTAGGCTCTGATACTAATTGAAGGAAAGATCTAGGATTTCATGAACATATTTCAAAACTTTTTTTCAAAATCAATTAGCAAAAGCAATAAACTAATCATATTAATTTATTAAAATACATGAATTAACCCTAAATCTAGAATCTTATCTCATGATCTACACATGCTATTAATTCTAAAATTAAAAATCAAGCAAAGATGATATTGATCACATCAACATCAAAGCTATACTAGATCTAATCTAGAAAGAAAAATGAGATAGAATCTCACTTACCTTTGCAAGTTGGGTTCTTCAACTTACTGATCTAAGGCTGAGATCATCACTCCAAGCCGCACATGTGTTTGGCCTTTATAGGATATCCCCACAAGGCCTCGATCATCAATTTGATGTCCAACGACAGAAAATCAGCATAGCATGCTAGTACTATGCTGATCCTTCTTTGATGGCTGATCAGAAGCCTCCTCCAAATCCTAGATCCTCCAATAATTAGAAGAAAAAGTAGAGAATTTGGGAAGAGAATCACTCTCCTAAAATCTCATAAAAAGAGGAAGAAGAGAATCAAGAAAAATCCTGGAGAAGAATCCTTTCTTCTTCCCTCTTTTTCTCTCACCAAGACACATCAGTTTGTGTCTTAATGAAGTACCATGTCCAGATCTTCTTTGCTCCCAAGCTTCCTATGCCCCAAACTTCTCTCTCAGATCAAAACCTATAAAAAACTCATGACCTAACTTCCTTTAAATAGAGAGTTATGAAAGAGTCCTTTTCTAGGTCAAATACCTAAAAAGGCAGGTCCAAATTGAGCAAGGATTGAGGCGCCCAACTCTTGGGCATCCCCTCATTTTTTTTGTAGACTCTAAAGAATATGTGCAAAAGTGCTTTATATTTTTCATGAAAAAATTAGAGAAAAATTAGGTGGTTTGGTGCCTTAAAGAGATAAGAAAAGATGATGTATCAAACTCTATCCAATAGAGACCTAGGTCAAAACAACTTATTTGTTTTGATCTATTCTACAACTAATTTTCTTCTAAAATGGTATGAGACATAAAAAGGACATGGATACTCTCTAGAAATAAAATTTTTCATAAAAAATCTAAGGGAATTGGCATGGGGGGGCATGGAAAGCAAGGTGGCACAAGATGGAGAAATCCTTGTCACACTAGGACTTCTAGTTTTGACTTGGTCCAACTTATTATTTGAACCCAATTAAATCAAAACTAATATAATCCAATTAAAGATGATCTTAGTCAAACTAAGAGTCTAATTAAATTAGATTAAATTAAATTTAAATCTAACTTAATTTTCAATCAAATCAAAAATTAGGTGCATACAAGTCCTAATTGAAGAGGGACTTGTTCTTCCTTGCAATTGGCTTATCCAATAAACCAATTGGACTTAATCCAACCAATTCCAAATTAAATTTAATTAAATCATGTTTAATTAGACTTAATCTCAGTCCTTTGAGTTAATCAAATAATGCTAATTAGCAATTCACTTGCTAATCAATCCTCTTGCAACACTTGCACTGAGTCAAACATTAATCATATTGATTGTTTGACCTTAGAATGATTCTAAATCATTGATCAACCATCAGATCAGATCAAGATCTCTTATGTGTATAACCCCATAGGTTCCAACCTAAGTCAGTAGTATAGAAATATTTTTTTTATATCAATCGAAGTAACCATCTAGTAATAGTACTTGACGGTCGGATAGGTTGAATGTATAAAGTAACATTCTTAGAATCCATGTAGTCATAGTTTTCATATAATTCATCCCCTTGCCCTAAATGCTCATAGGATGAATCAGAATTTAACTATCAATCCTGATTAGGTCATCTATACTATATTTCAAAATACCAAATCCGTCTCATGGATTATCCTAGCAAAGATTTTAATAAATTGAAATACAGTGATGCATTTTCTCCAACTCTTGAAGTGGTCTATCCCATCTTGATCACTCACCGACTTCGCAAATACTTGACTATGCCCAAAAATCTTTCAACACTGAATTAAAAATTCAAGTATTCCAGCACCAAAGCATAGTGAGTTGCTTGCAAGCCACCGTGATGATCTCAGATTTAAGGGATACTTATACCCATATCCCATCAGAGTAATTCTCGATAGAAGAATATTCTGAAGTTGGTCATGTTCAGTGATGATGTACCCTTATATCTCACCTATATGCCATATCAATTTTTCCACACTCCTTGGTTAAGAGGACAATCAACCTATATGGCATACAATGATCCATACTTGATAAATGTTATCGTCCTAATTAACAATGCATCATTTGATTGTGAATAATTTAAGGACTAATCGATAAATCCTCTCTTTATTAAAATTAAATAGTCCTAAGAACATTATCACAATAAAAAAAATTCATTAGAAAATGTAGACTTTATGATGAAAATGCTAGAATATTTATTTTATTTAATAATAAATTATTTATAATTATAATATAGCACAATCGTCAATAGGTTGAGATTAGCTTTAGGACATAATTTTCAACATAGTGAAGCACATTATGGACCGCACGATATCCATCAAAGAGCAATTCCTCCTTTTTGCTATACCATTTAGCTATGGTATATAAGAAGGGGTCCATTTAGAGAGAATGCCTTTATCCTTAAGATGATCAAGAAATTTACTAGATAAGTATTCTTCTCCTTGATCAGATCAAAAGACCATGATACTTTTTTCTAGCTTATTTCTCGACCATACTTTGATACTTCTTATACTTTTCAAAGACTTCAGATTTATGCATCATAAGATACACATATCCAAACCTTGATAAGTCATCCATAAAGGTGATAAAATAAGAGTATCCTTCTCTAGCCAAAGTTGTTATTGGCCCACATACATCTGAATGTACTAGGGCTAACAACTCCATTGCCTTCTCTCCATATCCACAAAATAAAGTTTTGGTCATTTTATCTATAAGACAAGATTCATAAGTTCTTAATGATTCATAATCATATAGGTCAAAATACTCTCCTTTGAATAACTTATTTATTTTTGTCTCACTAATATGACCAAAATGGCAATGCCAGAGAAAAATAATATTGACATCTTCTCTCTTTCTTTTCATATTTCCTCTAATATGAAAAATATTTTTATTGAGTGCCAAAATTAAATGATTATTATCTAAATAACTATTACCATAATATTCATTAGAAAATAAAATAGAGCAACCATTGCCCATTAACCTAATTTCATAACCTTATTTTAATAACAAAGGTATAGAAACAATATCCTAAGAACTTTAGGCATGTAATAACAGTCATTTAATTCCAATGTTTTGCTCGAAGGTAAATTAAGCATACCGATTCCCATAGCTTCTATAGTAATGGATTCTCCACTTGCGCCGAAAGCTTAAGGTCACCTCTTTTCAATTCTCTAATATTCTATAATCACTGCAAAGAATTACAAATATGTGATCCATAAGTACTATCTAATACCCACATATTAAAGTCTGAAGCACTTAATGAAAAATAGATCTATATCATAGATCTATATCATACCGATTTGCATTTGATTTTTCAATACTATGACTTAATATGAATTTACGAGGGCTTTTAATAGTCTCAAGCACATCCTATCTAACAACAATCATATATGCAACTATAACATATATAAAGCATGAATACTTTAATAACATGTAACAATAACATGCATAAACCAATCTATGTCAACATGTCACATGTGCATATAAAATTCATGCTGAAATATTATCATGCTATTTGTTATAGCATCATTCTAGGATAACTATTTACCATAGCAGATATCCACCACTATGCCAAGGCAATCTTATAGATGATGAATAACATATATAATTCATAACAAAAAGCATGCTTTATTATAAAATAATTAGTATATGATTGAACCAAATAAGGTTGGGTCTAAAACCATTGTAAGGGTCTGATGCCGCAGTGAAAGCATGGATATCAAAATTTTTGTCAAGAAATCTTAACCATTAAATCCTAACCCAAGATCACCTTTGTTGGTGCAGAAAATGGTACTGACACCAGAGTTTATTGGAGTTCGTGAAGATGAGGCCGCCAATGAGACCTGCAAGAAGAAGTCTAAATTGAAGGTGGATGGCTCTAGCAGGATCCTCCAATGATCAAGTTAATTTTTTAGCCAACAAAAATAGAGTACTCAAGAGAATGTAAATAGAAATGAGAGCTTAAAGAGAAGAAGCATATATGGAGGATCCCTTATATAGATAGAGTGCATAATAGATTGATAGTGATAGCCATAATTGCCTGCTAGTGGGCCATTTGGGCCACGTGGAGTTTATTACGAAGAGTGGACTATCATTTATCGCAACTTATAGGTGGTTGGATTTTATTTGATGGAGTTCAGGTAATGATTGGAGTGGCTTATGCTGGCATGAGGACTCGAAGTTGAGTGGGCCGAGCCTGGAGATCAGACTGTTAAATAGCAGAGGGTGGACTTGCTATTGGTTGGATTCCACTAGTGCTATCTTTGACAACTTTGAGGAGCTCGATCAGGGCAGCAGAGATTCAAGATTATCAAGGAGGTGGTATGGATGGGTGCTGAGATTCAGGGCTTCTTGGTGATGCTGTCCTAGCTATTCAAAGAAGTTCGGCCAATACTTAAGGCTAATCCGGTAGGGTATTGAAGTTCACTATTTGCAAGAGGGCTATCACCTATTTCGAAATGGGATTGAATTGGAGTTGACTAAAGGAATTTAGCTAGAATGGAGTTCAATCAAAGAGAAGTTTAGTTGCCTTTGAGATTGGCCAAAAGTAGGCATGTTCTAGACTAAAATTTGGATTGTAGGAGTGCTGGGATTCATTATCCATAGAATGGCTGCAATTCACTCCGAATTGGAAACTTGACGAGATTCTTTTATCATTTGAACCTATCCGACCAATGGGAATGATGTAAACTGACCAAATCTATCATCGCCAGAAAGAGGATGGAGGAACTCGGCCACCCTCAAGATCGGCTGCTATCCACCAAGGTAGAGTAAAGAAATTCAACCAAAATGAAGTTTGACTAAAAAGAAATTTGGCTGGATAGGGTTCTTGGCGTAAGGTTAATGAGATATGCTTTGCCATGGAGGAATTCTGTTAGATAAAATCTTGTCTAAGCGAAGCCCAATTGGAAAGGAGTTCGTCCAAGAAGGAGTTCGATTGGGAAGGAGTTTACATTTGTAATAAAGTAATTTAGCTACCCTCAAGATTTGTCACCAAGCAAGATCGGATGGGTTCTACTTTGGTACTCAGAATCCTACTACTCATCCTGGGTCAAGAAGCAGAATTAATAAAAGGATGAATCCTTTTACTGTTCAAGGTTGTCCGGCCAAACTTTAGCATGCTTTTGATAAGTCCTACAGTCAAAGGTCATCACTAGACATCACCACTCCAAACATCATTATATCAAGGTTAGACAATCCACTGGACTTTGGTGGAAGCTACTTTTATGTCCAACACTTGTCCCCCTACTTTCAAGTCTGAACTCGAATGAAGGAAGTACAAAACTATGACTGCCGAAGTCCTTTGGGGATTTCTCGCTCTTGGAAGATATAAAATTTTGGCTTCCTCTGGGTTGATGCTGAAGCTTCCTTAATACTAATTGACCTGAAAAGATATATCCCCCTCGAAAACTCATCCAGCATGAAGCTCCATGTATGGTACAATAACTGCTCCATCAGATGTCAATGGTAGGCATAATGATTAGGATGCACGACAAGTCAAGATTGGGTGAAGAGGGTCTACAATCATAACTACCTTTTATTTTCTCCAGCTATTTAAGTGCCCTTGTCTTCCCTGATCTCCACTTTCGCTCGAGATTTTTTCTTCTTTGTTCTCTTGCCTTCTGTCGACCTATGCATTCTATCCATCTCCCTTTATTGTTTCTCTAGTCACCGACGTCATCCCCGCTTATCTTCTATCTTTTTGATTGCCTCCTCAAAATCTATGGATGATTTAGGTTAGTTTCTTGACTTTCTCCTTGCATTTCTCTACTTTTTGCTTGCTTTTTGGACCTTTTGATTTCTTTGCAGGGGTTCGCTGCTCCTTCTTGGTTTTCTACAAAAATTTATAGCCTTTTTCTTCTGATTTTTTGAGAATTTTTTTAAGTTTTCTTTGATCCAAATGTCTTCTAAAGTTTCTCGATCCAGTGGTTCTAGGAGCTCATCTGGGTTGAACTCCCAAAAACCCAATCCTTAGGATAGGAACTAAATTTAAAGAGGTATTTTGCCTTATTTTCATTCCTAAAACTATCCCCTGCTCCCTATCTTCTAAAGTTCTATCACTGATCGAAATCTAGTATGCGGTGCCTCCTGAATATGAGCTGAAACTTCCTGGATCAAGCGGCTAAGCTTGCAACCCTCCCTCGGGCTATTTTTGTTTGTATTTAGAGCCCTTCTATGCTGGGTTATGGCTTCCACTTTCTTTTTTTATAATTGCTCTTTTTCGCTTCCTAAATATTTTCTTAGCTTCTATGATTTTGAATTATTTTAGATTTATCATAAGGTTCCTCTCTCTATATATTTTTATTGAAGTCCATCCTACCATCTCGTTATTTCAAAATTACTTTACTGTTAAACATCATCCCATCACTAAAGACTGATGGTATTTGTCCCAATAGTTCGACAAAAAGAGATTGCTTAAGGGTGGGGGCGCTCCTTCTTCCATTCATAACTGGAAGGAGAAATTTCTTTTCATCTCCTATCCATCCCTAGAGCTAGGACTTCCTCCTTGGGGGCACCATAGGGACTCGGTCTACCATGCTCTAGGGTTAGAAAAAGAAGATCTAAATTTAGTTAGCAAACTAAGGGATTACCGAGCTCCTCCCTTATTCGAACCAATAAAGGATCAAACCTTGTTCAATCTCGGCTTAAGTGCCTCCAACCCAGTAGGTATACATCTAGATTTTATAAATTACTTTTTTTCTATCTTTGTTTCTAACTGTAACTCTTTTATCAATATAGAAATGGATTTGAAAGAACTTAGGTGGCTTTCTAAGGAGCTCCAAATTCACAAAAGGAAGGGTGGTGCACCCGATGAGACCTCCAAGAGGACAAGCATTGATGCCTCAAGCTCTGCTACACCCGTAGACACTACCGCTGCTACTAAGGCTGTAGTGCCTCCAGTGTCCTCCAGTCCTCCCTTCAAAATCCAAAGTTTAGAACTTCCCACCAAGAAGGAAAAGAGAGTAGAAAAGAAGAGGAAGATGTTGACCGCCAAAAAAGTTCGGCACAAAGCCAACTTCAATGGATCCAATGGCGACGACAAGGATTAGGATGACTCTCTCTTTGACAATCGAGAGGTTGTCAAAACTTTAATTGATGGACGCACCCTACCCAAAGTCACGGATAGGATTGTCAATTTTGATTTTGAGCAGTGCACTTGGGATTCTCTTGGGACGTTCCTCGAGGTAACTGCTTCGTCTCTTCTCTTTGACTTGTCCGCATGCTCTTTCATTAGCATAACCCACTTTATTATCTACAAATGGGTCACCAACAAATTGCCAACATCAAGGTGATTAATCTTTAAAGGACAGAGGTGGCGAAGGTTTGCAAACACCAGGCTGAGATCCATCGCCTCCTTAAGAAAAAATTGACCAAAATCGGGGACCTCCAAGAGGCAATCCAAAACACCAAGCAGGCCTTGGCGAAGGTGAAGGAGGAGCTGGTCTTGGAGACTAAGAAGAAGAAGAAGATTGAGGTTGAGATTGCCAAAAAGAAGAGTCAAATCTCAAGGCAGATCTCGGAGGTTAAACATCAAGCGATATGAGACTTCAAGGCTAGCTCAGAGATGAAGGACATAAAAGTTGACTTTGGTAAGGTGGCCTTCATCAAGGGGTTTAAGCTCTACCAAAGAAATATGGTCGAGAAGTTTTTCGAGCTCAATCTCAAATTCTTAGGAGGAGAGTCCTCTGATGATGAAGCTGGTCCTTCTACCACTGCTACCAAGTTACCACTCGTCGAGCCTTCTACTACAACTTTCGAGCCTACACGAGAGCCTGAGACTGCTGAAGCTGCACCAAGTTTGACCGCCGCTACCCCTCCAAAGGTTGGAGGCTTTTCATAATTATATTTTTCTTTATTCTTCTACTTTTTTCTATACTCAAAATATTTTGATTAATGAAAGTGAATTTCTTTTCTCTTCCATACCTTTGCATCATGATATTTTGTGTATTAATTTAGTCTCCGATCGATGCAGAACCTCTGTCTCAAGGAATCTCCTTGAAAGCTTTTAATAGAAAGTTAAAGAAAGAAGTTCATCAACTAAGTAAGAAATTGAAGAAAACTAAGGATGAGCTTCAAAAGTCAAAAAAAAACTATGCTGAGGCCGCTATTAAAATTAATCACCTTCGCCAAGCATACAAGAAGGATTTTAAAGAATATACTAAGAAGAAGAATTATTTAAAAGAGGAACTTGAAGAGATTGAAAAGCGTGCCAGTGAGAAGTCTTGGGCATTGACTGCGAAGATCAGCTTCCTTGAAGTCGAACTTAACGTGGCCAAAGAGAAGATTCAATTATTAGAGGAGAGCTCGGCATGGTCCTCCAGCCTGGAAGAGTATGGCTGAGATTGGTTCAAAAGATTCTCTGAGCTCCAAGATCAGCTGCATAAGGCTGAGGACTCCTACAAGAGTGATGAGCTGGGTTGAAATGATCAAATTGCCAAGCTTCAACAAGCAATTCGGATGGTCGATAAGGAGATCATCAGACTTTGGAAGTAATTGGTGGATAAGGCCCAGGCAAGTTCAGGTAGAGATTCTGAAGAAATTAATTCTTTAAGGAGGACCATGGGGAACATCTCTGACCTTTATGAAAAGGAGAAGATTGAGCTACAGCAGTTAAAGATTCAGATGGTTTATCAACAAAATGCTATGAAAGACGCAGAGGTTGAGTTGGCCATTTTGAGGAAGAGGCTAAGGAAAGCTGAAGAAGACTTTCGAAGATTTCAAAAGTTACTAAGAGAGAGTTTAGCAGTGAGACGAGAGCTCGAAGATAAGGTACAAGATTTGAAGCACTCCCTCATGATGGCTGGGTGTAAAAGTTCGAAGTCCAAATCTAAATAGGACTTCATCTTCTTCTTTTCTCTCTTCTCTCTTCTTTTTGTAATTGGTCTTGAGGACCTATGTAATGAACTTTAATTTTAATGCAATGATATTTCTTTCATCTACCTTTCTATGTTCCACTTTGGTTGGATGCTTGCTAATTTTCTTTATTTTCTTGTTGCACCCGATATTGACATCATCTCGAAATAATAACTTCAGTTTTATGTCTTGTGTATCTATCCCCCTTATTTATGAACAAGGGTTTTTGAACTCGATTTGAAGCATCTATGAGCTAGAAGTCTTTATATCCATAGTTTTCTCCCTATTTAAGAATCGAAGGCTTTCAATCTCCTATGGGGGTCTTCATCCACATCAAGATGAGGTCCTCCTCTTGTTCCTAATATGTTAGGCTATCTCTCTTGTTAGGATGAGGTCATCCTACTCCTAACAAGGTTACCGAGGCATAAAAGGGCAGTTGAGAGGGCCTCTCTCCATTACCTCCTGCTTGAGAACCAAAGGCTTTCACCCTCGCTACAATGAGGTTAACCTCCTATCTTAAATAACTGAAGGCCTTCACGCTTGCTACGATGAGGTTAACCTCCTGCCTTAAATAACCGAAGGCCTTTTACCTTATTTAGGAATGAAGTTCGGTTGTGTTATTTTCTGCTTTCACAGTTTTGCATCAAAGATAAAGATGTTAAATTAAAAAAAATTTGTTGAGATGAGATTATTGATAGTACATCTTAAATTTTTTTAGTTCTAAGATCATGAGAATGTAGCTCCTCCAAGTTTCTTTAGATAATATATTCCTGGCCGAATAATTTTCACGATCTCATATGGGCCTTCCTAGTTCGGGGCAAGTTTTTCTTCATTTTATGGTTGAGAGATATCTGCTCTTCACAGTACTAGATCTTCAACTTTCAAAACTTTAGTCCTAACTCTAGAGTTGTAGTAGTGGGCCACCTTTTATCTGTAAGCTGAAGGAACCAGATCTAGGATTTCAGGACTAGATCTTAAAATTTTTTCAAGATCAGACAGCAAAAGATAAAATATAAATCAAAATTTATTTATAAAGACCAGAGGACCCCTAGATTTAAGATTCTATTATATGATTATAGCATGAGATTAAATCAAAAATTAAAATATTAGAAAGAAAGACATGTTGACCATATCAACATGCATCTACACTACATCAAATGCAGGTATGTAATAATAGATCAGATTCATATTACCTATACAAGTTAGATGTTCTAACTTGCTAATCTGGACTGAAGGATGAAACTCCAAGCTACACACACATCCAGCCTCTAAGAGATATCCATACGAGCCCACGAACCCCGATCAGAAGTTCGATGCAGGAAATCAGCATAGTATGCTAGTACTATGCTGATCCTTCTTCGACGGTCGATCCGGTGCTTTCTTCTTCAAGACTTGGATACTCTAAAAACTAGAAGAAAAGAAAGAGACTTTCAATCTAAAATAATACTCAAAATCTCTATGAAAGAGGAGGAGAAAAAAAGAACAAAAGAATCCTAGAAGAAGACCCTCTTTTTCTTCTCTTTTCTCTCACCTAGACACCTAGATTGGTGTCTATGAAATACCCACGCCCCAATAGTTTCTCTCTCTAATTTTTACACACCTAAGAGTCCTCTCAATGATCTAGAATTAGTGCAAAATTCAGCATAAAAAGACCTACTTATAAAGAGATATGGAAGAGTCTTCATTGGATCAAATTCCTACATAAGGTAAGAACATATATGGCAAGTTGTGTGGGCGCCCAACACTCGGGTGCCCCCTCCTTTGTTTTAGGCATGGGCCACTAGGGTAGGTGTGCAAGAATTTCTTCTTTTAACCATGGAAATCAAAGAAGAATTTAGGATGGGGTGGCATACATGGGAAGAGACCAAGTTTGTTGGGATTCCATCATATAAAGTCCAACAAACTTCAACAACTTTCCATCTATTGACCTGGTCCACAACAAGATGCCCTATAAGAAAGAGAGGAGAAGGATGGGCATGCATGATAATCAGGGAGAGAGGAGATTTATCCCCAGAAACAAGCAAGAAAGGGCATGGGGTGCATGGGATATAGGTGGTGCAAGCAAGATGAATCCTAGTCTTACTAGGATTCTATATTTGACTTGGTCGAATATGGTTTCTCAAACCAAATCAAACCAGAAGTAAATCAACCCAATTAAATTACATCCTAACTCAATTAAGAACTTAATTAAATTAGATTAAATTAAATTAAATTTTAATTTAATTTTTTAATTAAATTAAAAAATTGGGTTGACCCAAGTCCTAGTTGAACTAGGACTAGTTCTTCCTTGCACTTGGCTTATCTAATAAACCAATTGAACTTAATCCAATCAAGCCCAAACCAAATCTAATTAAATTATATTTTATTAGACTTAATCTTAATCCTTTGGCTTAATCAAATTAAGCTAATTAGCAATCAAATTGCTAATCAATCCTCCTGTAATATTTGCGCTAGGTTAAACATCAATTGTATTGATCATTTAATCTTAGAATGATTCTCAATCATTGATCAACCATCCGATTGGATCGTGAACTCTAATGTATGTAACCATATAGGTCCAAACCTAAGCTGGTAGCATCAAAATAAATTTTTATACTAGTCATAGTGACCATCTAGCAATGGTACCCAATAGTTGTTAGATATATGTGCCCTAGAAGCCAGAATTGGCTGACACTTGTAATACACTTCTAGGGGCAAAATTATAATTTTGACTATAATTAATGAAATGGATTATTTTCTATCACACATGTGTATTTAGTGTCTGTGATACATCCTTTGAGTTAATGGTAATGATAATTCATATTCAAGAGTTGAAAATTTAAGACATGAATAATCATTATTAACTCATAAACAGCTCCCGACCATAGGATCATCACGAGGATGGTGATTGATCCGAAAGGTTGGTGTACGATCGCTTCTCTTTAGTAGATGAGTCTTGAGTCTACGGTGTGGAGACACCGGAGTGAGAGTATAGATACTCGTTAGAGAATGAGGGCACTGAGCGTGACCACCTCGAGTAGTCATTAGGAAGTCTACCTTCTCGTCAATGACTGACTCGATGCTGCAGTAGTGTGTCTGGTTCTTTGACCTGAGATGCATCGGCAGTTCACCTTGAGGGTGTTATAGTTTGACTACACCATTACTCGGTCTCCTAGCCATATGGAACCCTGAGGTGTATGTTGGCTGTGACATGTTCATTGTAGGAATTGGATTGCATCAAGATGGGATCTATCTACCTCGGTGATAGAGGAGTAGCCCTATGATGATCATGAGAATCAAGTCCAGAAATCCATAGCCATGGTAGAGTGAAATAATAGAAAGAGTTTCTATTTAGATTTTCACATTGGACTCGAATCGAATGATTACATCATATGACAGAGACTAGGGTTTGACGAGTTCACCTTAACCCTAATCTGATCGGGGCTCAAGATAGAAGAACTGAATCACACAGGTAGCTGCACCAAGAGGTTCACATTCAGCTCTGATGGGTTGCCACCATATACTGCTAGGTGTCACTGGTGGATTTTGGGAGCAATTAGAATGATTTAGATGATCGATCATTCTAGCTATTCGAATCAAAAGAGTTCTGATCCATCGAAAGGAGTTTCGATGATGTCTATGATAGAGATCATGACATATCCCATTACCATACAGAACTGAACCTAACTGGGTCACACAAACAAGGGTTTGAATCTGGTGATCATCAATTGAACTGATCTAGTTCAATTGATCTGAATGAGATTCAATTAGGTTCAAGGAAATCGTGCTAGCACTCGATTGAACCTAACGTTCTTCTTTTACTATCATAAATAAGTTGTCCTGACTGAGCTAAAGGAGTTTGTGCTCAATCAGAGGCCTTCATATGGTCTGACTGGAGGTTGTCCAAGTCAGAATAGGTTGTCTTATTTGTAAGACATTATCTGCCATTTTTGGTCACCTGCCATTTCTTGTTCTTTGACTTTGGTCAAAAGTCTACCTTTGACTGGTCAAATGTTGACCATTGACCCTTTGACTTTTGACCACATGTCATGCACCTATTGGAGAGCTGGTGGGGGCCTGTCCCCCTACTAGAACCTGGCAAGGAGAAGGCGCACGCCAAGGGTGGCGTGAGCCCAAGTAGGAGGCGCCTAGGAGTCCTTGTTGGACAAGGACTCCACCTCCCTTTTGGATTCCAATCAGAGTTCTACTAAGAATCCAGTTTGACTGGTCTTAGGCGTCCTCTAAGGAGGAATCCAGGGGTCTCTATTCCAACCAATCAGATTTAGATCTGATTTCACAAAGGGTTGTGATTAGTTGAGAGGAAGAGGAGTTGGATCACAAGAGGTCTATAAATAAGACCCTGCGCCCAACCCTAATGCTAATACAATTCAATTGAGAAACCCCACACCCCAAGGCTGCCTCTCCCCTCCTTCTCCATGCCATAGTCTCTTCTCCCCTTGCTCTCCACGTCCAAAAGAGTTTTGGACTTAGGTTGGTGCGATTCAGATCAAGGAAAGGCGATCAAAAGCAAGAAGGCTGCGCTACTGCAAAAGGACGACTGCAGATCTTCAAAAGAGTTTTGAAGATCCTCCAGATCAGATCCAGATCTGATTTTTGGAGGTATGATAGAGAAGAAGAGGATCTCTAGATCCAACCCAAGTGGATACCGGTAGAGGCCAGGCGCTTGCGTGGCTAGATCCAGAATCTTCCGCTGCAAACAGGATCATCAACAGGGTAATAGGATTACCCAGATCAGGTAAATTAAATTTGATTTAATTTATCTTTTAATTTTATTTTATTAAAATAATAAGAATCAGATCTGAAACATATCAAAATTTGATTGAGATCAAGAGAAAAAATTTTGAAATATATCTCTTGATCTGATCAGATCCGAACGAACCTGGACCAAAAAATCAGGATTTCCCTTCAATAGTCGGATAGGTCAAATGTTTAGAATAATATCCTTCAAACTCATAAGGATATAGTTTCCATATAATTCATCTTCTTAACCAAAATGCTCATAGGACACCTCAGAGTTAAATTGTCAACTCTGATCAGACTATCCATATTGTATTTTAAAATACTAAATTCATCTCATGGATTACCCTGGCCAAGGTTTTGCTATAATAAAATACAGTGATACATTCTTCTCCAACTCTTGGAGTGGTTAATCCCATCTTGATCACACACCAACTTTGCAAGTACTTGACCATGCCCAAAAATCTTTCATTACTGAATTAGAAATTTAGTTAGTCTAGTACCAAAGCATAGTGAGTTGCTTGCAAGCCGCTGAGGTGATCTCAAGTCTAAGGGATACTTATACTTATATTCCATCAGAGACATTCTCGATAGTAGAATGCTCTAGAGTTGGTCATATTCCATAAGATGTATCCCTACACCTTATCTGTATGTCATACTAGTATCTCTACACTCCTTGGTTAAGAGGACAACCAACCAATATGATATATAGCGACCTATGCTCGATAGATGCTGTCGTCCTTATTAATAGCCTATCATTTGGTTGTAAATAGTTTTAAGGACTAATCGATGAATTCTCTCTTTATCAAACCTAAATAGTCCTAAGAACTTCATCACAGCAATGGAGTTCATTAGAAAATAAAAACTTATGATGAAAATATTAAAATATATTTTATTAATAAATTAATTATAATTACAATATTGCTCAATCATCAATAGGCTGACGATTAGCTTTGAAACATATTTTTCAACATAAGCTGCCATTCGAGTTTGGGCTTTCTCTCATTTTTCTTCTAGTAGGTCGAGGTTCGCTCTAAGATCTTAGGAGTTGTCATGTTCACTGAAGCCTTCAACTCGCACTAAGGAAAGTTCGAGCTCAACTAGTATGATTGCTTCAGTTTCAAAAGCTACAGCAAATGGAGTTTCTCCAGGTGGTAACCTTTGAATAGTTTTGTAAGCCCAAGGTATGTGACAGAGTTCATCCATCTAGGTTTCTTTTGCTCTTTCGAGCATTGCTTTAATCCATTGTAGTAGGATCCTATTTGTTACCTCGGCTTTACCATTTGTCTGTGGATGAGCTACTGATGTAAAATGATGGAAGATGTTTAGATCTTCATAAAACTTAGTAAATTTTTCTTTCATGAACTAGCATCCATTATTCATGATGAGAGTCCGAGGTAGGCCGTATCTATAGACTATTGACTTTCAGATGAAGTCCTATAATTTAGCTTCAGTAATTTTCACTAGGGGTTTGGCCTCAACCTACTTGATGAAGCAATCCATAGCCACTAGAAAAAATTTTACTATCTTGATGCCATAGGAAAGGAACCAAGTATATCCATTCTTCATTACGTAAACGATGAAGAAGCACTTAAGAGTATAAGCTATGTAGCTGATTGCCTCAGAATGTTTGCATTCCTCTAGCAATGGTCATATTTTCTTACATAATTAGTGGCATCTTATTGCATAGTCAACCAGTAGTATCCTTGATGGAGTAGTTTGTAAGATAATGATCTAACCCCAAGGTGATTTTCACATACACCTTCATGGACTTTCTTCAATGCGCAATCAGCTTCAGAAGATCGGAGGCATCTAAGAAATGGCAAAGAGTATGACTTCTTATACAACTTATTCTTATATAGAACATAACGGGAAGCCTGGTTTCTCAATTTTCAAGCTTCTTTAGGATCTCTGGAAAGAATTCCATCTTTAAGATATGAAACTAGTGGATCGATCCAACTAGGCTCATGATCAACCTGCATGATTATTTTGGACTCTTTTGAACTTGGGTAGTGAAGAACTTCAAAGAAAACCTCTCTAGGTAATTCATTTGGGGCCAAGATAGCTAATTTGAAGAAAATATTGGCTCTAGTATTTTCTACTCTAGGAACCTGCTAAATATCAAAGTTGCTGAAAGTCAAAATCAGGCTCCTAACTTATTTTAAGTACGTCTTCATGCTTTCCTCTCAAGCTTCATAACTGCCATTAATTTATCCCACCACCAACTAAGAATCACTATAGACTTTCATATGATTTGCTTCTAATTCTTTGTGTGAGGATTTATGATGCTCCCAAGCCTTGGGAGGCCACGGAAGGAGTCAAAGTGTTGGCTCTGGAGATTCCAAGGGCTTGGATGGTGCTTCGAAGATCTAAAATTTAAGGTGAAGCAAGAAACCAAAGTTGGAAAATCAAGATTGCAGAAATTTTTTGCAGATTAGCCAGCTTAGTCTAAAATTGGATCAGCTAAGTCTCAGTGCACAGGCAAAATAGAGAGCTGCGTATTTAGGACTGCTGGCATGGCATAGAACTAGGCAGGCTTAGTTTCAGACTAAGTCGACCTAGTGAAACTTAGCCGGCTCAGTGCTGAGACTGAGCCGGCTCAATGCGCGGGTAGAGTTACGCGAGGATCTATTTTGGACTAGGGTTTGGGTTGATCCTAGGGGTCTTAAGTTTTGATTTGAGAGGTCTTAAGGGGGCTAACTCATGTATGGATCGGGTCTAGATCCAGAGGATGAGAGCATAGGAGACATGGGTGTACATGAGCTCGATGAGTGCATTCATGTATTGGGTTAGCTAGGAGAGTTTTTGGTTGGGCCTAATGGCTATGTATAAATACATAAGTTGTATTATGGTTTTCAAGGTTGGAATCAATACAGACCTTTTCTTCTTTAACTCTCTTTTTTTTCTTCTCTCTAGAGTTGCCACCCTAGGATTCCTGAAGAAGCCTTAGACAAGGGAGGTGTCTCCCTCAAGCCAAAGAAGGGAGGCGCCCCATCATAGATCCAGATGAAGGATCGGTGGTTTGTTGGCCATAGAGAATGTCATAGGTTTCTTCAGATTTGTGCTAAAGATTAGGAGCTTCCGCAACATAATATCGATGCTTGTGATGTCAAGAATGATTGATGTTCGAGCGATATCATAGGTCTATAATTTGATATCAAAGCTAGGTGATGCCTAGGACGTTGTGGATGGCAATATGGTATCAGAGCCAGATTTCAGATCCTGATGGTGCATGAAAGGAGTCAGGTTTAAGAACCTAATGGTGCATGGAAATAGCCAGATTTTCAAAGTCTGATGGTGCATGAAAGCAAAGGAGAAGTCGTACAAGGTGAAATCAGAAATCTGCACATGGATTCCATGATATGTCTTAAATCTACCTTGTTGTTGCTATGGTTTGGCCAACCAGGAGCAGCAGGTTGAAGGTGGAGGTTGAGAGGATTAACGGGAAGAGATTTTTTTAGGGTGGAAGAATTTGGTGCATGATTTGCTTATCGATCTTGGTGGAAAGGTCGGGGTGCATGATGATTACGTGACAGGCAGGAAGCACTGGAGTGCTGCAATAGTGCTTCCCTGGAGATGTAGGACTAAGAGAGGCTTGGTGATGCAACAACCAAGGGAAGTATCTCAGTAGAGAGCATCAGAATTCTCTAGGAAGATGGGCAGTATAGGAATGTTGAAGAGAGGTTTTCCAAGGGGTAATGGTCGAAGGAAGGCTGAAGAAGCGACTATACATCCTTCGATGTCTGGAAAGTGGAAAAGTAGTCGAAGATGTATTTAGCAGTTCGACCAGAGCATAGATTTGCGAAGCCTTATCAGTGATGGAGATGGATGATCCATGGAGATCCAGCAGATCAAAGCTGGGTGGCTATAGAGCGGCATAAAGATGAGTCAGAAAGTGCTGGAGTGCTACAGGAGCACTACCCTCGAGGCATAAGGGTTGAGAGAGGCTCGATGGTGTAGCAGTCGAGGAGTGTATCTCAGCAGAGAGTGTCAGTGGTATCTCAGGAAGATTGGATGCAGGTCTCAAGGAGAGCTAGGAGTCTTAGAGAGCGCTAGAAGGTCTCTAGCAGTTGGGAGTATCATGGATCAGGTTTTTTCTATAGAAGCACTAGGGAGAGTCACGGTTCAGATGGACGATGGTTCTCTAGGTGCAACTGAAGCCATGGCTAGTGTAGGGGCAGAAGAGAAGGACTAAGGTGGAATTTTTTAGTGTTTAGTAACTAAATTCAAAAGAGTTGGATGAGCTCTTAGATTTTGGAAGTGCCCATGGGTTGTAGAGGTATCCGAGATGGCTTCGAAAAGGGCCATGGAGTGCGGAGGATTCGAAGGGGCAGCTATGTTGTTCGAGGTGCAGTGGCAGGCTCAGTAGTGCAGCATTGAATGGTTGGCCTCGAGGGACTCGATGATAGAGTCAACTTCTACGGCATCAGGTGGACTTCGGATAGAGATGGAGTTCCGCAATGGCAGCTTCACAAGTGGAGAGAAAATTAGCATGAGTTCGGAGCACCGATGATGCACAATTCTAGATGGAGCGGTGTGTGCAGCTAGGCAAGTATATCTTTAAGGAGATTATGTCAAGTGGTACAGCATGTGCTGGTGTAGAAATGCTATAGACTATCTAGAAAAGTTTAAAAAAAGTGATGTAGCTGCTAAGCAGAAAGAATCCTACAATTTTAGGATGGTACCAAGAAGCAAGCATAGGTCTTCAGCGGTGGAGGCGATCATCCCAAAGGCCTCAAGGGTGCACAACAACTAAAGAGGATTGATGGAGGTGATGTTTGCATAGGTGGTGTGGAGTGTGCGGGACAGCGGGATCGTGTAGAAAGTCATTGTCGAGGGATTTGCCAAGGCTTGGAAGCACCAAGGTGGAGATTGTGAGGATTTATGGTGCTCCCAAGCCATGGGAGGCCATGGAAGGAGTCAGGGTGTTGGCTCTGGGGATTCCAGAGACTTGGTTGGTGCTTTGAAGATCTGAAATTCAAGGTGAAGCAAGGAACCAAAGCTGAGGAACCAAGACTACAGAAAGAAGATTTTCTGCAGGTTAGCCGACTTAGTCCAAAACTAGATCGGCTAAGTCTCAGTACATAGGTAAAATAGAGAGTTACGCATTTGGAACTACTAGCACAGCACAGGATAGGCCTGACTCAGTTTCAGACTGAGCTGATCAAGTAAAACTTAGCCGGCTTAGGGCTGACACTGAGCCAGCTTAGTGCGTGGGCAGAGTTACGCGTGGGTCTATTTTAGGTTAGGGTTTAGGTTGATCTTAGGGGTCTTAAGGCCTAGTTTGAGAGGTCTTAAGGGGGCTAACTCATGTATGGGTTGGGTCTAGATCCAGAGGATAAGAGTATGGGAGACATGAGTGTATGGGCTCGGTGAGTGCTTTCATGTATTGGGTAAGCCAGGGGAGTTTTTCATCGGGCCTAATGTCTATGTATAAAAAAATAGGTTGTATTAGAATTTTCAAGGTTGGAATCAATACAAACATTTTCTCCCTCAACTCTCTTCTTCTCTTCTCTCTAGAGTTGCCACCCTAGGATTCTTGAAGAAGCCCTAGAGAAGGAGGACGTCTCCCTCAAGCCCAAGGAGGGAGGCGCCCCATTAGAAATCATGATGGAGGATCGATGGTTTGTTGCCCATAGAGAACGTCACAGATTCCTTTAGGTCCATGCTAAAGATCAAGGGCTTCCACAACATGATATTGGTGCTTGTGATGTCAAGGATGATTGGCATTCGAGTGATATCATGGGTCTACGATTTGGTATCAGAACTAAGTGATGCCCGGGATGTTGTGGATGGCAACACTTTGGCCACTCTTAATCCTATGATCAGAGCTTTATATTCTGCTTTATTATTTATTATAGAGAATTCAAAGCATAGTGCATATTCGGCAATAACTCCTTTCAGATTAATTATAATCAAGCTTGTGCCTTCCTCGAAGGCATTAGATGAACCATCAACAGATAGGGTATAGAAATCTTCAAGGAGATCTACTTTTTCCTCTATGAAGTTCAGCTATGAACTGGAAGTACCAACTTCTTGATGCTCAAGCTCGACTGGATCAGGGATGGTACATTCTACTACAAAGTCGGCCAATATTTGAGCTTTAATGGATGACCACAGTTGAAAATTGATATCGAACTTAGTGAGTTTGATTGCCCATTTTGCTATTCTTCCAGAAGTATCGGGCTGGTGAAGAACTGCTTTATTGGATTGATCAGTAAGGAGTGTGATTGTACGTCCCTAGAAGTAAGGTTGGAGCTTTTTTGCTGTAATCAACAAAGCATAGGTTAGCTTTTCTAATTTTGTATACCATATTTCTACATCCCTCAAAACTTGGCTTATGTAGTAGATAGGCTTTTGAATTTTTGCATCTTCTCTAATTAGGATAGCTCGAATTGTCATAGGTGACATCACCAAATACAGAAATAGTTCTTCACCAAGTTCGGGTTTGGCAAGGAGAGGAGGTGAGCTGAGATAGTTCTTCAACTCTTCAAATGCTTGTTGACACTCAAGAGTCTAGCAGAAGTTTTTTGGTTTCTTGAGCACTTAAAAGAAGGGCATGCAATGCTAGGTTGACCTCGAAATGAACCAGTTCAGAGCCATGACTTTTTCTATCAAGCATTGAACTTTTTTTTATTATTTTTGGTGTAGTCATTTATTGAATAGCTCTAATCTTCTCAGGATTTGCTTCAATGCCATACCTTAACACCATAAATCTTAAGAACTTTCTCGAGGTGACTTCGAAGGCACATTTTATTAGATTTAGCTTCATCTTGTACTTTTAAAGTGTGTTGAAGGTCTCCTTAAGGTCAGTGATATGCTTTATTGAAGATCAGCTTTTAGTACCATGTCGTCCACATAGACCTCCATATTATGATCAATCTACATTTTGAAGATCTTGTTCACCAGGTGCTGATAGGTGGTGCCTGCATTTTTTAGTCCAAATGGCATAATCCTATAACATAAAGACTACGGACAGTAATAAAAGTAGCTTTTTTCTCATCTTCTGGTGCCATCTGGATTTGATTATAATCGAAGAAGGCATCCATGAAAGTGAGAAGCTCATGGCCTATGGTTGCATCCACCAGTTGGTCAATCCTAGGTAGAGAGTAGCTATTCTTTGGGCAGATTTTGTTCAAATCTGTGAAGTCTATGCACATCCTCCACTTACCATTTGCTTTCTTGACAAGAATGACATTTACAATCCAATCTAGATAGGACAATTTTTGGATAAAATTGGCCTTAAGAAGCTTGTCGACCTCATCCATGATAGTCTTCTACGGCTTTGGTGCAAAGCTATGGTTCTTTTGCTTTACTGGTCGATGCTTATGATCCATAGCTAGATGATATTCCATTACTTCTGCATTGATCCTTGGCATATCTGCAGGTACCCAAGCAAAGATATCGATATTCTTTCACAAGAAGGCGACGAGCTACTTCCTGACTTTATATTCTAGGTTAGAGCCAATTTGAATAGTACGATCTTCATTTTCATCATTCAAAGAGACTACAATAAGGTCGTTGATTGGATCCCCCCGTTCTTCAGTCAGGTCATCATGGGTATCAAGTCCATCCACTGGACAAGAGTCTACTTGCTTTCCTCCTTGCAAGGCAATTATGTAATAGTGTTGTGCCAGTGCCTGATCTCTAACTTCTCCAACCCCATGGTTTGTTGAAAACTTTATCTTCAAGTAATAGGTTAAAACCATAGTCCAAAGTGCATTTAAACTAGGTTGGTCAAGAATCGCATTATAAGCAGAAGGAGCCTTCACTACTAGAAAATCAACTTGAGACTTTGATTGCCTTGGGTACCGACCTGTCATAACAGATAAAGTAATTATTCCTTCAACCGATACTGCATCATCAATGAATTCTACTAACTAGAAACTTGTTGGCCCCATGCGATTGTTTGGTATAGATATTTTAGAGAATGTCATAAAATATAATATCAGTAGAGCTTTTATTATCAGTCAAAACACGATGTACATCATAGTCAACAATGTTTAAAGTAACTATAACTGCATCATTGTGCGGGAGCTAAACTCTCTATGAATCTTCTTCATTGAAAGCGACAGGTTCTTCAATCCTCTGCCTCTTTGCAGTTCCACTGATCCACTAGTTTTCCCCTATCGATGTCCCCCAATAATAGTGTTGATGATTCTAGGTGGGGGCTGATCTTCTTATGGCTCATTTCTTTAAGGTAGTTTAGGATGTGATAGGGCTCTTGGCTGATCTTTTCTTCTTTCTAGCCGACGTCGAAGGAATTGATCCAGACGGCCCCCTCTGATTAGCTCCTCAATTTTATTTTGGAACTAGATGCATTCTTCAATATCATGACCGTAGTCATGATGGTAGAGGCAGTACTTATTGGGATTGCACTTGGTTGGATGAGTCTTCATTCTCTCTGGCCTTGGTAGCTGCTCCTTTATTTCTATTAGTACTTGGGTCTTAGGAGCATTCAGAGGAGCATAATTGTGAAACCATCAGAGAGGAGAGTTTTGTTGCTCACACTGATCAGGGCTTCACTATTGGCGAGCTCGTGGAGGGGTCCGAGCTCATCTATGCTCAGGAGGAGTTCTAGAGCATGGTCAAGCTTCACGTAGCTTTTCAATAATTATGGGCTTGCTAGATTCACCTGCTTGCTGCTCTCCTACAGCCTCTTCATCCTTTAGCTTGAAGGCTTCCTCCACTTAAGCATAGCCTTCTGCCTGGGCCAGCATGTCGGCAAAATCTTGGGGGTACTTCTTCTCTAGGGAGAAGAGGAGATTATTCTTCTAGAGGCCATCCTTCACTATGGTCATAGCAATAGATTGGTCCAAGTTCTGAACCTCCAAGGCAGCAACATTAAAGTGGCTGATATAAGCTCGGATAGACTCTTCTTCTTTCTGCTTGATATTGACAAGAAAGTCCATGTTGAAATAATCGATACTGCTTTGATACCAATTATTATGCCTATGGCTACTCGAAACCATAATCATGGATCTAATTTCTTGCATGAACTTGGGTGTTAATCTAGAAATATGAAGAAGAGCAAAAGTTGATGGTGGCACCTAGGGCTTGATGTTGGAACTAGAGAAAAAAGAAAGAAGAGAGTTAGGAAGAAAACTCTGTATTGATTATACTTATTATAAAGGTTATAATACCTGAATTTATATATCCTAGGCTTTCTATTATGCCACATGAACCCTAATAAATCCAAACTCTAACTAAAAAACATTCTTAAGCTAACCCAATACATGAAAGCACTCAATGAGACCATGTACACCCATGTGTCCTATGCTCCCATTTCTTAGATCTAAATCTGATCCATACATGAGTTAGCCATCTTAAGACCTTATTAGATCAAATCTTAAGACCTCTTGAATTAAATCCAATCCAAGACCAAACAAAAAATCCATCCTATTCTGTACGCCACCATCAAGCTAGCTCTATCAGATGCTGAGCTGGCTCGACTGCATCTCGCCCAAATTCTATCTTCTATTTGCTTGAGAAGGTTGACTCAATGTTGCCCCAAGCTAGCTCAATCTCAATCCAAGCTGGCTTAACTACGTATCCAAGCCAGCCCACCTGTGTGTTGAAGGAAAAAATCTTATTTCACAAGTCAGGTTCGTTCAGATCTGATTGGATCAAGAGGGATATTTTAAAAATTTTTCTTTAAAACCCTAATCAGATCTAAGACTCTTCATATCTGATCTTATTGATCTAATAAAATAAAATAAAATAAAATAAAAATTAAATTAAATCTAATTTAATTGTATATTTATTTTGGGTAATCTAATTACCCTATGATGATCTCAATGTTTGCCTGAGGTTCTAGATGTAGCCATGCAAGCACTTGGCCTCTATCGGTATCCACTCAGGTAGGATCTAGAGATCTTCTCCTTTTCAATCAGTTCTCCAAAAATTAGATATAGATCTAATCTTAAAGGTCTTCAAAAACTCATTTGAAGAACAATCATTGTCTCTTGCAGTAGTGCTGCCTTCTTCCTTTCCTTTCGTCTTTCACTTGCTTGGATCGCACCTAACTCATGCCCAAAATCTCTTGGGCATGGAGAGGTGAGAGAGGACCAGACAGTGGCATGGAGAAGGAGGGAGAAAAGCTTTGTGGCATGGGCTAAAGGCAGAAGCTCTCATGCTAGGCATAGATAGGGTTTATTTAGACCCTACTGCATCATGCAGTGCCACATCATCCTGGCCAATCATGGCCCTTTGTGCAATTAGATCTAAATCTGATTGATGGGATGACATCATCTGATCCAACCAGATTAGAGTTCCTCAAAACTCTCCTTAGGTGGTGCCAAGATTGGGTCAAACAAGTCTTCTTGATGCCACCTAGTTTGATTCCCTGAAGCAACTGGAGTCCCATCTGTATGGGACTCCATCTTCTATCCTCATGGGGTGCACGCCTACCCTAGGCATGCACCCCTTGCCTATCTGCTTTTTAGTAGGGGGACAAGGCCCAAGGTTCTCTCCTATGGATGCATGACACATGGGCAGATGTTTAAATGTCAAAGGTCAACATTTGACCAAAGTCCAAAGACAAGATTTAGTAGGTGACGAAAAATGGTAGGTGTTGTCTCAAATTTATTTCATAAATTAAAACAATCCTTTTCTGATCTGGACAAGCTCCAATCAGACCATGTAAAGATTCTTGAGTGAGCCCAAACATATTTGGCTCAGTTGAGACAAGTTTTAATGATTGTTAAAGGAGAACATTAGACTCAATCGTGTGCTAGCACGATTTCCTTGAACCTTATTGAATCTTATTCAAATCAATTAAACTAGGTTAATCCAATTGATGATATCCAGATCCAAACCCTTGTTTATATGATCCAGTTAGGTTTAGTTTTATATAGTAATGGGATATGTCATGATCTCTATCATCGACATCATCGAAATATTTTGATGGATCAGAATTTTTTTGATTCAAACAACTAGTATGATCGATCATCTAAATCATTCTAATTGCTCCCAAAATCCATCCAGTGACACCTAGCAGCATATGGTGACAACCCATCAGAACTGAAAGAGAACCTTTTGGTGCAGTTTTCTGTGCAATTAAGTTCCTTCTATCTTGAGCCTCCGATCAGATTAGGGTTAAGGTGAACTCGTCAAAACCTAATATCTGTCATATGAATGTAATCATTCGATTCAAGTCGAATGTGAAAACCATAAATAGAAACTCTTTCTATTATTTCACTCTGCCATGGCCATGGACTTCTGGACTTGATTCTCATGATCATCATAGGGCTGCTCCTCATACCACCGAGGTAAATAGATTCCATCTATGATGCAATCCAGTTTCCTACAATGAACATGCTATAGCCAACATACACCTCAGGATTTCGATATGGCTAGGAGACCGAGTAATGGTGTAGTCAAACTATAACACCCTCAAGGTGAACTGTCGATGCACCTCAGGTCAAAGAATCAGACACACCACTGCAGCATCGAGCCAGTCATTGACGAGAAGGTAGACTTCCTCAATGACTACTCGAGGTGGTCACGCTCAGTGCCCTCATTCTCTAACGAGTACCTATACTCTCACTCGGTGTCTCTACACCATAGACTCAAGACTCATCTACTAAAGAGAAGTGATTGTCAACCAACCTTCTGGATCAATCACCATCCTCATGATGATCCTATGGTCGGGAGCATTTTATGAGTTAATAATGATTATTCATGTCTTAAATTTTCAACTCTTGAAAATATGAACTTATCATTACCATTAACTCAAGGGATGTATCACAGACACTAAATACACATATGTGATAGAAAATAACCCATTTTATTGATTTTAGTCAAAATTATAATTTTGCCCCTAGAAGTGTATTTACAAGTGTCAGCCAATTCTGGCTTCTAGGGCACATATATCTAACAATCTCCCACTTGTCCTAAAGCCAATTGGCTACAAGTCTAAGTCCCATCTTCTCTAAGGTGGGCTTCGATCTTCTGCTAGCCCAACGGCTTTGTGAAGTGGGTCTGCCACATTATCTGCAGGAGTCGACTCTCTTGACCTCGAACGTAACCTTTCTCGAGGTAATCGCAGGATGAGGTGGTATCGCCGCTCAATGTGCTTGAATTTCTGGTGAGACCTCGGCTCCTTAGCAAGGGCTATGGCGCCATTATTGTTGTCAGTATAGAGGAATGGCATCTGATGGCATTACTCCAATTTCTGCAGCAAACTTCTTGTACCAGAATGCTTCCTTCGCAGCCTCTGATGCAGCGATATATTCTGCTTCCATGGTGGAATCTGCTATCACTATTTGCTTGGAACTCTTCCAGCTGACAGCACCACCATTGCACACAAACAGACTCCAGATGTCGACTTTCGATCATCTATATCGGACATGAAATCCGAGTCTGTGTATCCCTGGACTTGGAGTTCTCCATTACCAAAGACCAACATCATATCCTTAGTTCTTCTCAAGTACTTAAGGATACATTTCACAGAAGTCCAGTGTTCTTCACCTGGATTTGACTGATATCTGCTTGTGACACTCACAGCATGGGCTATATCAGGTCGTGTACATAGCATGGCATACATGAGGCTCCCTATTGCAGAAGCATAAGGGATCTTGCTCATGCATTCTATTTCCTCAGGTGTGCTGGGGCACATCTTCTTGGAAAGATGAATACCATGTCTGAAGGGTATTAATCCCCTCTTAGAGTTTTCCATACTAAACCTCTTTAGTACTTTCTCTATGTACATCTTCTGTGAAAGTCCTAGCATCCTATTCGGTCTATCCCTATAGACCTTAATTCCTAGAATAAAGGATGCTTCACCTAGGTCTTTCATGGAGAATTCCTTGGACAACCATATTTTGACTGATGGTCAACATGGGAATATCATTCCCAATAAGGAGGATGTCATCCACGTACAATACGAGGAAGACAACAGCGCTCCCACTGACCCTTTTGAAAACACATGGTTCCTCTTCATTTTTGATGAAACCAAACATTTTTGATCACATCATTGAAATGAGTGTTCCAGCTCCGAGATGCTTGCTTAAGTCCATATATGGACCTTTGCAGCTTGCAAACCTTGTGATCAGTATCACTGGATGTGAAACCTAGCGGCTGTTCCATATAGATATCTTCCTCAAGATATCCATTTAAGGAATGCCATTTTCACGTCCATTTGCCATATTTCATAATCGAAATAGGCTGCAACAGGCAAGCAATGTGCGGATGGATTTTAGCATAGCCACTTGGGAAAAAGGTATCCTGATAGTCAATGCCTTCACGTTGACTATAACCTTTTGCCACTAGTCTAGCCTTGAATGTCTCCACATTCCCATCTGCACCAATCTTTCTCTTGAAGATCCATTTACACCCAATAGGTACTATACCTTCTGGTGGATCTACCAAGGTCCAGACTTGGTTTGAGTGCATCGAGTCAATTTCTGACTGCATTGCCTCTAGCCATTTCTCGGAGTCGATATCTGATATCGCCTCGTTGTAGGTTTTGGGATCATCACCATGAGCACCATTACCTACGAGGAACATTTTCTCTACTTTCCTCTGAAATAATACCTAAGTATCTTTCAGGGGGATGGAAAACTCTTTTCGATCTACGAGGTGGAGGAGGTAGTGTTCTTATTGGCTCAACCTGATTTGGTTCCAATTGGTCCTTAGCTCGTTGTACTTGTGAGACTTTCTCATCAAGCTTAATCTGCTTTCCAATGCCGCTATCTTGAATAAACTATTTTTCAAGAAAGATGGCATGTCGACTCACAATCACATTGTGGTCTTCTGGAATGTAGAAATAGTATCCTAATGACTCTTTAGGATATCCTATGAATCGAGCTCTAAAGGACCTAAACTCTAACTTGTCCGCTTGTTGTCTTTTGACATGAGCCGGACAACCCCAAATTCTGAGATGACTCAGACTTGGTTTCTTACCATGCCATATCTCATACGGTGTGGTAGGAACGGTTTTAGAGGGAACCCTATTCAGTAGATAAATTGAAGTTAACAATGAGTGTCCCCAAAGAAAATCAGGAAGGTCTGTGAAGCTCATCATGGATCGGAACCATATCCAATAGAGTCCGATTTCTCCATTCTGAAATCCCCGTTGAGTTGAGGTGTTCCTGGTGGAGTCCATTGAGAGACTATGCCATTTTCCTTGAGATAGTCTAGGAATTTCTGGCTAAGGTATTCACCTCCTCGATCTGATCGAAGAACCTTAATGGGTTTTTCAGTTTATTTTTCTACTTCATGTCTGAATTCTTTGAACTTTTCAAAAGCTTCAGACTTGTGTCTCATAAGATACACATACCCATACCTAGACAGATCATCGGTAAAGGTAATGAAGTAGACAAAATTGCCTCTAGCCGGCACATCAAATGGGCCGCACACATCAGTATGTACTAGGGCAAGGAGATCTGTGGCCCTCTCCCCATGTCCTAACAAAAGGGAGTTTAGTCATTTTGCCTTGAAGACAAGATTCACAAGTTGGATATGACTCGGAAGTCAATGGACTCAATAGCCCATTTTTCTCCAATTTGTTGATCCTATCTTCTGCTATATGACCTAATCTCAGGTGCCATAGATATCTATCATTTGGACTATCCCTAGGTCATTTGTTTGGCATTCACGTTTTGCTCGATAGTTAGAATAGGTACATCAATATGTAGCTGATAAAGACCATTAATAAGGAAACCATTTGCAATTTTATTTCTTTCATAAAGAATGTTACAATGGTCCTTAAAGAAGGTAATCACATAGCCTTCTTGTGCTAAGCATGAAACAGAAATCAAATTCCTGCTAGCTGCAGGCACATAATAACAGTCTTTCAAAACTAAGTCTAAACCAGATGGTAATCGAAGAGGGTATGTTCCCACGGCTACTGCAGCAACTCTTGCTCCATTACCGATGCGTAGGATCATGTCTCCATCCCTCAGCCTCCTGCTATCCTCAAGACCCTGCATAGGAAGTGCACAGATGAGCACTAGAACCAGAGTCAAGCACCCAACTGGATGCAGAAGAAACCGTAAGGTTAGACTCAATAACGAGCATACCTCCAGAAGGACCTTCCTTCTTGTTCTTCAGGGTGGCCAGGTAAGTAGGGCAGTTCCGCTTCCAATGGCCATCGCTGTTGCAATGGAAATACTTTCCTTTGACATCGGCCTTCTTTCTTCGGCTCTGCCTTCTTCTTCTTTGCTCCTTCCACCTTCTGCTTTTTCACAGACTTCTTTTTCTTTCCATAAAGACTTTCTTTTGGAAGAAGTCCGTTCCATAGCAAGAACTGAGCCTTTAGAACCTTTCATAGAAAGCTCAGCGGTAACCAGCATATTCATTAATTCGGCCAAGGAATTTTGAAGTTTATGCATGTGGTAATTCATGATGAATTGCCCATATGCATCAGTCAAGGATTGCAGAATAATATCATTCTGCAGATCCAAGTCTAACTTCACACCGAGCTTCTCAAGCTCTTCCATGTCCTTGATCATCATCAGACAGTGATCTTGGACTGACTGCCCATCACGCATCTTAGCCTTAAAAAGTCATTTCGTGTGACTTGATATTTGGCTGCGCGACTCTGTTCACCAAACATCTCCTGCAGGTGAGCCAACATTTGGCGAGCAGTCCCGATATCTTCATGTTGGCGCTGGAGCTCATCAGACATCGAGCCCAACATGTAATATCTGGCCTTATTATCTTCGTCTATCCATTTTTCAAGAGATGCTCTCTGTTCAGTGGATGGACGGGCTGGTAAGGTGGGAGGGTCCTGGTCCAAACATGGGTTAACTTCTCAGAAACCCAAAATAATTTTGTAGTTCCTGAGCCAATCTTTATAATTGGGTTCCAGTCAGTCTATGTGTGTCCAGGATACGTGCCAATGGGTTGGACGCAGACATTTTTCTTTTTCTATAGAGAGTCAAAGATTCTAGTTAGATACTGTAATTATGACTTGACCAATTTGTTTAGAAATTTTATTTTTAAACAAATTAGCTTTCCCACTATTTTTTTGGATCCCTACACTCCCTCTGTAGAGATGCAAAAATCTCCATGATTAATGATTTCTAGTGGGTGGTGCGGTCTCACCAACTGACTCATCACCTCACCTAACAGTTATTGGTGATGGGTTAGCCAATGAGTGAACAACTCTTGTTCAATGATTCTCTAATCATGGTGCACCCAAACTTGATCTCTAATTCATGAATCTCACCGTATCCAGAAATATTGATCCACTCCTTAGTTAAGTCAGACCCACCATTTGCATAGACTGGATTTCCTAATTGAGTCTCTCACCGTATCTAAAATATTGAGCCCAACTCATCCTCCAGCCCATAGCATCCAATGCCTAATAGACATGGTTGCATCTTTTTGGTGCAACTGAGCCACTGTATCCAGTCGAGAACAATCAACCCTGAGAAGGGCCGCACATCTACAATGGTGGAAGACCTTAGACTTAATCTTTTCTTAGGAAGAATTGATTTAGGTCTCATTAAACTAGACTTGTCATAGTCATAACAATTATGACTAACCTAGTGGCATGGGTTAGCTCGGATTATTGACCACCTCAGATCAGAACTGTGTCAACAGATATGGCCAGGTAAGTGAGACCGGTGGAAGGAATATGCCATTAACTCGTACAAGAATGCATTCGAGTCGAGTAGCTTCCAATTAAAAATCAGTCGGTCGTATGTGCCAAACTTACCTTAGACACCAAATTATTGAGTCAGAACCAATTGGGTTAGCCTACAATCCAGACTCTAACCTCTGAGCCTAATTAGGTCTTGCTTGATCGTTACTCATGTGATTCGATCTTGACCCAGACTTAATCCTATTAGGCTGGTCAATTTAAGCATTGTTGATCCCATCTAACCAACTCTTGATTCGGTTTGATCAACCGCTTAGACCTAATTGAGCTACCCAAGCCCGAACCCAGTATTATGAATATGTCTTAGATCTAAAAATTCTTAATTTTAGATCCTAATTAATATTTCATAATCTTAATTCTTAATTAAGTTTAGGGTTCATAAACAAAATATGCATAATAAAATCCTAGGGTTTCAGGATCTAGGATTTTGCAGAAAGTAAGTTTTGGGTTTCTGATTAAGGACGAACGCGCAGCACCCCTACACATCATAAGAACACCCCATCGAATGGAAAGAAGAGGGCCTTTAAATTCCTTCTTCATTCTTATGACCGGACGGCCAAGGAGAACGCCTTAATCAGGAACATATGCATAAATACTACAAAACTAGTTTTAGATCTATATCATATATCTCATATATAAAATTGATCTGACTAAAAATGGCATATTTTGCATACATCTCATGTATCATATCATGCATGTTTTTAGATCTAAATTATCTCATAATAATCTAAAAAATTAGATTTAAATTTGATCTAATCAAAATAAAATTCTAATCTAGATAATTATGTAGAACTATTCTACAACTAGTCTAGACATGCATCTAATCATATCTCATATGATATTCAAATTAAATAAATTTTTATTTTTTATTTTTTAGATATAATTATAATATTTATAATATCAAATAATAATAAATAAATAGATCTAAAATTTATAATTAATTAAATTAAAATTATGATCATGTTAGACTATACATAGAATAATTCTATTCCTAGTCTAGTCATGCATCTCATACATCTTAGATCTAGATTATTTAATTTTTAATTTTTTAATTTTAGATATAATCATATCTCATGTGACATCTAAAATCATCTAATTATCAGATCAAAAATAAATTAAAATTAAATCTAATAAATTTTGGAACTTGGCTCTGATATCAATTGAAGGAAAAAATCTTATTTTTCGGATCAGGTTCGTTCAGATCTGATTAGATCAAGAGGAATATTTCAAAAATTTTTCTCTAAGATCCTAATCAAATTTGAGACTCTTCAAATTTGATCTTATTGATCTGATAAAATAAAATAAAATAAAAATTAAATTAAATCTAATTTAATTATACCTTTATTTTGGATAATCCAATTATCCTGTGATGATCCTGATGTTTGCCTGAGATTTTGGATGTAGCCAAGCAAGTTCCTAGCCTCTACCAGTATCCACTCGAGCAGGATCTGGAGATCCTTTTTTTCTCAATCAATCCTCCAAAAATTAGATCTAGATCTGATCTTGAAGGTCTTCAAAAACTCTTTTGAAGAACTATCATTGTCTCTTGCAGCAGTGCTGCCTTCTTCCTTAACTATCGTCTTTCACTTGCTTGGATCGCACCTAACTCATGCTCAAAATCTCTTGGGCATGGAGAGGAGAGAGTGGACTAGAGGATGGCATGCAGAAGGAGGGAGAAAAGCTTTATGGCATGGGCTAAAGATAGAAGTTCTCATGCTAGGCGTAGATAGGATTTATATAGACTCTGCTGTGCCATGCAGTGCCACATCATCCTGACCAATCATGGCTCTTTATGCAATCAGATCTAAATTTGATTGGTGAGATGACATCATCTGATCCAATCAAATTAGAGTCCTTCAAAACTCTCCTTAGATGGTGCCAAGACTGGGTCAAATAAGTCTTCTTGGTGCCACCTAGTTTGATTCCCTAAAGCAACTGGAGTCCCATCTGTATGGGACTCCATCTTCTATCCTCATGGGGCACACGCCTCCCTAGGCATGTGCCCCTTGCCTACCTACTTTTTAGCAGGGGAACAAGGCCCAAGGTTCTCTCCTATGGGTGCATGACATATGGGCAGATGTCTAAGTGTCAAAGGTCAATATTTGATCAAAGTCCAAAGACAAGATTTAGCAGGTGACAAAAAATGGCAGTTGTTGTCTCAAATTTATTTTATAAATTATAAAAATCCTTTTCTGATCTGGACAAGCTCCAATCAGACAAAGTAAAGATTTCTGAGTGAGTCCAAACACATTTGGCTTAGTTGAGACAAGTTTTAATGATTGCTAAAGGAGAACATTAGGCTCAATCGTGTGCTAGCATAATTTTTTTGAACCTAATTGAATCTTATTCAAATCAATTGAACTAGGTTAATCCAATTGATGATATCTAGATCCAAATTCTTGTTTGTGTGATTCAGTTAGATTCAATTCTGTATGATAATGGGATATGTTGTAATCTCTATCATCGACATCATCGAAACACCTTCTGATGGATCAGAACTTTTTTAATTTAGATAACTTGTATGATTGATCATCCAAATCATTCTAATTGCTTCCAAAATTCATCAGTGACACCTTGCAGCATATGGTGGCAATCCATCAGAACTGAAAGCGAATCTCTCGGTGCAGTTTTCTGCGTGGTTAAGTTTCTCTATCTTGAGCCTCGACTGGATTAGGGTTAAGGTGATCTCATCAAAACCTAATATTCATCATATGAATTAATCATTTGATTCAAGTCCAATGTGAAAACCCTAATAGAAACTCTTTCTATTATTTCACTCTGCCATGGCCATGGGCTTATGGACTTGATTCTCACGATCATCATAGGGCTGCTCCTCATCTACCGAGGTAAATAGATACCCTATTGGTGCAATCCAATTTCTATAATGAACATGCTATAGCCAACATACACCTCAGGATTCTGAATGGCTAGAAGATCGAGTTTATTGTAGTCAAACTATAACACCCTCAAGATGAACGATTGATGCACCTCAGGTAAAGAACCAAAAACACCACTGTAGCTTTGAGCCAATCATCGACGAGAAGGTAGACTTCCTCATGATTGCTCGAGGTGGTTATGCTCAGTGCCCTCGTTCTCTAACGAGTACCTATACTCTTGCTCTAATGTCTCTACACCATAGACTCAAGAGTCATCTATCTTAAAGAAGAGATTGTACACCAACCTTTTTTATCAATCACCATCCTCATGATGATCCTACGGTCGAAAGCATTTTATGAGTTAATAATGAAAATTCATCTCTTAAATTTTTAACTTTTGAAAATATGAACTATCACTACCATTAACTCAAGGGATATATCACAGACACTTTCAAATACACACTATGATAGAAAATAACTCATTTTATTATTTATAGTTAAAATTATAATTTTGCCCTTAGAAGTGTTTTGCAAGTGTCAGCTAATCTGGCTTCTAGGGCACACATATCTAACATGTGTCAGTCCTTTATCTTGGCTAATTCTTCTCCTAGCTCTAGTCCTTTGCTCCACCTTATGTTCCAATTCTCTGGAGCACCTACCAAGCCCCCTTAAGATCCTCACACCTGAACCTTGGTCTGTGTAGGGCTACATACCGTCTTCACCCTAGAATAACTCATGTCCTAGCCCTAGGACTCACACCCATCCTAGTCTTTTGAAGTCAACACCCTAGCTCCTTCTATGGCCTCCCAAGGCTTGGGAGCACCATAAATCCTTACAGTCTCCACCTTAGTGCACCCAAGCCTTGGCACACCTGATAATATTCTCCTGCACGATCCCACTATCGATGCATGTCCTGACAGCTACTTGTGCACACCTTACCACTGCCATCTTTCTTCAGCTACTGAGCTCTCTTTGAGGCCTTTGGAAAGACTGCCTCCACCATTGAAGACCTTGGCTTGCACCTATGCACCATCCTATAGATTGTAGGTAGCCTTCTTGTTGGTAGCTGCATTACTTGTCCTGTACTTTTCTAAAGAATTTGTAGCAATCCTATGCCGACACCCACTACATATCCTAATACAGTCTTTTCAAAACTTGCTTGTTCACCCATATGTGTTTTTTCATCTAAAACTATGCATCTCCAGCATTGGTGTTAGAATATTGATCCTCCTGCACTTCCGCTCTGAACTCATGTCCAAACTCTCTCCACTAGTGAAGCCACCTCTGCTCGATGCTCCACCTAAAACTGAAATCCCCTCGATGCTGTAGAACTAACTCTATAACTGAGTCTCCCAAGTTTAACCATCCAATGCTGCACTGCTAGGCCTGTCGCTACACCTCAAATACCATCATTGCTCCTTCGAAGACTCTACACTTCACGAACCCCTCCGAAACCATCTCGAATATACTACACCTTGTAGGCTCTTCCAAAACTATCAAGAGCTTATCTGACTCTTCACTTTTAGCAACTGAACCAATGAAATATGACTTTTCTCCTTTCTTGCACTTTTTTCAAAGTGGACACTCTAAGAGGATCTCGTGGTTTCAGAGAGGCCTAGGAAAGGAAAGAAGAAGAGCAAAAGTTGATGGCAGCACCTAAGTTTGCATAGAAGATAGGATCAAAGACTGTGATTTCGAGCAGCCATAGGCATAATAATTGATATTAGAGTAGTGCCAGTTGTTCCAACAAGTGGTATCAGAGCAATACCAATTGTTCCAATAAGTGGTATCAAAGCTCGATTGAGCATGGAGGAAGAAGAAGATCAGGTTTTAGTAGAGATTAGCAGTGAGGTTCAGATCTAAGGCTTTTCTTCAAGCTTTGTGGGAAAGAAAGAGATCTAGGGGTTGTTGTCCATCATCTCTAGTCAAAGTAATTTTTAGATCTACTTGTTGGCTATTTTTGATTCACTTTGATCATGAAGAATAGCATATTGAAGGTAGGATTCGGGAAATTTGATAGAAAGGATAGTTTCATGATGTAAAAGATTAGGATAGAGGATTTGCTGATTTAGATGAGGCTGGATTCAGCCTTAGAGGATAGACCAGAGGAGATGACAAATAAAAAGTTGAAGTTCTTAGAGAAAAGGGCATGTGCTGTGATTAGAACTTGTCTGGTAGATGAGGTATTGTATGGCGTGTTGGAGGAGAAGACATCCAAAAATTTATGATCGAGGTTACATCAGTTGTACATGAAAAAGAATATGTACAACAAATTGGTGCTGAAGAAGAAATAGTATAGCCTTCGGATGCAAGAGGGCAAACATGTTGCAGGATATATTCAACAATTCAACTAGATGAGCATGAACTTGCTCGACATTAGGGTGGAGCTCGAAGAGGAGAATAAGAGTTTATTGTTGCTATGTTCACTATCCAGGAGCTTCAATTTGTTGGTGACGATATTGCTATATGATAAGGAGACACTGGTGTACAAAAAGATCGTATCTGTGCTAAGATCCAACAAGCAACGAGAATAGATAACGAAGAAGAAGATCTTCCAGAATGGTCTCATGATTTCAGAGAGGCTAAAAAAAGGAAAGAAGAAGGACGTGCAGAGGGGCAGCAAGGGGTCCAAGAAGTGCTTCAAGTGTGGTGAAGCAGGATACTTTAAGCGAAAGTGTTCGCTTTGAAAGAAGAACAAGAGAGGAGAAAAGTCATATTACATTGGTTAAGTTGCTGAAACTGAAGAGTCGGATGAGATCTTGGTAGTTTTTGAGGAGCCTACAGCATGCAGTATATCCAAGATAATTTTGGAGGGGTCTATGTGATGGGTCCGAAGGAGAAGCGATGGTATTCGAGGTGCAGCGGCAAGCCTAGTAGTGCAGCATTGGGTGGTTGGCCTTAGAAAATTTGATTACAGAGTTGGCTTCTGCGACATCTGGGGGACTTCAGTTTCAGATGGAGCATTGGGTAGAGGTGGCTTCACTAGTGGAAAGAGTTTTGACACAAGTTCAGAGTGAAGGAGTGCGGGAGGATCAATATCCTAGCACCAATGCCGGAGATGCATAATTTCAGATGGAGCAGCACATGCAGGTGAACAAGCATAATTCTGAGGAGACCATGTTAGGGTATGCAGCGGGTGCCGACATAGGATTGCTATAAATTCTTCAGAAAAGTTCAAGACAAGTGATGCAGCTGCTAAGCAGAAGGCTGGCTACAATCTATTGGGTAGCACATAGGTGCAAGCTAAGTTCTTCAATGGTGGAGGTAGTCATCCAAAAGGCCTCAAAAAGAGCTCAGCAGCTGAAGAAAGATTGTAGTAGCAAGGTGTGCATAAGTAACTATCAAGGCATGCATCGATGGTAGGATTGTGTAGGAGAACATTGCCAGGTGTGCCAAGGCTTGGACACACCAAGGTAGAGATTATAAGAATTTGCGATCAGGGTGTTGGCTCCGAAAGACTAGAATGGGTGTGAGTTTTAGGACTAGGACAGGAGTTGGCCTAAGGTGAAGACAGTGTGTAGCCCTGCACGGACTCGAGATTCAGATGTGAGGACCTTAAGGGGGCTTAGTAGGTGCTCTAAAGATCTGGAACACAAGATGGAGCAAAGGGTCTGAGCCAAGAGAAGAATTAGCCAAGATAAGAAGTTGACATATAGGAAGGCTGGCTCAGATACACAGTCGAGCTAATTCGGATCGGCTTGGGCTAAGATTGAACCTATTTAGAAAGAAATCGAGCCAGCCCTCTCAGGCAGACAGAAGATAAGGTTCAATTAAGATGCAATCGAGCCAACTCAACTTCTGATAGAGCCAACTCGATGGTGGCATACAAAATAGGATGGATTTTTGGTTTGGTCTTGGATTGAATTTAATCCAAGGATTCTTAAGGCCTGATCCAAGAAGATCTTGAGATGGCTAACTCATGTATGGATCAAGTTCAGATCTAGGATATGAGAGCATGGGAGACATGGGTGTACATGGGCTCGGTGAGTGCTTTCATATATTGGATTAGCCGAGGAGAGTTTTTTAGATAAAGTTTGGATTTATTAGGATTCATGTGGTATAACAAAAATCCTAGGGTATATAAACCTAGGTATTATAACTTTTACAATAAGTGAAATTAATACAGAGCTTTTCTTCCTAATTCTCTTCTCTCTTCTCTCTCTGGTTCCAATGCAAAGCCCTAGGTGTCACCATCAACTTTTGCTCTTCTTCATATTTTTGGATTAACACCTAGGTTTGCATAAGAGATCAAATCTACGACTATGGTTCCGAGCAACCGTAAGCACAATAATTGATATTAGAGTAGTACCAATTATTTCAACAGTCCAAACCTCATCTCTAACACTGGCTGCTAATGAATTAAGCTATAAATTGGTGGCTCATTGATCAATAGAGAAGATGGTACCTGATTTGAGGCTTGAGTACTAGTTCCTTGCTGGTTCCTTCAAAGTGGAGGGGAAAGCTCGGCATAGATTGGCATCAGTCAAGCTATGGAACAATATCATAGTTCTAAAGGCTTCAAGGTGGTCAACTAGGTCGGTGGTCCTATCATAACTTTCAAACTAAGGGAGTTTGAAGTTCAGCGGGATAGGCTCCTACATGATGCAAGCAAAGAAGGAAGGGTCAGTGCAGATATCATCATGGTGAGTGGGGGTAACATGATGGAGCTCATCAATCCATCGGATTATTTCTTGAATCTTCTGATCGAGAATATCATCTCAATCATGGATCTCAAAGCATGGCTGGCTGGAGGGAGGTAGTGATTCTTCAGGGATGGAATCATGTTCAAAATAAGGGCTCTTTGATCTTTGCTTACCCTTCCCAAGAGTCACTAGCTGACTCACCTAGATGGGTCTTCCCAGCACCAGATCTTGACATTTTGACGAGGATCTCTAGGGGCTACTGCATGGCTTGTACTACTTCAGTGAGGCCTCTAACCTACTGTATCAGCGGGTTGAACTGCTCCAGATCCACCATAGCTACTGGTGGAGGTTAAGATGTCGGTGATGAGGTCGAAGCAGGCAAATCTATTGGCTCTTGGATGGATCTAGCAGTGGAGGTAATGGATCACCAAGAAAGAGCTTTCCTAAGAAACATCTTGCTGAAACAAGAAGGAATTAGAAGAAAATATAGCAGAAGTGAGGATGAAGGTGAACATGACTAGGTATTGCTTTAAGAACAAGGGCTCAGCATTTCTTCTACTAGTGCCAATCCTATTGATGCAGAAAATGGTGCTGATGCTAGAGTTCATTGAAGTTGGTGAAGATGAGGCCGCCAATAAGACTCGCAAGAAGAAGTCCAAACCAGAAATGGATGGCCTTGGTAGGATCCTCCAATGGTCAAGTTAGCTTTCTAGCCAACAAGAATGTAGTACTCATGAGAATATCGATAGAAATGAAAGCTTAGAGAGAAGATGCATATCTAGAGGGTTTCTTATATAGATGGAGCGCGTAACAGATTGATAGTGACAACCATAATTATCTGCTAGTGGGCCGTTTGGGCCACATGGAGTTTATTATGAAAAGTGGGCTATCATTTATCATGACTTGTAGATGGTTAGAATTATAAATAAAGAGCAAGAATTAAATAGTGTGGAATAATAAACATGGTACTAAGATTTACTAGTTAGATCTTAGCATCTACTTGCAATAAAATAAAGAGCAATAATTAAAGTATAGAAATTAAATTATAAATAAAAATAAAAAGCTAAATTTAAAGTGCAAAAAAATAAAATTTGTATTAATTAAAAGTTCAAAATTTAAATACATGGAATTTAAAAAAAAAAAATTAAAAATAGTTGATCTTTGATCTTGGATCAGTGTCGGCATTGAGATGGTGTAGAAGCCAACTTTTCTTCATAGCACCCATTATCTTGAAGCAGCCTCTAACCTAAGCATGGCTTTAACCTTTACTAAACTCTTTTCCATAATCAACGATAGATTGATTTGATGGCCTGGGGTCCTTTAAATAGGTGTTGGAGGGCTGGAGTCTTTTGTTGCAGACAATACGGGACTAAGGAGGAGTTTTAATCAAGAAATATGAAGAAATTATGGCAAAATTTGGATTAAAATAGGTCCTGGATCGAGTTCTGCTCTTCTGGTGAAATCTAGCCATCAAATCTAGATCAAATGATCCCAAAACCATTAAAAATGGATGTGTAATAGCCCAAATCAGGTAGGATTAAATTTTGATTGTTGGATGGAGCTTGATGGAGCATTTTTGGCCATCAGATCGCATCAAAAACCATTCACAAATTCTTTTTCCAGTCAGAATAAACATGGGCCAATGGATCACTTTGAGGAAGAGAATCAGGCCATCGGATCACGCTAAGGAAGTTTAATCATCATCGGGAGCTTTTTGGACCATCGGATTAGCTTCAAGATCATGCGCGGCCATCGGATCATGCGTACGGAGAGCTAAAAACCAAATCAAAGAAGGGAAAACCCTGGCCGTTGGATTTCAACCGCAAGAGAGCACAACTGTTGGATCACGTATTACTATGCTCATGGACCATGCTGGACCGGGCATACTATAGACCATAGCAAATCAGCATACAACATGGGCATGAAATGAGCAAAATGCCCTTCCTTAAGGGTTCACGGTGAGCCACGATAAAACTGACGTCAGCGGATCCCCGGATGGCTCGGGCTTGGGTGGCTTGCACTGGCGCGAGGGTTGGGTCAGCTAGCTTGGCGCATTTAGACACACCGACTGAAAAATGCACGTCGACTTGGATTGTAGAGGCAACTGAGCCATTTTATTTATTTTTACTTTTATTATTATTTTTTTTGAAAATTCGTATTAGATTCATTTTAGCTTCGTTTACTTTAAACTTATTTCATTCTGATCAAATAAATGAGCTCTTTTTATTGATAATAATATTTTATTTTTTTATTTTTATTATTTTTTATTAATTTTTAATTAATAAAAATATTAATTTCTTAAAATATATATAAATTGATTATTAATTCTTAAAAATAAACATAAATTAATTGATAAATTAGTACTTTTATTGATGAATTTATGGTACTTATCAACTCCCTTCGACCACCCAGCGGGCTCTTTCTAGTTAAACTCCTTCCAGTCATCCAGATGAGCTCCTTCCAGTCAGACCCCTTCGGTTGCCTTATGGACTCCTTCCACTCATCCAGACAAGCTCCTTCCAGTCAGACTCCCTTTGATCGCCTTATGGACTCCTTCCACTCACCCAGACAAGCTCCTTCCAATCGAACTCCCTTTGGTCGCCAGGCGGACTCCTTCTAAACGAACTCCTCCAGTCGCACTCCTTCCAAAAGAACTCCTTTCAGACGAACTCTTTTCGGTTGGACTTCTTTTAGAATGAACTTCTCTTAATCAATCATAAATTTGCTCAGTCCACGTCACGCCTGCCTGCCAACTGAATTGGTCTAAAAGGACCCCATAATCAATGCAACTCCATAGCGACCTTGGGCCTGTGTTGCTTGGTCCGAGCTTCTCCAAATCACTGAAGGGAGCACCTATAAATTCTCATCAAACTTATCAAAGCCCAAACTTCATTAAATGGATCCAACTACCTACAAGTCATGATAAAACATAGCCCACTCTCTATAATAAACTCCACATGGTCAAAATGGCCCACTTTTGGATGGTTATAGCTATCACCATCAGTTTGTTACATGCTCCATCTATACAAGAGACCCTCTAGATATGTTTTCTTTCTAACTTTTTATCTCCATCTTAATTCTTCTGAGCACTCCATTCTTGTTGGCCAAAGAACTAACTTGAGCATCGAAGGATCTTGCCAGAGCCACCTACCTCCAATTTGGACTTCTTCTTGTAGGTCCCATCGACAGCCTCATCTCCATCCACTCTAGTGACTCCGACGTTGGCACCATTTTTTGCACCAATAAGATTGATGCTAGAAGGAGGGGTCATCTGAGCCCTTATTCTAAAAGGAGTGCCTGATCAATCTCTTCTTTTTCTCTTCTACTCTTAACTCCTTTGATTCCTCTCCCTCTAATCTTCATTTGCTT
>QRFJ01003272.1:0-86561 GCA_006176705.1 Cocos nucifera
GAAGCCCACCTTGAGAAGATGGGACTTAGACTTGTAGCCAATTGGCTTTAGGACAAGTGGGAGATTGTTAGATATATGTGCCCTAGAAGCCAGAATTGGCTGACACTTGTAATACACTTCTAGGGGCAAAATTGTAATTTTGACTAAAATCAATAAATGGGTTATTTTCTATCATATATGTGTATTTAGTGTCTGTGATACATCCTTTGAGTTAATGGTAATGATAATTCATATTTTCAAGAGTTGAAAATTTAAGACATGAATAATCATTGTTAACTCATAAAATGCTTCCGACCATAGGATCATCACGAGGATGGTGATTGATCGGAAGGTTGGTGTACAATCGCTTCTCTTTAGTAGATGAGTCTTGAGTCTATGGTGTGGAGACACCGGAGCGAGAGTACAGGTACTCGTTAGAGAATGAGGGCACTGAGCGTGACCACCTCGAGTAGTCATTAGGGAGTCTACCTTCTCGTCAATGACTGACTCGATGCTGCAGTAGTGTGTCTGGTTCTTTGACCTGAGATGCATCGACAGTTCACCTTGAGGGTGTTATAGTTTGACTACACCATTACTCGATCTCCTAGCCATATGGAACCCTGAGGTGTATGTTGGCTATAGCATGTTCATTGTAGGAACTGGATGGCATCAAGATGGAATCTATCTACCTCGGTGGTAGAGGAGCAGCCCTATGATAATCATAAGAATCAAGTCCAGAAGTCCCATGGCCATGGTAGAGTGAAATAATAGAAAGAGTTTCTATTTAGATTTTCACATTGGACTCGAATCGAATGATTACATCATATGATAGAAGACTAGGGTTTGACGAGTTTACCTTAACCCTAATCTGATCGGGGCTCAAGATAGAAGGAACTTAATCACACAGGTAGCTGCACCAAGAGGTTCGCATTCAGCTCTGATGGGTTGCCACCATATACTGCTAGGTGTCACTGGTGGATTTTGGGAGCAATTAGAATGATTTAGATGATCGATCATTCTAACTGTTCGAATCAGAAGAGTTCTGATCCATCGAAAGGAGTTTCGATGATGTCGATGATAGAGATCATGACATATCCCATTACCATACAGAACTGAACCTAACTAGATCACACAAACAAGGGTTTGAATCTGGTGATCATCAATTGAACTGATCCTGTTCAATTGATCTGAATGAGATTCAATTAGGTTCAAGGAAATCATGCTAGCACTCGATTGAACCTAACGTTCTTCTTTTGCTATCATAAATTAGTTGTCCTGACTGAGCCAAAGGAGTTTGTGCTCAATCATAGGCCTTCATATGGTCTGACTGGAGGTTGTCCAAGTCAGAAAAGGTTGTCTTATTTTGTAAGACATTACCTACCATTTTTTATTTTATAAGATATTACCTACCATTTTTGGTCACCTACCATTTCTTGTTCTTTGACTTTGGTCAAAAGTCTACCTTTGACTGGTCAAATGTTGACCATTGACACTTTGACTTTTGACCACATGTCACACACCTATTGGAGAGCTGGTGGGGGCCTGTCCCCCTGCCAGAACCTAGCAAGGAGGAGGGCGCACGCCACCCTTGGCGTGTGCCCAAGTTGGAGATGCCTAGGAGTCCCTGTTGGATAGGGACTCCATCTCCTTTTTGGATTCCAATTAGAGTTCTCCTAAGAACCAACTTTACTGGTCTTAGGCACCCTCTAAGGAGGAATCTAGGGGACTCTATTCTCACTAATCAGATTTAGATATGATTTTATAAAGAGTTATGATTGTTTGGGAAGAAGAGAAGTTGGATCACAGACAGCCTATAAATAAGACCCTGCGCCCAACCCAGATTATGATAGGAAGTGATTGAAAGGAATCACAATTCCCCATGCCCAAGGCTGCTTCTCCCCTCTTCCTCCATGCCAAACCCACCTTCTCCCTCTCCTCTCCACGTCCAAAGGGTTTTGGAGCTTAGTTGGTGCGATCCAGATCAAAGAAAGGCGACTGAAAGCTAGAAGGCTGCGCTGCTGCAAAGGACGACTGCTGATCTTCAAAAGCAGTTTTGAAGATCCTCCAGATCAGATCTAGATCTAATTTTTGGAGACATGATAGAGAAGAAGAGGATCTCTAGATTCAGTCTGAGTGGATATCGATAGAGGCCAGGCACTTACGTGGCTAGATCCAGAACCTTCCGCTACATACAGGATCATCAATGGATAATAGGATTACCCATATCAAGGTAAATTAAATTTGATTTAATTTATCTAGATTTTATTTTATTTCCAAAATAATAATAATTAGATCTAAAATATCTCAGATTTGATTAGGATCAAAGAGAAAAATTTTGAAATATATCTCTTGATCTGATCAGATCTGAACGAACCTGGTGCAGAAAATCAGAATTTTCATTCAATGCTGACGTCAGATTGGCTTAGGCGGTCTGGTTTGGTTCTATTATAGTCGGGTTAGGCCGATCTGCTGAGCTATATTGAACTGGACCAGCTGGCTTTAAATTTTTTTTTTCCTTTGAAATTCAATTCTAGGCTCGTTTGGACTTTGTTTTCCTTCAAACTTATTTCATTTGAATCAGAAAAATAAGATCTTTTTGTTGATAGCCTTTTTTCTACATAAAATTAATAAAAGTATCAATTTTTTAAAAATAAATTATTTTATTTTATAATTTAATATTTTTATTAGTATATTTTTAGCACTTATCATATCCTCCAACTTAATCATTGCTAGTTTCTTAGCAATGCTTTATTTATCACCATGTTTCAATGAGATCCTCTTTCATAAAAACAGAGCTAGGATTAAAGATCAAAAAGTTTAGAAAATACCACTAACTAAGCATTAAGCTTTAAAAGTTAATTTCATAGTCAGTACAATTAGAATCTTTCTTAGAGTATATCTAAAGATTTACAGCACTTATGTTCGTGATGACTAACTTAGCATTTCAGTATTAATTTAAAGGATAAAAGTATCTTCTCTTATCATCTATTTTGATTAATTTTCGATACATTCTCAAGTAAAGCTCATGAATTAAGGTAGCTTTCACACTGCCTTATTTTTTTTTTCTCCCTCTTTTTTTTTTCTTATGCTGAGAATCCTAGCCTTCTCTCCACCATTTGACGTGAACCTCCACACTTGACTTAGGTGTAGAGATCTAGTTACTAAGCTTCAGGCAATCCACATATACTATATCTTTTGTACTTTATTTTTAGGCAGGTAGCTCTTTTCTTAAATTCAAGTTTTTTAGATTGGAATGTATATTATTTATCAATTTTTAGTGATAATTGAATCCTCAGTTGGTCTTATAATAAATATCTACTTTGCCTTGTTAGTGTGCATGTACAATTAGAAGTGCTAATAGTCTTTAGGTGACCTAAGTAGGCTGCTAAAAGTCTAACCAACTAATTTACTTCTTTAACTCGTTACATTCATTAGCAAATACTTCTAACTTTTATCACTTTTTCTGATCTATCTTGCTCAAGATTTTCTTCTTGACACATGGTTTAAAAAGATTTTTTTTTCAAAAATTTTTCCTACCCCCCAACTTATTTTATATTGTCTCAATGGAGAAAGAAAAATAAAGGACGAAATGAAGGATAGGAAGGAATACACCTGATTTGGTTCAGTCTAATTTTATAAAGCTTTGAAATTTGGCTTAAGTTCTTATTGATTTTTCTTTGCAAAATTAAAAATACACACCAAAGCAGTAAAAGAGCAGCAAGAATTTACTATAAAAAAAAAGAAAAGGATCGAAACTAAAAAAAAAGAAACAACCTATGTAGTACTTCTGATTTATAGTCTTCAGCTTGACTTTCTTGAGGCTCTAGGTTGGATCTTGCAATTAGAATGCTTCCTTCTCCTTCTCAAAACTTTCATCAATGTAATTTTTCAGCCTGTGACCATTTACCTTGAAGGTACCTTTTGATTTGTCAAAGATCTCTACTGCTCCATATGAAAATACCTTAGTAATTGTATAGGGATCTGTTCTTCTTGATTTTAGCTTTTCTGAAAATAAAAGTAGCCATGAACTATACAGGAGAACTTGCTATCCCTCATGAAATTCTCTTTTTACAATATAGTTATCATGTCATTTCTTAATACATTCTGTGTAAATCCTGGCATTTTCATAGGCATTATGGCGAAATTCATCCATCTCATTCATTTTCATCAACCTACTCTTTCCTATATCTTGTATATCAAAGTTAAGAATTTTTGTGGCCCAATATGCTTTATGTTCTAGCTCAATAGGGAGGTGACATGCTTTACCAAAGAGTAGCCTATATGGGGACATACCAATAGGTATTTTATATGCAGTCCTATATGCCCACAATGCATCATCTAATTTTAATGACCAGTCTTTCCTAGATGCACTTATAGTCTTTTCTAAAATTCTCTTTAATTCACTATTAGACACGTCTACTTGACTGCTAGTTTGTGGATGATATGGAATAGCTATTTTTTGAGTGACACTATATTTGCTTCATAGATTTTCAATTTATTTATTACAAAAGTGTTTACCTCCATCACTAATGATTGCTCTAGGAGTGCCAAAATATGTAAAAATATGCTTTTTCAAAAATTTGACAACTATCTTAGCATCATTAGTTGGAAAAGCTGTTGCTTCGACCCATTTTGAAACATAATCTACAGCCACAAGTATATATTGATTTGAAAAAGAACTAGAAAAAGATCCCATAAAATCAATACCCCAAACATCAAAAATTTCACACACAAGAATATTATTTAAAGGCATTTTATGTCTCCTAGAGAGATTTCCAGTTCTTTGACAGTGGTCACATAAAGAGACATAAGTATGAGCATCTTTAAATAGAGAAGGTTAATAAAAACCTAATTGAAGAACCTTATAAGCTATTCTAGTTGGGCCAAAATGTCCTCCTACCTTCTGGTCATGACAATGCTGCAAAATTTTCTCCATTTCTTCCTCCGAAATGTATCTTCTAATGATCTGGTTTGCACAACACTTATACAAGAAGGGTTCATCCCAAAAATAATATTTGACAATAAATAAGAACCTCTTCTTTTGTTGAAAAGAAAGATCAAGTAAAAGAACCTTACCAACCAGGTAGTTAATAATATCAGGATACCATGAAAATGTTCTACCTGATATAGCATAGAGGTGCTCATTTGGAAATTCACTCTTGGTAAGGCAAATATCTAGTTCCTTCTTTGTGATGTTTTTCAATCTGGAAAGATGGTCAGCAACTAAATTCTCTATGCCCTTCTTGTCCTTAATCTCCAAATCATACTCTTGCAACAAAAGAATCCATCTAATCAATTTAGATTTTGCATCTTTCTTGGCAAGAAGATACTTTAGAGCTACGTGGTTGGTGTATATAATAACTTTAGATAAAATAAGATGAGAATAAAATTTATCTAATGCAAATACTACTGTCAGAAGCTCCTTTTCTATGGTTGCATATTTTTGTTGGACTTCAGTCAAAGTGCGGCTAGCATAGTATATAGTTTGAAAAATTTTATCCTTTCTTTGATCAAGTACTACTCCTATGGCTGTGTCACTAGCATCACACATCAACTCAAAAGGTAGGAACCAATCTGGTGCTACCACAATAGGTGCCATGACCAGCTTCTGCTTGAGGGTGTTGAATGCCTACAAACACTTATCAAAAAAATGAAAAGAGACATCTTTACATAATAATTTAGATAGATGTTTAGAAATTAGAGAGAAGTCCTTTATAAATTGATGGTAAAATCCAGCATGACCCAAAAAGCTCCTAATAGCCTTAACTGAGGTCGGCATGGGTAACTTTTTGATCACCTCAAGCTTAGCTCTATCCACTTTAATTTCTTTGCATGAAATCTTGTGGCCTAATACTATGCCTTCCTGTACCATCAGATAACACTTCTCCAAATTTAAGACAAGATTAGTATCCTCACATCTTTATAAAACAAGAAATAAGTTATGCAAGCATTTATCAAATGTGGATCCAAAGATAGAAAAATCATCCATAAATATTTCAAGAAAATTTTTAATCATATCATAAAAAATAGCCATCATGCATCGTTGAAAAGTAGCTAGTGCATTACATAAACCAAATGGCATTCTTCTAAAAGCAAATGTACCATAAGGACATGTAAAAGTAGTTTTCTCTTGATCCTCAGGTGCTATGGCAATTTGATTATAACCAGAATAACCATCTAGAAAGCAGTAAAAATCATGTCCAGCTAACCTCTCTAGCATCTGATCAATGAATGGGAGAGGATAATGATCTTTTCTAGTTGCATCATTTAGTTTTTTATAATCCATGCATACTCTCCACCTAGTAACAGTCCTAGTAGGAATTAATTTAGTATTATCATTTTGAACTACAGTAATCCCACCTTTCTTAGAAACTACTTGAACAGGACTCACCCATGAATTATCGAAGATAGGATAAATAATACCTGCATCAAGTAGCTTGGTTACCTCCTTTTTGACCACTTCATGCATCATAGGATTGAGTCTTCTTTGGGGTTGGACCGTAGGCTCATAGTTGTCCTCCATGAGAATTTTGTGCATACAAATTGAGGGACTAATTTGTTTGATGTCTGCTATGGTCCATCCAAATGCCTTCTTGTATTTTTTTAGCACTCTTAACAACTTTTCTTCCATTAAATCTATCAAAGAAGAAGAAATAATAATAGGTAAGTATGAAGAACCTTCCAAAAAAATATATTTTAAATGAGAAGGAAGAGGTTTAAGTTTAAGAGTAGATGAATCTTCAATTGATGTCTTTGGAAAAGGAGTAGATGATCTTTCTAATTTCTCAAATCGTGGTCTGTATGTGCGTGGAATATATGGTTTGGCCTTCAATAATTTTATACATTCTATTTGCCTTTCATCTTCAGCTGAACCCTCTTATGATTAGACAATGCAAGCTTCAATAGGGTCCTTAAACCTATTTTCTAGAAAATACTCATGTACTAAATTATCAATATCATCTATTCAAAAATAAGTTTGATTATTATTGGAATGTTTAATAACTTTAAAGACATTAAAAGTAATTTGTTCATCTTGGACTCCTAAAATTAATTTTTCTTGTTGAACATCTATTACAGCTCCTCCAGTAGCTAAAAATGATCTTTCTAAGATAAGAGGTAATATCTTCTTCCATATCAAGAATAATAAAATTAATAGGAAAAATAAACTTATTTATCTTTACCAAGATATCCTCCACTATACCTTTTGGATATTTGATGGATCTGTCAGCTAGTTGAAGAATGATAGTGGTAGGTTTCGGATCTCTTAGACCTAGCTTCCTAAAAATAAAAAAAAGGCATGAGATTAATACTTGCTCCTAAATCATATAAAACTTTATCAAAACAACAATCACCAATAATGTAAGGGATAGTAAAACTTTCTGAATCTTTTAGCATCTATGGTAATTTATTTTGAAGTATTACTGAGCATTCTTCATTCAAATTTATTCTCTCATGCTTCTTCAACTTTTTTTTATTTGTTAGAATTTCTTTGAGAAACTTGGCATACCTGAACATTTGAGTGATAGCATCTACAAAAGAAATATTAATATGTAAATTCATTATAATTTTAAAAATGTTAAAAAATTTCTTATCAAGATGCTATATTTGTCTTTCTAGAAATGGTAGTGGCGGCATGTAGGGCTTCACATTTGGATCAGCAAATTTTATTCCTAGGGACCATCCATCTCCTGGTTGTTTTGGTGATTGACGAACATTAATTGATTTCCCTTTGTTTGTAGTTGGCTCTTTGGTTTCTTTCTTTTGATGTGGCTCCTCCAACTCTTTACCACTTCTTAAGGTGATAGCATTGATGTGCTTCCTCGGATTGGTCTCCATGTTGCTAGGTAAGGATCCTTATAGTCTTTCAGAGATTATCATAGCCATCTATCCTACTTGTATCTCCAAGTTTTGAATTGCTACTACATGGTCTTGCCTGAGTTTGTTTTTCAGATTTTTTATAGTCGCTTCTTGATTTTGCTTGAATTTGACCATCAGCTCCTTCATATCAGGCTTCTTCTTAGGTTCTAGGAATCCCGGGGGTGGTTGTTGTGCTATATTTTGATTGCTTCACGAGAAATTTGGATGCTGCCTCCATCCTTGATTATATGTGTTGGAGTAGGGATTATTTTATTGTAGCCTAAAAAAATTATCAAGATAGTTAGCAGTATCAGAGGCTTTAGCAAAAGGATTGCCTATCTGACAGTTGCTTATATCATGTCCTCCTCTATATAGGTCATAAGTGATGCTCTGAATGTGCATAGCTGTTCCCTTTATATTATTGACTTTAGCTCTTAGGGCTGTAATTTCAGCTAATAAAGTTGGAATGCAATCTACTCCCTACATAGCTACTGGTCTTCTCGACATCATGCATTATGTTCGCCACTGATAGCTATTTAATGCCATCTCATCAATCGGATCAAAGGCTTCTTCCTCTATTTTTTGATTAGTGATTCCTCCTGCTGCTGCATCAATCATAAAATGATTAGCAAGAGATAAACTATTATAGAAAGTTTGTACTTGAAGCCATACAGGTAGTTGATGATGTGGACATCTCCTCAGTAGTTTCTTAAAATGCTCCCAAGCCTCAATAGTGTCTCCATGTCCATCTGCACAAAAAAAGTGATATTATTGCGCATCTTTGTAGTCTTGGAAGGTGGAAAGTATTTGGCTAAGAATTTTTGGGCTAGGGTATCCCAAGTTATGATAAAACCTACAGGAAGAGAATAAAGCCAACTTTTAGCTTTGTCCCATAAAAAGAAAGAAAATAGCCTTAATCTAATAGCATCATCCAACACTCTATTAATTTTAAAAGTATCACAAAGTTCAAGAAAATTAGAAATACGAGCATTCAGATCATCATGCATGTGTCCATTGAATTGGATAGTTGATTGAATCATCTAGATCATCATCGATTTTATTTCAAAATTGTTCGCTTGCACAAACAATCTCCTGATGCTTGAAGCTGCATCGGCTATAGATAGGGTGATGCAATCATTTAATGGATGATGTACCACTTGAATAACTTCTTGCTGTCCCTCGATCTCCATATCCAATCTCAGATTGATGTCCTTAGGATCTTCAGTTGCCATGTTTCTTTCTTATTGTAGTCTTTGAATTGTTCTCTTGATTTCTGGAGCTAAAGATAGTAAGTCACTATATCCAGTACGTGTCATGCACAAAACAAATCTAAAAATAAAGTAAGAATATAAATTAAAAATAAAATTCTAAAGTAAAGCAAGGATCAAAATTTTAATGTTATTTTAGATACAATGCCCGACAATGGTGCCAAAAAACTTGATGCATGCTAATCTATAGCTATGATAAGTGCACCAGTTGATCAAGTAATAAAGTAAGTTAGTAGAGTATCGTCCCTAGAGGATTGAAAAATAAGTATTGAAAAACTCTTTACTAAGCTTTATTTAAATAATTTATTTATAACAATTAAAAAAAAATAAATTAATAAATTGCAAGGAAATAGAGAGTGTATAATTTTTAAGATTTTAAACTCAAGACCAATAAGTTACTAAGGCAATCGATTCACCAACTCAATCAATACAATATTCAAGTATTTATATAAATTAGGTTAATTTTGTTTCATGTGACGGTGAAGTCTTCTAAGTTACTCACTATCCTTTAGTCCAGGTGTAGCAAAATTATCAATATTTATTAACTATCCTTTAATCCAGACATAATTTAAATAAATACTGATGCTTTAAGTTTTTTGAAATCTTCTAATTAAAATATGCTGCGTCCAAAGCGCACTAAAATTTTTGTATGCATATGAATTCTAATTTAATTCATATTATAAGATATATAAATCAGGAAGCAATAACATAGACGTACTTGATTAGTATCATCTATGTCCATCAAATCAATTAGAAGATGGCCAATAATCTAAAAGCAATAAGAATATATTTATATACTCCTCATGAACAAAATATAAAATTAAAAGCAAATCATACTGAATATTGCATCAAAAAAGTGGCTACACCATAGCCTTAGTAAAATAAATTTAGTTCATGGCAAAAGGTTCAAAAATAATAATTAAAATAAAAAGCATGAAGAAATTCAAACAGAAATTTGTTTGTTGCTGAAATTGATCGTTCATTGCTATTGGTGTGGAGAACCTGATGATGAAGAGCCACTTGATCAATATGCTGGATGTCGAAGATGAACCACGAAGAAGGAAGAAAGAAATAAGAATAAAGAAAGAAAAAAAATAACGCTCAACCTCCCTCTCTGTTCTCCCCTCTAGCTCTCTATCTCTCTCCCAAGTTCTCTCTAAAATCTCCTCTCAAACTCTCTCTCCTTTTTCTCTTCTCCACTGTTCCGAGGCTCTATATTCTCTCTCGGATATCTCTCCAACTCTCTTGGCATCATGTCTTCAAATAGGCCATGAAGTGGATTCTTAGTCAAAATCCTCTTGAAAATGGGTTTTAAAACTCCTAAACCAAGTCAGATAGGATTCTAGATCATTCTGGCCTTCATATCAGCATCCAACGGTCCAAAAACCCCTGAAAAACCATGTTTAATCTCTTAAATCCAGTTAGAATTGATATCAGCTATCGGATCCTCTTGATGATCAAATCTAAGCCATCAGATCATGCCCGAAGAAGCCTCAGGTGCTAGTTTAAAACTTGAATCCATCCCGACCATTGGATCCTGAACGATAGCCATGGATTTGTCCATCAGCGCACAAAACTCGACCATCGAATGAAAACTAAAGCGCCAGCAGCCATTCGATCCCATAAAATTTTTAGAATGCCCTTTGTGGACTGGTCGCAAGCCCGAATCACCATAGACCAGTGCCTTCTCCAATGAATCAGAGCGTGCTCCATCATGTGAAATCTCAAAAATAGCCTTAGCCACATTACTATTCCATCTCACCATAAGTCACGATGGTTTCGACGTCATGTTGACATCAGGTTGGGTCGGTCGGTCTGGTTTGGTTCTATTGCAGTCTCGCTAGGCCAGTCTGCTAAGCCAAATTGAACCAGACCGGTCGGCTTTCAATATTATTTTTTTCTTTTTTTTTGAAATTCAATTCTTGGCTTATTTGGACTCCATTTTTCTTCAAACTTATTTCATTTGAATTAAAAAAATAAGATCTTCTTATTGACAGCCTTCTTTCCTACATCAAATTAATAAAAATATTAATTTTTAAAAAATAAATTAATTTATTTTATAATTTAATATTTTTATTAGTGTATTTTTAGCATATATCATTGATAAAATCTAATTAATAGTTAATTAGGATTATATCATTTCTTTAGATTAATTCAATAGTTGTAGTTGATCAAAGTCCATACATCTAATAAATGGATACTGATCGTGGCTCAGTGATTGAGTCCGAGTCTTTAGGTAGACCAAATCAAAATTGATAAATCGATTGGTGTCTAAGATAAATCTGACATCCCAGACTAGTGATTTTTAATTGACAATCTGCTTATCTAGCCATTTCTGATGGTGTCTAAGGCAAGCCTTGGCAGACTCTTTCATCGATCTCACTTACCTGGCCAATGTAGTTAATCAAGTTTTGATTAGGTTGCTCATTGATTCGTGCTAACCCATGTCACATAGGAAATCAGTGAGACTGATTTTATTCAGTGAAGCTGATTTAGGTGCCCATGAACCGTAATTGATCCTAGTCCTTATCAGTAACTTCTAAAATGAGTGGAAGGATTTGACTTGGTGAAGTCAGTGGAAGCAAATTGGTCAATGTCCTTTCTATCTTTAAATCACTAATAATTTAAATTCTCTAAAATTATTAGATCCTTAAAATGATAAAGTTATGGAGATAACTGGGCCATAGCCTCCTATTAAAGCATTTGATAATGGGTCCATTAACTCAATAATAATTGCAGGTCCAAAGGTCTGGTGCTTATTGACTAATGAAATTATCATCCATCATATGATGACTTGGATGTGTCTCTCTAATGGTGGTTAGGTTGGCCAACCAAAGTTGGACTTAATTATTTATTGGTTAGATGCACTAAGTATGGTCATGTTAATGGTTGGACCTAACCGAATCCTTACAGTGGAGGCTAAAACTTACTGATTAGATTTCAAGGGCAAAATTAAATTAGTAAAAATTATTTAGAAAAATAATTGATTATGAACCTATCCTTAGATATATATGGATTAGCTAACCAAAGTTGGGCTTATGTGCAGTCTATGTAGATTCTAGTACCTACTAAAAAATTAAAGTAATTCCTCGAATTGAAGGTAGAGGCTACCAGTTCGAATAAAATAGTGGAAGAACCTTAAGACTAAAGTCCAAATCTCTAGGCTTAATATAATTCATATACTTAGGTCATTGCTCTCTTTTCTCAAATTAAGGCTAAACCCTAATTGCTCCTATCACTATTTCACAGTGATGACTTATGGGACCCAACTTCAATAATTAGTATCGAAAGTTGAATTTGGTTCAGCAGCATGAATGGATTCGTATTGGGGCTTCTAAGCCCAGTCAAAATAATTAGTCCAAGGTTAATCGAAATCAGGCATAGTGCTTCTACTGTTAGAAGTAAGGTCATAGAAAGAAGATTTATCTTGCTTTCCTTGACCATAACAGAATGAACAAGAGAAAGGAGCAAAAGTTGCTCATTAAGGATGTTATATGATAACAACTTAAAATTTTTCTATATATAATTCTACTACATAGATATTAGATGTTGGTAGTCTTATGCAATTTGCTGCAAAGACTATAAGTGGGATATTTGAAAATGATGAGAAATATCTGAACATTGGGGATGGAAGTCTTGTTCCAATCCTAACTTTAGAAATTGTCAAACTTATTTTCAATAGATGTCATTTTGAGTGATTGTCACTATTATCCATTGTTTATGATAAATATGATCTCTTATGACCTTTTGGTCAGATATGGTTATCATTTATCAGTAAAGAAGATTATTGTGATATTATTATGAATAATATTATAATAATACATGAATAATAAAAAATTATATTTAATATTTATATAGTTTGTTAAGTGTAATGTACACACCCAAGTTAGATTATGTCATGGATATCTATCTTTGGCATTATAGGCTTAGTCATCTTGACAAGAATAGGATAAATAGGTTATCTTGAGAGAAAATCTCGACATCAATGATTGTGAATCATTGATAGCCTGTAAATCTTATCTTCTTGAAAAGATGAGAAAGTCATCTTTTACTGAAAAAGGTGAAGAAGATGATAAAGTTCTAAGTATCATACATAGTGATGTATGTGGACTTATGAACTTAAGTTCCAAAGAAAGATATTAATATTTTATTACAGACGATCTATCTAGGCATGGGTGCATTTGGGATGAATCATTTAAAATGTTCAAATGATTCAATAATGAAATAGAAAAATAAATTGGATAAGGTATTAAAAATCTTTGATCAGATCAAAGAGGCAGATACTTATCCAGTGAGTTTGTGGCATATCTAAGAGAGAATTGGATTCTCTCTCAATGAATTTCTTTTCAGAACATAGTATATCTGAAAGAAGAAAATTAAATTTTGTAAGACTTGGTTCAATCCATGATAGGATTCACTTGTCTGCCTGCTTCAGGATTATGCTCTTGTGGCTACTAGTTTTACTCTAAATTTATACCTAGTAATCTATTGTAAAGACTTCATATGGGATATGGATCGGGCATAGACCTAGACTTTCTCACCTTCAGGTTTGGAGTTGATCGACCTATATCAAAGATTTGCACACAGATAAACTTGGATCCCGGTTCAATAAGTATTTAAGGATTATTAATTCAACCATACTGAAGAGCATAAGATGTTCATTAGCAGAAAGGCATTCATTTTGAAAAGGAGCTCCTTAGAGAAGGAACTGATGCTTGTCAAGTTAAACTTGTAAAAGTTTGACTGGTAGAAAAGAACTGATGTTATCTAATAAATCTACAGAACTAGATTTGATCAGATCAAATTCAGAGAATATTAAAGTATCACCTTTAAGGAGATCTGATAGAATATTATGTTAGCTAGACATATACTTCAGTATCTAGGTCCGGGATGGCGATCCTGTTCAGCTCGATGAGAACAACAAGGATCCGATCACCTATAGGGATATAATGCAGTGGCCTAACTCTGAGAAGTGGCTTGGAGCCATATGATCCAAATTGAAGTCTATGAAAATTAATAGTGTATGGACACTTGTTGATTCACCTAAAGGGATAAAATTCATTGAATGTGAATGAATTTTTAATAGGATCAGAGGAGCATAGATGAGAAGGGGAGGACCTATAAAGCCTATCTAAGTATCATCTCAGAGTTCGAATATACATTCTGAACGTATATCTTTGTTATAAACAAAGACGAACCCTATATTTATAATTAGGCAAAATATTTTGTAGTGTTATTTCTTATGACAACATTCTGAACATATATCTTTGATCTGAGGTGCATCGGTAGTTCACCTTGAGGGTGTTATAGTTTAACTATACCATGACTTGGTCTCTTAGTCGTTCGGAACCCTGAAGTATATGTTGGCTATAGCATGTTCATTATAGGAATTGGATTGCACCAAGATGGAATCTATCTACCTCGGTGGATGAGGAGCAGCCCTATGATGATCATGAGAATCAAGTCCATAAGCCCATGGCCATGGTAGAGAGTGAAATAATAGAAAGAGTTTCTATTAAGGTTTTTCCATCGGACTTCAATCAAATGATTAAATCATATGATAGAAATTAGGGTTTGACGAGTTCACCTTAACCCTAATCTGATCGGAGCTCAAGATAGAAGAACTTAAATCACACAAGTAGCTACACTGAGAGGTTCATTTTCAATTTTGATGGGTTGCCACCATATGCTGCTAGGTGTCACTGATGGATTTTGGGAGCAATTAGAATGATTTAGATGATCGATCATTCTAAGTTGTCTGAATTAGAAGAGTTCTGATCCATCGAAAGGAGTTTCGATGATGTCGATGATGGAGATCATGACATATCCCATTACCATATAGAACTGAACCTAACTGAGTCACACAAACAAGGGTTTGGATCTGGATATCATCAATTGGACTTACCTAGTTCAATTGATTTGAATAAGATTCAATTTAGTTCAAAAAAATTGTGCTAGAACACAATTGAGCCTAACATTCTTCTTTCTCTATCATAAAAGTTGTCTCGATAGAGCCAAATGAGTTTGTACTCACTCAGGTATCTTTACCTAGTCTGACTGGAGCTTGTCCAAGTTAGAAAAGGGTTGTCTTACTTTATGAGATAAATTTGAGACAACACCTACCATTTTCCGTCACCTACTAATTCTTGTATTTTGACTTAGTCAAACATTGATCTTTGATCCTTGGACATCTGCCCATGTGTCATGCACGTATTGAAGAGTAGATAGGGGCTTGTCCCCTCTTTGGAAATTGAAAAGAAGGGGGCACATTCCTAGGATGGCGTGCACCCATGGATAGGGATGCTGGAGTCCCATACGGATGGGACTCCAGGTTGCTTCTTGGTTTCTACATAGGTGGCCCTTGGGTATCTACTTTGACCAGTCTTAGGCGCCATCTAAGAATAAACTTGTGGATCTCTCATCTGATTGGATCAGGTAATGTCATTCCACCAATCAGATTTAGATCTGATTGCACGAAGGAACATGATTGGCCGGGGTGATGCAGCACTGCTTGGCGCAGCAGAGTCTATAAAAAGACCCTATTTGCGCCCACTTTTGAGAACTTCTCTTCCAAGCTACACCCCAAGGCTGCCCCTCTTCCTTCTCCATGCCACCATCTGGCCCTCTCCATCCTCTCCGTGCCCAGGGAAGTTGGGCCTTCAAATTAGTGCGAGTCAGGCAAGGAAAGGCTGATGAAAAAGGAAGAAGGCAACACTGCTGCAGAGACAACGGATGATCTTCAGAAGAAGTTTTGAAGATTCTCCAAATCAGATCCAGATTTAATTTTTTAGAGAAAAAAAGAGAAGGAGAAGATCTTCAGATCCAGCTTGAGTGGATACCGGTAGAGGCCAGGCGCTTGCATGGCTAGATCCAGAACCTCAGGACTTCGGTAGGATCATCAACTGGTAATCAGATTACCCAGAATCAAGGTAAAATTAATTTAGAATTAATTTAGTTTTATTTTTTTATTTATCATATCATAAAATTAGATCTAAAAAGTGTTAAATCTGATTTAGATCTAAGAGGTGATTTTTGAAATATGCTTCTCGATCCAATCAGATCTGAACGAACCTGACCCCGAGAAATCAGCATTTCCCTTCAACTGATATCAGAGCCAGATTCATATAAAATTTTTTTAGATCTAATTTAATCTAACTAATTAGTGATTTTAGATATCACATGAAATGTGATTAGATCTAAAATTAGAAAAATAAAAAATTAAAATTAATTAATCTAGATCTAATATGTATGAGATACGTAACTAGACTAGGTTAGAATTATTCTATGTGTAGTCTAGTATAATCATATTTTTTATTTGATTAAATATGATTTTTAGATTTATTTATTTTCTATTTTTTGATATTATAAATATTATAATCAAATTTAAAAATATAAAATAAATTTAATTTAATTTGTTCATATGAGATATGATAATTGCATGTTTAGAGAAGTTATAGAATAGTTCTGCAAATAGGTCTAGATTAAATTTTATTTGATAAGATCAAATTTTAATTTAATTTTTTAGATGATAATGAGATAATTTAGATCTGAGAAACATGCATGCATGATATATGTGATATATACAAAACATGTTTTAATTAGATCTATTTTTTTATATGAGATATATGCTTAGATCTAATTAGTTTTTGTAGATTAGTTGTTTTTCTGATTAAGACATTCCCCTTGACCGTCCGATCATAAGAATAAAGTAGGGCTTAAAGACCCTCTCCCTCCATTCGATGGGATTTTCTTATGATGTGTAGGGGTGCTGTGCGTTCATCCTTAATCAAAAATTGAAAACTTACTTTCTGCAAAACCCTAGATCCTGAAACCCTAGGATCTTATTTACATGTTTTGTTTAAGAATCCTAACTTAATTAAGAATTAAGTTTATGAAATATCAATTAGGTCTAAAATTGAAAATTTTAGATCTAAGACATATTCATAAATCTGGGTTCGGGTTTGGGTAGCTCAATTAGGTCTAGCGGTTGATCAAACCGAATCAAGAGTTTGTTAGGTGGGATCAACAATGCTTAAATTGACCAGCCTAATAGGATTAAGTCTGGGTCAAGATCGAGTCACGTGAGTGATCGATCAAGCTAAGACCTAATTAGGCTCAATGGTTGGAGTCTGGATTGTAGGCTAACCTAATTGGTTCTGTCTCAACAATTTGGTGTCTAAGGTAAGTTTGGCAAATACGATCGATTGGTTTTTAATTGGGAGCTACTCGACTCGAATGCATTCTTATCAAGTTAATGGTATATCCCTTCCACCGATCTCACTTACCTGGCCATGTTTGTTGACTCAGTTCTAATCTAAGGTAGTTAATAATCTGAGCTAACCCATGCCACTAGGTTAGTCATAATGGTTATGACTATGTCAAGTCTAGTTTAATAAGACCTAAATCAAATCTCCCTAAGACAAGATTAAGTCTATGGTCTTCCACCATTGTAGATGTGCGGGCCCTTCTCGGGATTGATTGTTCTCGACTAGTTACAGTGGCTTAGTTACATCAAAAAGATGCAACCATGTCTATTAGGCATCGGATGCTATGGGCTGGAGGATGAATTAGGCTCAATATTCTGGATACGGTGAGAGATGAAGGAAAATCCTGATTTTTCGGACCAGGTTCGTTCAGATCTGATCGAATCAAGAGATATATTTTAAAATTTTTTCTCTTTGATCTAGATCAGATCTGAAATGTTTCAGATCTGATCTTTATTATTTCATAATTAAAATAAAATCTAGATAAAGTAAATTAATTTTAATTTATCTTAACGTAGGGTAATCCTATTACCCGTTGATGATCCTGTAAGCAGTGGAAGGTTCTTGATCTAACGATGCAAGCACCTGGCCTCTACCGATATCCACTCAGGCTGGATTTGGAGATCCTCTTTTTCTCTATCACATCTCCAAAAATTAGATCTGCATCTAATTTGGAGGATCTTCAAAACATCTTTCGAAGATCAGTAGTGCAGCCTTCTAGCATTCTGTCGCCTTTCTCTCATCTGGATTGCACCAACTTGGATCCCAAACCACTTTGGGCATGGAGAGGAGAGGGAGAAGATGGGCTTGGCATGAAGGAGGAGGGGAGAACCAGCCTTAAGGCATGGAGAATTCTCAGATGCTCTTTGAGTTGGGCGCAGGATCTTATTTATAGACTATGCGTGATCCAACTCCTCTTCTTCCCAACCAATCACAACCCTCTGTGAAATTAAATCTAAATCTGATTGGTGGAAATAGAGTCCCTTAGATTCCTCCTTAGATGGTGCCTAAGACTAGTCAAACTTGGTTCTTAGGAGGAGTCTAATTGAAATCCAAAAAAGGAGATGGAGTCCCTGTCCAACAGGAACCCTGGGCGCCTCTAGCTTGGGCACACGCCAAGGGTGGCGTGCGCCCTCCACCTTGCCAGGTTCTGACAGGAGGACAAGCCCCCACCAGTACTTCAATAGGTGCATGACACATGGACAGAAGTCAAAGTGTCAATGGTCAACATTTGACCAGTCAAAGGTCAACTTTTGACCAAAGTCAAAGGATGAGAAATGGCAGGTGACCAAAAATGGCAGGTATTATCTTACAAAATAAGACAATCCTTTTCTGACTTGGACAGGCTCCAGTCAGACCAAGTGAAGGCCTCTGATTGAGCACAAACTCCTTTGGCTCAGTCAGGACAACTATTTATGATAGTAAAAGAAGAACGTTAGGTTCAATCGAGTGCTAGCACGATTTTCTTGAACCTAATTGAATCTCATTCAGATCAATTGAACTTGGATTAGTTCAATTGATGATCACCAGATTCAAACCCTTGTTTGTGTGACCTAGTTAGGTTCAGTTCTGTATGGTAATGGGATATGTCATGATCTCTATCATCGACATCATCGAAACTCCTTTCGATGGATCAGAACTCTTCTGATTCGAACAGCTAGAATGATCGATCATCTAAATCATTCTAATTGCTCCCAAAATCCACCAGTGACACCTAGCAGTATATGGTGGCAACCCATCAGAGCTGAATGCGAACCTCTTGGTGCAGCTACCTGTGTGATTAAGTTCTTCTATCTTGAGCCCCGATCAGATTAGGGTTAAGGTGAACTCGTCAAACCCTAGTCTTCTGTCATATGATGTAATCATTCGATTCAAGTCCGATGTGAAAATCTAAATAGAAACTCTTTCTATTATTTCACTCTGCCATGGCCATGGGCTTCTGGACTTGATTCTCATGATCATCATAGGGCTGCTCCTCTACCACCGAGGTAGATAGATTCCATCTTGATGCAATCCAGTTCCTACAATGAACATGCTATAGCCAACATACACCTCAGGATTCCGGATGGCTAGGAGATCGAGTTATGGTGTAGTCAAACTATAACACCCTCAAGGTGAACTACCGATGCACCTCAGGTCAAAGAACCAGACACACCACTATAGCATCGAGTCAGTCATTGACGAGAAGGTAGACTTCCTAATGACTACTCGAGGTGGTCACGCTCAGTGCCCTCGTTCTCTAACGAGTACCTGTACTCTCGCTCCGGTGTCTCCACACCGTAGACTCAAGACTCATCTACTAAAGAGAAGTGATTGTACACCAACCTTCCGAATCAATCACCATCCTCATGATGATCCTATGGTCGGGAAGCATTTTATGAGTTAATAATGATTATTCATGTCTTAAATTTTCAACTCTTGAAAATATGAATTATCATTACCATTAACTCAAAGGATGTATCACAGACACTAAATACACATATGTGATAGAAAATAACCCATTTTATTGATTATAGTCAAAATTATAATTTTGCCCCTAGAAGTGTATTACAAGTGTCAGCCAATTCTGGCTTCTAGGGCACATATATCTAACAATCTTCCCACTTATTCCTAAAGCCAATTGGCTGTACAAGTCTAAGTCCCATCTTCTCAAGGTGGGCTTCGAATCTTCTGCTGGTCCCAACGGCTTTGTAAGTGGGTCTGCCACATTATCTGTGGAGTCGACTCTCTTGACCTCGACGTAACCCTTCTCGAGGTAATCGCAGATGAGGTGGTATCGCCGCTCAATGTGCTTGGATTTCTGGTGAGACCTCGGCTCCTTAGCAAGGGCTATGGCGCCATTGTTGTCGCAGTATAGAGGAATGGCATCTGATGGCATTACTCCGATTTCTGCAGCAAACTTCTTGTACCAGAATGCTTCCTTCGTAGCCTCTGATGCAGCGATATATTCTGCTTCCATGGTGGAATCTGCTATCATGAGTTTGCTTGGAACTCTTCCAGCTGACAGCACCACCATTGCACACAAACAGACTCTCAGATGTCGACTTTCGATCATCTATATCGGACATGAAATCCGAGTCTGTGTATCCCTGGACTTGGAGTTCTCCGTTACCAAAGACCAACATCATATCCTTAGTTCTTCTCAAGTACTTAAGGATACATTTCACAGAAGTCCAGTGTTCTTCACCTAGGATTTGACTGATATCTGCTTGTGACACTCACAGCATGGGCTATATCAGGTCGTGTACATAGCATGGCATACATGAGGCTCCCTATTGCAGAAGCATAAGGGATCTTGCTCATTCTAGCTTCTAGTCATTATAATCTAAGAAGAGACTCAATTAGAAATCCAATCTGTGCAAATGGTCGATCTGACTTAACTAAGGAGTGGATCAATATTTCGAAACTTGTAAAATTCATGAATTAGAGACCAAGTTTGGATGCCCATGATAGAGAATCATTGATAAGAGTTGTTCACCCATTGGCTATCCATTCACCATAACTGTTAGGTGAGGTGATGAGTAAGTCGGTGGGACCGCACCATCCGCTAGAAATCATAATCATGGAATTTTTGCATCTCTATAGAGAAAGTGTAGGAATCTGAAAAAATAATGGAACTAATTTATTTAAAAATAAAATTCCTTAAATAATTGTTAAGTCTTAATTATAATATCTAACTAGAATATTGACTCTCTATAGAAAAATGTTGCAATCAACCCACTAGCATGAATCTTGGACACCCATAGACTGACCGAACCAAATTACAAGGATTGGGCTTCGAACATCAAAATATTTTGGGTTCCGAGAAGTTAACTCATGTATTGGACCAGGACCCTTCCACCTTACAGCTCGTCCATTTTGAACAAAAGCATGATTTGGATAAGTGGATTACGAAGATAATAAGGTCAGATACAATATGTTGGGCTCGATGTTCTGATGAGCTTCAGTGCCACATGAAGATATATAGAACTGCTCACCAAATGTTGGCTCACCTACAGGAGATGTTTGGGAACAATGTCGGCAGCCCAAGTATCAAGTCAACTAAATGACATTCAAGCCTAAGATGCGCGATGGGTAGTCAGTCTAAATCATTGTCTGATGATGATCAAGGATTGGAAGAGCTTGAGAAAGCTCAGAATGAGGTTGATGGATCTGCAGAATAACATAATTCTGTAATCCTTAACTGATGCATTTGGGCAGTTCAATTATAAACTACCAATATGCAATAAACTTCAAACTTGGCCGAACTTATGAACATGCTGGTTACCACTGAGCTTTTCATGAAAGATTCTAAAAGCTCAGTACTTGCTATGGAATAGACTTCTTCCAAAAGACAATCTTTTGGAATAAGAAAAAGTTTGACGAAAAAGCAAAAGGTGGAAGGAGGAAAGAAGAAAAAGGCAGACAAAAGAAAGGCCGCTGACAAAGAAAAGTATTTCCCATTGCATAATGACGGCCACTGTAAAGAAGTAGAACTGCCCTACTTACCTGGCCCATCCTAAAGAAGAAGGAGGTAGGTCCTTTCGGAGGTATGCTCGTTATGAGTCTAACCTTACGATTTCTTCTGCATCTAGTTGGTGTGCTTGACTCTATTTTAGTGCTCACTTGTGCACTTCTACAGGATCTGAGGATAGCAGGAGGCTGAGGATGGTGAGTGATTCCTACGCATCAGAAATGGAGCAAGGGTTGCCTGCGTGGCCGTGGGAACATACCCTCTCGACTACATCTGGTTTAGACTTAGTAATTAAAAGACTATTATTATGTGCCTGCAGCAAGTAAAAATTTGATTTTATTTCTTGCCTTACATTAGAAGGCTATGTAATTAGTTTTCTTAAGGACCATTGTACATTTCTTTATGAAAGAAATAAAATTGCAATGGTTTTTCTATTAACGGTCCTTTATCTGTTAAATGTTGATGTATCTATTTTTAACTTTGAGCAAAATGTGAATGCCATAAAATCAAAATATCCTAGGATAGTCTAATGATAGTATCTAGGCACCTAAGATTAGGTCATATAGTAGTAGATAGGTTAACAAATTAGAGAAAATCTGACTATTGAGTCAATTGACTTCGAGTCATATCAATTTATGAATCCTATCTTCATGGCAAAATGATCAAAGCTCGCCTTTGTAGGAACTGGGGAAAGGGCCATGGATCTTCTTGTCCTAGATATACAGATGTGTGCGTCAATTCGATGTCGGCAAGAGGCAACTTAGTCTATTTCATAACCTTTATCGATGATTTATAAAGGTATGGGTATGTGTATCTTATGAGACATAAGTCTGAAGCTTTTGGAAAGTTCAAAGATTTCAACAATGAAGTAGAAAAATAAATTGAAAACTCATTAAGGTTCTTCAATCAGATCGAGGAGGTGAATATCTCAGTCAGAAATTTCTGGACTATCTCAAAGAAAATGGCATAGTCTCTCAATGGACTCCACCAGGAACTCAACTCAATGGGATTTCAGAATGCAGGATAAGAACCTATTAGATATGGTGATCCATGATGAGCTTCACAGCTTCCTGATTTAATTTTGAGAATACTATTTGTTAACTATAATATACTTACGAAATAGGGGTTCCTTCTAACATCATTCCTACCATACATATGAGATATGGCATGGTAAGAAATACAAGTCTGAGTCATCTCAGAATTTGGGTTGTTTCGGCTCATGTCAAAAGACAACAAGCGGATAAGTTAGACTTTAGGTCCTTTAGAGCTCGATTCGAGGATATCCTAAGAGTCATTAGGAATTATTTCTACATTCAGAAGATCAATAATATGATTGCGAGTCGACATGCCATCTTTCTTGAAAATAGTTAATTTAAGAATAGCAGCATTGAAAGAATCAAGCTCGATGAAAAAGTCTCATAAGAGCAATGAGCTAAGGATCAAATGGAACCAAATTAGGTTAAGCTAATCCATACACTACCTCCTCCACCTCGTAGATCGGAAAGGATTTTCATCCCCTGAAAGGAACTTAGGTACTATTTCGGAGGATGTAGAGGAAATGTTCCTCATAGGTAATGGGGTTCATGTTGATGATCCCAAAATCTATAACAAGGCGATATCAGATATCGACTCTAAGAAATAGTTAGAGGCAATGAAGTCAGAAATTGACTCGATGCACTCAAACCAAGTCTGGACCTTGGTAGATCCCACCAGAGTATAGTACCTATTAGGTTGTAAATGGATCTACAAGAGAAGATGTGTAGATGGAATGTGGAGACATTAAAGTAGATTAGTGGCAAAAGGTTATAGTCAATGCGAAGGCATTGACTATCAGGATATCTTTTCGCCAGTAGCTATGCTAAAATCCATTCGTACATTACTTGCTGTTGCAGCCTATTTTGATTATGAAATATGGCAAATAGACGTAAAAATGACGTTCTTAAATGGATATCTTGAGGATGATATCTATATGGAACAACCGCTAGGTTTCACATCTAGTGTTGATGATCGCAAGGTATGCAAGCTGCAAAGGTCCATATATGGACTTAAGCAAGCATCTCGAAGCTGGAACACTCATTTTAATGATGTGATCAAAATGTTTGGTTTCATCAAAAATAAGGAGGAGCCATGTGTCTTCAAAAAGGTTAGTGGAGCGCTGTTGTCTTCCTCGTATTGTAGCGTAGATGAACATCCTCCTTATCAGGAATGATATTCATATTGACATAGTTAAAAATGTGTTATCTAAGAATTCTCCATGAAGACTTGGAGAAGTATCCTTTATTCTCAGAATTAAGGTTCTATAGGAGATGACCAATAGGATGCTAGGACTTTCACATAGAATGTACATAGAAGAAGTACTAAAGAGATTTAGTATAAGAAACTCTAAGAGAGGTTTAGTATCCTTCAGCATGGCATTCATCTTTCCAAGAAGATGTGCCCTAGCACACCTGAGAAAATAGAATGCATGAGCAAGATCCCTTATGCATCAGGCATAGGAGCCTCATGTATTCATGTTATGTACACAACTTGAATATAGCCCATCCATGAGTGTCACGAGCAAATATCAGTCGAATCCAGGTGAAGAATACTAGACTTTTGTGAAAATGTATCCTTAAGTACTTGAGAAGAACTATGGATATGTTTGGTCTTACTAATAGAGAACTCAAGTCCAAGGGTATACAGACTCGAACTTTATGTCCGATGTAGATGATCGAAAGTCAACATCTGGGGTGCTGTTTTGTGCAATGGTGGAGCTATCAGTTGAAAAGTTCCAAACGACAGTGTAGTAGATTCACACCGGAAGCGAATATATCACTGATCAGAGAAGGAGAGCATTCTGGTATAAGAAGTTTTGTCATGGGAGATTAGAGTGATGCCATCAGATGCCGTTCCTCTGTACTGATAGGCACCATAACCCTTGCTAAGAAGCTGAGGCTTCATCAAAAAATCAAGCACATCGAGCGGCGATACGACCTCATCCGCGATTACCTCGAGAAGAGTTTCATCGTGGTCAAGAGAGTCGCATATGACAATGCGGTGGATCCGCTTACATAGTGGGCCAGCAGAAGATGAAGCCCACCTTGAAGATGACTTAGATTGTAGCCCAATTGGCTTTAGGTCAAGTGGGGTTTAGATATAGATATGAGTGCCATCGATTGGTTGACAATTGTAATACATTCTAAGGGCAAAATTATAATTTTTGATAAAATAATAAAATGGTTATTTTCTATCACATAAGTGTATTTAGTATTATGATAACATCCCTTTAGATTATGTAATTGATAATTCATATTTTCAAGAGTATGAAAATTTAAGACATGAATAATCTATTATTAACTCATAAAATGCTCCTATCGTGGATCATCATGAGGATGGTGATTGATTGGAAGGTTGAGTGTATAATCGCTACTTCTTTAAGTAGATGAGTCTTAAGTCTACGGTGTAGACATCGAGCGAGATATAGGTACGTCGTTAGAGAACGAGGGCACTCGAGCATGACCACCTCGAGTAGTCATTAAGGAAGTTACCTTCTCATATGACTGACTCGATGCTATAGTGGTGTCTTGGTTCTTTGACCTGAGGTGCAATCGATAGTTCACCTTGGGGTGTTATAGTTTGACTACACCATGACTCGATCTCCTAGCCATTCGAACCCTGAGGTGTATGTTGGCTATAGCATGTTCATTGTAGGAATTGGATTGCACAAGATGGAATCTATCTACCTCAGTGGATGAGGAGCAGCCCTATGATGATCATGAGAATCAAGTCTATAAGCCCATGGCCATGGCAGAGAGATGAAATGAGTTTTTATAAGGTTTTCACATCGGACTTGAATCGAATAGTTAATCATATATATAAGATGGTTTGACGAGTTCATAACTATGATCAGAGAGCTCAAGATAGAAGAACTTAAATCAGATATAGATAGATCGAGAGGTTTAATTTTATTTTGATGGGTTGCCACATATGTGTAGGTGTCACTGATGGATTTGGGAGCAATTAGAATGATTTGATGATCGACCATTCTAAGTTTGTCTGAATCAGAAAAGTTCTGATCCATCAAAGGAGTTTCGATGATGTCGATGATGGAGATCATGAATTATCCATTACCATACAGAACTGAACCTAACTGGGTCACAAAACAGGATTGGATCGGATATCAATTAGACTTACCAATTCAATTGATTAATGAGTCAAAAGATATATATATCGTGCTAGCACATGATTGAGCCTAACATTCTCTTTTTCTATCATAAAAGTTTCTCAATAGAGCCAAATGAGTTTGTGCTCACTCAGGTACTTTACCTAGTCTGACTGAAGCTTGTCCAAGTAGAAAAGGTTGTCTTAATTTATGAGATAAATTTGAGACAAACCTACCATTTTCCATCCCTACTAATTTTTGTACTTTGACTTAGTCAAACATTTGACTTTGACCTTGGACATCTGCCCATGTGTCATACACTTATTGGAGAGAGATAGGGGTTTGTCCTCTCTAAAATTGGAAAGAAGGGTGTATGCCTAGGATGGCGTGCGTCATGGATAGGAATGCTGGAGTCCCATACGGATGGGACTCCAGGTTGCTTCTTGGTTTCTACATGGGTGGCCCTTGGGTATCTACTTTAACCAGTCTTAGGCGCCAATCAAGAATACCTATGGGTCTCTCATCTGATTAGATCAGGTGATGTCATCCCACTAAATCAATTAGATTATGATGCATGAAGCAACGTGATTGTTGGGGTGATGCAGCACTGCATGGCGCAACAAAGTTTATAAAAGACCCTATTTGCACCCACTTTTGAGAACATACTCTTCCAAGCTACACCCCAAGGCTGCCCCTCTCCCTTCTCATGCCACCATCTAGCCTCCTCTCCTCTCCATGCCTAGAAAGTTGGGCCTTCAGATTAGTGCGAGTCAGGCAAGGAAAGGCGACGAAAAGGAAGAAGCAGCACTACTGCAGAGACGATAGTGATCTTCAGAATAGAAGATCTTCCAATAAGATGCAAATCTAACTTTTTTAGAGAAAAGAAGAGAAGGAGAAGATCTTCAGATCTGCTCGAGTGGATATCGATAGAGGCTAGGCACTTGCATGGCTAGATCCAGAACCTCAGGCTTCGGTAGGATCATCAACGGGTAATTAGATTACCACAGAATCAAGATAAAATTAATTCAAAATTAATTTAGTTTTATTTTCTTATTTATTAAATCATAAAATCAGATTTGAAAAGTGTCAATTTGATTAGGATCTAAGAGGTGATTTTTGAAATATGCTCTCGATCCAATCAGATCTGAATGAAATCTGACCTTAGAAAATCAGGATTTTTCTTCAGTAATACTCACTGAAGGTAGTGAGCAGATACTAGTTTGATCAAAGTGAGAGCCACTGAAAAAATTGTACAGACAATCCTTAGGTATTTAAAAAATACCAAAATTTAGTGACTCAAATTGAAAATATTAACTTAAAATATATGAATTTTTTAATTCTAGAACAGATGACAACAAGAAAATTTTGGTCACACCCTAAATTGAAGGAGCATATCTGTTGGAAAGGTTCAAATAGAATACCTTAGCCTATTCAGTTAGTGATGTAGAGTACATCATGGCATATGATGTGCCACATAAGCTGTAAAGTTGCTTGAGATTCATTAGCAGTTGGGAGTGGCACCTGTCCGCCAATGGTCCAGTCCTATCGTAGCACTGAGCCATAGCTCAGGCTAAAGAGCCAAAGGACAATCATAATTCTACATCACTTTCACCTTAGATTTTAGATTTGAGTGATGTCGATCTTTGGAAGATCGATGTAAAAGAAGAACTTGACTGACCCATTTGCTAAGGCCTCGGAACTAGGGAGTTCTACGAACTCAAGTGAAAGAAGATAGAAATTTGATATCATTCTGAATGGTTTTAGTCCAAGTGAAAGTAATGAAAAAATATCTTCTAAAGCCAATAATCTAAGTGGTAGATGATTGAAATTAGTATATAAATTATTTAATAATAATAGTTATTTGGCTAATCATCATAAAGTTCTATGTTTCTTAAATAAAATCCTAAATTATGATGAAATCCTTAGAAACCACAGTCAATCGATAAAGAAGGATTTATCGGATGGTTCTTAAATTATTCATGATCAAATGATAAGTTATTAATAAGGATGATAACTTATCGAGTGTAATCGCTATATGCCATATGCATTGGTTGTCTTTGTAATCAAGTGGTGTGGAGACACTGTATGCATCCAAGTGAGATATAGGAGTACATCTACACTGAACGTGACAAATCTAGCACTCTATATCAAGAGTAGCTAGCTAAGACCAACGGATATAAATGTTCTCTCCGATCTGAGATCATCATGGTGACTTGCAGCAACTCACTATACTTTGATGTCAGACTGCCTATATTTCTAATATTGGTTTGAAAGATTTTTGGTACAATCAAGTTATTTAATGTTGGTGTGTGAGTCAAGATGGGATTGACCACTCCTGATTAATTTCAAGAACAGAATGACTCGCTATGTTTTAATTTAGCAAAACTAGGCCTGGGTAATCCTCATGAGGTATCATGAGATTTGCAAATTTTAAGACAACAATAGAGATGACTTGTATGAGTATTTGACAGCATACTCAAAGTTGTCTTGAGCATATTGGTCAAAGGGATGTTATACAGTAACCATGGGTTAGGGTTCTAAGAATGTTACTTTGCATACATTCGACCTATCCGGACGTCGGAAACTATTGCTAGATGGTAACTTCAATTAGTACGAAATTGATTTCTATGCTACCGGCTTAGGTTTGAACCTATAGAATCACATACATTAGAGCTTGTAACCTGAATTAGATGGTTAATTGATGATTAAGAATCATTTCGAGGTCAAACATTCGATGAGATTGATGTTTGACCTAATGCAAGTGTTGCTAAGAGGATCGATTAGCAATTGGATTGCTAATTAGCTCAATTTGATTGAGCAACCATGCTGAGACTAAGTCTAATTGAATTATATCAATTAGAATTGATTTGATATTAATTAGATTAAGTCTAGTTGGTTTTATTGGATAAGCTAATTGCAAGAAAGAATAATTTCTTGTTTAACTAGGACTTAGGTGTATCTAATTTACTTAGAATTTAAAATTAAATTAAATTTTTATTAATTTAATCTAATTAATTAAGCCCTAGTTGACTAGGATCATCCTTAATAGGTTGTATTAATCAAATTTAAATAGAAATTTAAATTAAATTCAAACCTTTTTTTTAACTAATCAAAATAAGAGGAGTCCTAGTTGGACTAGGACTCCTCTCTCTTTCTCTTGCACCTATGAAAGCCCATCGCAACACTTTTATTCCAGATCTTTATGTGATATTTTCCATGCAATAAGTAGTTTCCCATGCCCATATCTGGTTTATTTGGAATCAAATTTGACTTGGTTAAATTTGGTGTTAGTTTTGAATTGGATAGAGTTTTTAAAACTTCAAACTTCCTCCTCTCCCTTTGGAATTTTCTCCTGCTTTTAATATTTTTTGTGCGCCTTCTCTCCTATTTTTTGGGCGATACTTTTTTGTTCTCCCAATACAAAAATCTGGAAGGTGTCCAAGAGTTTGACACCCCCCAAACTCTTCCTATTTCTTGTGTTGACTTGGTCTTCTTTGACCTAGTCTTCCTAAAATCTTGGCGCCCCTTATTTTGTGAAGTGAAGAAGTGAATCCCCTCTGATATTCTATGGCAAAATAGTCAAGAGGAAGGGAAAAGCATGGTCGTTGATGGTCTAAGTTCCTGAAGGAAAAAATCCTATTTTCGGATCAGATTCATTTCAAGATTGATTAGATCAAAAGGGAATATTTTAAAATTTTTTCTTAGATCCAAATCAGATCTAGATTTTCAAATCTAATTTTATTTATCTGATAAAATAAAATAAAATAAATTAAATAATATATAATTTAATTGATTACCTTGTTGTGGGTAATCCTATTATCCTGTGATGATCCCAGATGTTTGCCTATGGTTCTGGATATAGCCATGCAGTGCCTAGACTCTACCGGTATCCACTTGAATAGGATCTTGAGATCTTCTTCTTCTCAATCTATACTTAAAAGATTAGATCTGGATCTAATCTTGAAGGTCTTCAAAATACCTTTTGAAGCAGGGTGTTGTCTCTTGCAGCAGTGCTGCTTTCTTGCTTTCTTGTCGTCTTTCTCTTGCTTGGATCGCACCAGACAGAAGCCAAAAACTTTTTGAGCATGGAAAGAGAGACAGAATCTAAAGGAGGAATGAAGAAGGAGAGAGAGGAGCTATGTGGCATGGCAAGGGTAGAAGCTCTCAATCTTTGGTGCAGATAGGATTTATAATAGACCCTGCTGCGTCATGCAGTGCCATATCATCCTGACCAATCATGACTCTTTATGCAATAAGATCTAAATTTGATTGATGGGATGACATACATCTGATCCAATCAGATAGAGTCCCTCACAAACCTCCTTAGGTGCTGCCAAGATGATCAAAGAAGAGTCTTTGGCGCCACCCAAGTAGAAAGCATGAAGCAACTAGAGTCCCATCCGTATGGGACACCCAAACCTTACCTCTTTGAAAATAGCAAATAAATAGATCTAAAATATGATTTAATCAGATTAAATTAAAAACATGCAAGACTATTCTATAGAACTATTCTATTTTAGAACTAGTCATGCATATTTTCTAATCTTAGATTCAAATTATTTAATTTTAATTTTTTCTAATTTTAGATCTGATCACATCTCATGTGACATCTGAGATCACTTATTTTCTAAATAAAATAAATTTAAAATCAGATCTAAATACTTTAGAACCTTGGCTCTGATACCAGTTGAAGGGAAATCTTGATTTTTCGGATAGGTTCGTTCAGATCTGATCAGATCAAGAGATATATTTCAAAATTTTTTCTCTTTGATTCAAATTAGATCTGAGATGTTTCAAATCTGATCTTTATTATTTTATAATTAAAATAAAATTTAGATAAATTAAATTAAATTAAATTTATCTTAACGTAGGATAATCCTATTACCGTTGATGATCCTGTAAGCAACGGAAGGTTCTGGATCTAGCCATGCAAGTGCCTGGCCTCTACCGATATCCACTCAGACTAGATTTGAAGATCTTCTTCTTCTCTATCATATCTCCAAAAATCAGATCTAGATCTGATTTGGAGGATCCTCAAAATACCTTTCGAGGATCAGCAGTTATCCTTTGCAGCAGCGCAGCCTTCTAGCTTTCTGTTATCTTTCTCTCATCTGGATTGCACCAACTTGGATCCCAAACCACTTTGGGCATGGAGAGGAGAGGGAGAAGATGGGCTTGGCATGGAGGAGGAGGAGAGAACCAGCCATGGGGCATGGAGAATTCTCAAATGCTCTTTAAGTTGGGCGCGGGGTCTTATTTATAGACTATGCGTGATCCAACTCCTCTTCTTCCCAACCAATCACAACCCTTTGTGAAATTAGATCTAAATCTGATTGGTGGGAATAGAGTCTCTTGGATTCCTCCTTAGATGGTGCCTAAGATCAGTCAAACTTGGTTCTTAGGAGGAGTCTAATTGAAATCCAAAAAGAAGATGGAGTCCCTATCCAATAGGGACTTTTGGGCGCCTCCAGCTTGGGCACACACCAAGGGTGGCATGCACCCTCCTTGCCAGGTTCTAGTAGGGGGACAAGTTTCCACCAATTCTCCAATAGGTGTGTGACACATGGACAGAAGTCAAAGTATCAATGGTCAACATTTGACCAATCAAAGGTCAACTTTTGACTAAAGTCAAAGGACGAGAAATGGCAGGTGACCAAAAATGGCAAGTATTATCTTATAAAATAACACAATCCTTTTCTAACTTGGACAGGCTCCAGTCAGACTTGGTGAAGGTCTCTGATTGGGTACAAACTCCTTTGGCTCAGTCAAGACAGCTATTTATGATAGTAAAAGAAGAACATTAGGTTCAATTGAGTGCTAGCACGATTTCCTTGAACCTAATTGAATCTCATTCAGATCAATTGAACTGGATTAGTTCAATTGATGATCACCAGATTCAAACCCTTATTTGTATGACCCAGTTAGGTTCAATTTTATATAGTAATGAGATATGTCATGATCTCTATCATCGACATTATCGAAACTCCTTTCGATGGATCAGAACTCTTCTGATTCGAACAGCTAGAATGATCGATCTTCTAAATCATTCTAATTGCTCCCAAAATCCACCAGTGACACCTAACAGTATATGGTGACAACCCATCAGAGCTGAATGTGAACCTCTTGGTGTAGCTACCTGTGTGATTAAGTTCTTCTATCTTGAGCCCTGATCAGATTCGGGTTTAGGTGAACTCGTCAAACCCTAGTCTCTATCATATGATGTAATCATTCGATTCAAGTTCGATGTGAAAACCTAAATAGAAACTCTTTCTATTGTTTCACTTTGTCATGGCCATGGGCTACTAGACTTGATTCTCATGATCATCATAGGACTGCTCCTCTACCATCGAGGTAGATAGATTCCATCTCGATGCAATCCAGTTCCCATAATGAACATGCTATAGCCAACATACACCTCAGGATTTTGGATGGCTAGGAGACCGAGTTATGGTGTAGTCAAACTATAACACCCTCAAGGTGAACTGTCAATGCACCTCAGGTCAATGAACCAGACACACCACTACAGCATCGAGTCAGTCATTGATCAGAAGGTAGACTTTCTAATGACTACTCGAGGTGGTCACGCTCAGTGCCCTCGTTCTCTAACGAGTATCTATATTCTTGTTATGGTGTCTCCACACCATAGACTCAAGACTCATCTACTAAAGAGAAGCGATTGTACACCAACCTTTTTGGATCAATCACCATCCTCGTGATGATCCTATGGTTGGGAGCATTTTATGAGTTAATAATGATTATTCATGTCTTAAATTTTCTACTCTTGAAAATATGAATTATCATTATCATTAACTCAAAGGATGTATCACAGACACTAAATACACATATGTGATAGAAAATAATCGATTTTATTAATTATAGTCAAAATTATAATTTTGCCCCTAGAAGTGTATTACAAGTGTCAGCCAATTCTAGCTTCTAGTGCATATATATCTAAGAAGAGACTCAATTAGAAATCCAATCTGTGCAAATGGTCGATCTGACTTAACTAAGGAGTGGATCAATATTTCGAACTTGGTGAAATTCATGAATTAGAGACCAAGTTTGGATGCACCATGATTAGAGAATCATTGGATAAGAGTTGTTCACCCATTGGCTAATCCATCACCAATAACTGTTAGGTGAGGTGATGAGTAAGTCGGTGGGACCGCACCATCCGCTAGAAATCAGTAATCATGGAAATTTTTGCATCTCTATAGAGAAAGTGTAGGAATCTGAAAAAATAATGGGAGCTAATTTATTTAAAAATAAAATTCTTAAATAAATTGGTTAAGTCTTAATTATAATATCTAACTAGAAATATTGACTCTCTATAGAAAAATGTCTGCAATCAACCCACTAGCATGAATCTTGGACACCCATAGACTGACCGAACCAAATTACAAGGATTGGCTTCGAAACATCAAAATTATTTTGGGTTCCGAGAAGTTAACTCATGTATTGGACCAGGACCCTTCCACCTTACCAGCTCGTCCATCTGTTGAACAGAGAGCGTGTTTGGATAAGTGGATTGACGAAGATAATAAGGTCAGATACAATATGTTGGGCTCGATGTCTGATGAGCTTCAGTGCCAACATGAAGATATTAGAACTGCTCACCAAATGTTGGCTCACCTACAGGAGATGTTTGGTGAACAATGTCGCGCAGCCAAGTATCAAGTCACTAAATGACTATTCAAGGCTAAGATGCGCGATGGGTAGTCAGTCTAAGATCATTGTCTGATGATGATCAAGGACTTGGAAGAGCTTGAGAAGCTCAGAATGAGGTTGGACATGGATCTGCAGAATAACATAATTCTGTAATCCTTAACTGATGCATTTGGGCAGTTCATTATAAACTACCATATGCATAAACTTCAAAACTCCTTGGCCGAACTTATGAACATGCTGGTTACCACTGAGCTTTTCATGAAAGATTCTAAAAGCTCAGTACTTGCTATGGAATAGACTTCTTCCAAAAGACAATCTTTTGGAATGAAGAAAAAGTTTGCGAAAAAGCAAAAGGTGGAAGGAGGAAAGAAGAAAAAGGCAGAGCCAAAGAAGAAGGCCGCTGACAAAGAAAAGTATTTCCATTGCAATAATGACGGCCACTGGAAGTAGAACTGCCCTACTTACCTGGCCATCCTAAAGAAGAAGGAGGTAGGTCCTTTCGGAGGTATGCTCGTTATTGAGTCTAACCTTACGATTTCTTCTGCATCTAGTTGGGTGCTTGACTCTGATTTTAGTGCTCACTTGTGCACTTCTATACAGGATCTGAGGATAGCAGGAGGCTGAGGGATGGTGAGATGATCCTACGCATCAGAAATGGAGCAAGGGTTGCTGCCGTGGCCGTGGGAACATACCCTCTTCGACTACATCTGGTTTAGACTTAGTATTAAAAGACTATTATTATGTGCCTGCAGCAAGTAAAAATTTGATTTCTATTTCTTGCCTTACATTAGAAGGCTATGTAATTAGTTTTCTTAAGGACCATTGTAACATTCTTTATGAAAGAAATAAAATTGCAAATGGTTTTCTTATTAACGGTCTTTATCAGTTACATGTTGATGTATCTATTTTTAACTTTGAGCAAAATGTGAATGCCATAAAATCAAAATATCCTAGGGATAGTCCTAATGATAGGTATCTATGGCACCTAAGATTAGGTCATATAGTAGAAGATAGGGTTAACAAATTAGAGAAAACTGGACTATTGAGTCCATTGACTTCCGAGTCATATCCAATTTATGAATCCTATCTTCATGGCAAAATGACTAAGCTCCCTTTTGTAGGACATGGGGAAAGGGCCATGGATCTTCTTGTCCTAGTATATACAGATGTGTGCGGTCCATTCGATGTGCCGGCTAGAGGCAACTTAGTCTACTTCATAACCTTTATCGATGATTTATCAAGGTATGGGTATGTGTATCTTATGAGACATAAGTCTGAAGCTTTTGAAAAGTTCAAAGAATTCAGACATGAAGTAGAAAAATAAATTGGAAAACTCATTAAGGTTCTTCAATCAGATCGAGGAGGTGAATATCTCAGTCAGAAATTTCTGGACTATCTCAAAGAAAATGGCATAGTCTCTCAATGGACTCCACCAGGAACCCCTCAACTCAATGGGATTTCAGAATGCAGGAATAGAACCCTATTAGATATGGTCTGATCCATGATGAGCTTCACAGACCTTCCTGATTTTCTTTGAGAATACTATTTGTTAACTATAATATACTTACGAAATAGGGTTCCTTCTAAAATCATTCCTACCATACCATATGAGATATGGCATGGTAAGAAATCAAGTCTGAGTCATCTCAGAATTTGGGGTTGTTCGGCTCATGTCAAAAGACAACAAGCGGATAAGTTAGACTTTAGGTCCTTTAGAGCTCGATTCATAGGATATCCTAAAGAGTCATTAGGATATTATTTCTACATTCCAGAAGATCATAATGTGATTGTGAGTCGACATGCCATCTTTCTTGAAAAATAGTTTATTCAAGATAGCGGCATTGGAAAGCAGATCAAGCTCGATGAAAAAGTCTCACAAGAGCAACGAGCTAAGGACCAAATGGAACCAAATCAGGTTAAGCTAATCCATACACTACCTCCTCCACCTCGTAGATCGGAAAGGATTTTCCATCCCCCTGAGAGGTACTTAGGTACTATTTCAGAGGAAGTAGAGGAAATATTCCTCATAGGTAATGGGGTTCATGGTGATGATCCCAAAATCTATAACAAGGCGATATCAGATATCGACTCTAAGAAATAGTTAGAGGCAATGAAGTCAGAAATTGACTCGATGCACTCAAACCAAGTCTGGACCTTGGTAGATCCACCAGAAGGTATAGTACCTATTGGGTGTAAATGGATCTACAAGAGAAAGATTGGTGTAGATGGGAATGTGGAGACATTCAAAGCTAGATTAGTGGCAAAAGGTTATAGTCAATGCGAAGGCATTGACTATCAGGATATCTTTTCGCCAGTAGCTATGCTAAAATCCATTCGTACATTGCTTGCTGTTGCAGCCTATTTTGATTATGAAATATGGCAAATGGACGTAAAAATGACATTCTTAAATGGATATCTTGAGGAAGATATCTATATGGAACAACCGCTAGGTTTCACATCCAGTGATGATGATCATAAGGTATGCAAGCTGCAAAGGTCCATATATGGACTTAAGCAAGCATCTCGAAGCTGGAACACTCATTTTAATGATGTGATCAAAATTATTTGGTTTCATCAAAAATAAGGAGGAGCCATGTGTCTTCAAAAAGGTCAGTGGGAGCGCTGTTGTCTTCCTCGTATTGTACGTGGATGACATCCTCCTTATTGGGAATGATATTCCCATGTTGACCATAGTTAAAATATGGTTATCTAAAGAATTCTCCATGAAAGACCTAGGAGAAGCATCCTTTATTCTAGAATTAAGGTCTATAGAGATAGACCGAATAGGATGCTAGGACTTTCACAGAAGATGTACATAGAAGAAGTGCTAAAGAGGTTTAGCATGGAAAACTCTAAGAGAGGTTTAGTATCCTTCAGACATGGCATTCATCTTTCCAAGAAGATGTGCCCTAGCACACCTGAGAAAATAGAATGCATGAGCAAGATCCCTTATGCTTCAGCAATAGGGAGCCTCATGTATGCCATGTTATGTACACAACTTGATATAGCCCATGCCATGAGTGTCACGAGCAAATATCAGTCGAATCCAGGTGAAGAATACTAGACTTTTGTGAAATGTATCCTTAAGTACTTGAGAAGAACTATGGATATGTTGTTGGTCTTTACTAATAGAGAACTCCAAGTCCAAGGGTATACAGACTCGAACTTTATGTCCGATGTAGATGATCGAAAGTCAACATCTGGGAGTCTGTTTTTGTGCAATGGTGGAGCTATCAGTTGAAAAAGTTCCAAACAGACAGTGATAGTAGATTCCACCATGGAAGCCGAATATATCACTACGTCAGAAGCTGCGAAGGAGGCATTCTGGTATAAGAAGTTTGTCATGGAGATTAGAGTGATGCCATCAGATGCCGTTCCTCTGTACTGCGACAACAATGGCACCATAACCCTTGCTAAGAAGCTGAGGTCTCATCAAAAATCCAAGCACATCGAGCGGCGATACGACCTCATCCGCGATTACCTCGAGAAGAGTTTCATCGTGGTCAAGAGAGTCGACTCTGCAGACAATGCGGTGGATCCGCTTACAAAGCTGCTGGGCCAGCAGAAGATCGAAGCCCACCTTGAGAAGATGGGACTTAGATTTGTAGCCAATTGGCTTTAGGTCAAGTGGGGGTTTGTTAGATATGAGTGCCCTAGAAGCCAGAATTGGTTGACACTTGTAATACACTTCTAAGGGCAAAATTATAATTTTGACTATAAATAATAAAATGGGTTATTTTCTATCACATAAGTGTATTTAGTATCTATGATACATCCCTTAAGTTAATGGTAATTGTAATTCATATTTTCAAGAGTTGAAAATTTAAGACATGAATTTTCATTTATTAACTCATAAAATGCTCCTGATCGTAGGATCATCATGAGGATGGTGATTGATTTGGAAGATTAGTGTATAATCACTTCTTTATAGTAGATGAGTCTTAAGTCTACGGTGTAGAGACATCGGAGCGAGAGTATAGGTAGTCGTTAGAGAACGAGGGCACTGAGCATGACCACCTCGAGTAGTCATAAGGAAGTCTACCTTCTCGTGGATGACTGACTCGATGCTATAGTGGTGTATTTGGTTCTTTGACCTGAGGTGCATCGATAGTTCACCTTGTGGGTGTTATAGTTTGACTACACCATGACTCGATCTCCTAGCCATTCGGAACCCTGAGGTGTATGTTGGCTATAGCATGTTCATTGTAGGAATTGGATTGCACCAAGATGGAATCTATCTACCTCGGTGGATGAGGAGCAGCCCTATGATGATCATGGGAATCAAGTCTATAAGCCCATGGCCATGGCAGAGAGTGAAATAATAGAAAGAATTTTTATTAAGGTTTTCACATCGGACTTGAATCGAATGATTAAATCATATGATAGAAATTAGGGTTTGACGAGTTCATCTTAACCCTAATCTGATCGGGGCTCAAGATAGAAGAACTTAATCACATAAGTAGCTGCATCGAGAGGTTCATTTTTAATTTTGATGGGTTGCCACCATATGCTGCTAGGTGTCACTGATGGATTTTGGGAGCAATTAGAATGATTTAGATGATCGACCATTCTAAGTTGTCTGAATCAGAAAAGTTCTGATCCATCAAAAGGAGTTTCGATGATGTCGATGATGGAGATCATGACATATCCCATTACCATACAGAACTGAACCTAACTGGGTCACACAAACAAGGGTTTGGATCTGGATATCATCAATTGGACTAACCCAGTTCAATTGATTTGAATAAGATTCAATTAGGTTCAAAAAAATCGTGCTAGCACATGATTGAGCCTAACATTCTCCTTTTTCTATCATAAAAGTTGTCTCAATAGAGCCAAATGAGTTTGTGCTCACTCAGGTACCTTTACCTAGTCTGACTGAAGCTTGTCCAAGTCAGAAAAGGATTGTCTTAATTTATGAGATAAATTTGAGACAACACCTACCATTTTCCATCACCTACTAATTTTTGTACTTTGACTTAGTCAAACATTGACCTTTGACCCTTGGACATCTGCCCATGTGTCATACACTTATTGGAGAGGAGATAGGGGTTTGTCCCCTCTCTAGAAATTGGAAAGAAGGGGGTGTATGCCTAGGATGGCGTGCGTCCATGGATAGGAATGCTGGAGTCCCATACGGATGGGACTCCAGGTTGCTTCTTGGTTTCTACATGGGTGGCCCTTGGGTATCTACTTTAACCAGTCTTAGGCGCCATCTAAGAATGAACCTATGGGTCTCTCATCTGATTAGATCAGGTGATGTCATCCCACTAATCAGATTTAGATATGATTGCATGAAGCAACGTGATTGGTTGGGGTGATGCAGCACTGCATGGCGCAACAAAGTTTATAAAAAGACCCTATTTGCACCCACTTTTGAGAACTCCTCTTCCAAGCTACACCCCAAGGCTGCCCCTCTCCCTTCTCCATGCCACCATCTAGCCCTCTCTCCTCTCCATGCCTAAGAAAGTTGGGCCTTCAGATTAGTGCGAGTCAGGCAAGGAAAGGCTGACGAAAAAGGAAGAAGGCAGCACTACTGCAGAGACGATAGGTGATCTTCAGAAGAAGTTTTGAAGACTCTCCAAATTAGATGCAAATCTAACTTTTTAGAGAAAAGAAAGAGAAGGAGAAGATCTTCAGATCTTGCTCGAGTGGATATCGATAGAGGCTAGGCACTTGCATGGCTAGATCCAGAACCTCAGGGCTTCGGTAGGATCATCAACGGGTAATTAGATTACCCAGAATCAAGATAAAATTAATTCAAAATTAATTTAGTTTTATTTTCTTATTTATTAAATCATAAAATCAGATTTGAAAAGTGTCAGATTTGATTAGGATCTAAGAGGTGATTTTTGAAATATGCCTCTCGATCCAATCAGATCTGAATGAATCTGACCTTAGAAAATCAGGATTTTCCTTCAGTATACTCACTGAAGGTAGTGAGCAGATACTAGTTTGATCAAAGTGAGAGCCACTGAAAAATTGTACAGACAATCCTTAGGTATTTAAAAAATACCAAAATTTAGTGACTCAAATATGAAAATATTAACTTAAAATATATGAATGTTTTAATTCTAGAACAAGATGACAACAAGAAAATGTTGGGTCACACCCTAATTGAAGGAGCAATCTGTTGGAAAGGTTTCAAATAGAATACCTTAGCCTATTCAGTTAGTGATGTAGAGTACATCATGGCATATGATGCTGCCACATAAGCTGTAAAGTTGCTGAGATTCATTAGCAGGTTGGGAGTGGCACCGTCCACCAATGGTCCAGTCCTATCGTAGCACTGGAGCCATAGCTCAGGCTAAAGAGCCAAAGGACAATCATATTCTACATCACTTTCACCTTAGATTTTAGATTTGAGTGATGTCGATCTTTGGAAGATCGATGTAAAAGAAGAACTTGACTGACCCATTTGCTAAGGCCTCGGAACTAGAGAGTTCTACGAACTCAAGTGGAAGATAGAATATTTGATATCATTCTGAATGGCTTTAGTCCAAGTGAAAGTAATTGAAAAATATCTTCTAAAGCCAATAATCTAAGTGGTAGATGATTGAAATTAGTATATAAATTATTTAATAATAATAGTTATTTGGCTAATTCATCATAAAAGTTCTATGTTTCTTAAATAAAATCCTAAATTATGATGAAATCCTTAGAACCACAGTCAATCGATAAAGAAGGATTTATCGGATGGTTCTTAAATTATTCATGATCAAATGATAAGTTATTAATAAGGATGATAACTTATCGAGTGTAGATCGCTATATGCCATATGCATTGGTTGTCTTTGTAATCAAGTGGTGTGGAGACACTAGTATGGCATCCAAGTGAGATATAGGAGTACATCTACACTGAACGTGACCAATCTAGCACTCTACTATCAAGAGTAGCTAGCTAAGACCAACGGATATAAATGTTCCTCCGATCTGAGATCATCATGGTGACTTGCAAGCAACTCACTATACTTTGATGTCAGACTGCCTATATTTCTAATATTGGTTTGAAAGATTTTTGGTACAATCAAGTACTTGTAATGTTGGTGTGTGAGTCAAGATGGGATTGACCACTCCTGATTAATTTCAAGAACAGAATGACTCGCTATGTTTTAATTTAGCAAAACCTAGGCCTGGGTAATCCTCATGAGGTATCATGAGATTTGCAAAATTTTAAGACACAATAGAGATGACTTGTATGAGTATTTGACAGCATACTCAAAGTTGTCTTGAGCATTATTGGTCATAGGGATGAATTATACAGTAACCATGGGTTAGGGTTCTAAGAATGTTACTTTGCATACATTCGACCTATCCGGACGTCGGAAACTATTGCTAGATGGTAACTTCAATTAGTACAGAAATTGATTTCTATGCTACCGGCTTAGGTTTGAACCTATAGAATCACATACATTAGAGCTTGTAACCTGATTAGATGGTTAATTGATGATTAAGAATCATTTCGAGGTCAAACATTCGATGAGATTGATGTTTGACCTAATGCAAGTGTTGTAAGAGGATCGATTAGCAATTGGATTGCTAATTAGCTCAATTTGATTGAGCAACCATGCTGAGATCAAGTCTAATTGAATTATATTCAATTAGAATTGATTTGAATTTAATTAGATTAAGTCTAGTTGGTTTATTGGATAAGCTAATTGCAAGAAAGAATAATTTCTTGTTTAACTAGGACTTAGGTGTATCTAATTTACTTAGAATTTAAATTAAATTTAAATATTAATTTAATCTAATTTAATTAAGCTCCTAGTTGGACTAGGATCATCCTTAATTAGGTTGTATTTAATCAAATTTAAATAGAATTTAAATTAAATTCAAACCTTTTTTTAACTAATCAAATAAGAGGAGTCCTAGTTGGACTAGGACTCTCTCTCTTTCTCTTGCACCTATGAAAGCCCATGCCAACACTTTTATTCCAGATCTTTATGTGATATTTTCCATGCCAATAAGTAGTTTCCCATGCCCCATATCTGGTTTATTTGGAATCAAATTTGACTTGGTTAAATTTGGTGGTTAGTTTTGAATTGGATAGAGTTTTTAAAACTTCAAACTTCCTCCTCTCCCTTTGGAATTTTCTCCATGCTTTCAAATATTTTTGTGCGCCTTCTCTCCTATTTTTTGGGCGATACTTTTTTGTTCTCCACATACAAAAAATCTGGAAGGTGTCCAAGAGTTGGACACCCCCCAAACTCTTCCTTATTTTCTTGTTTGACTTGGTCTTCTTTGACCTAGTCTTCCTAAAATCTTGGCGCCCCTTATTTTGTGAAGTGAGAAGTGAATCCCCTCTGATATTCTATGGCAAAATAGTCAAGAGGAAGGGAAAAGGCATGGTCGTTGATGGTGCTAAGTTCCTGAAGGAAAAAATCCTATTTTTCGGATCAGATTCATTCAGATCTGATTAGATCAAAAGGGATATTTTAAAATTTTTTCTTAGATCCAAATCAGATCTAAGATTCTTCAAATCTAATTTTATTTATCTGATAAAATAAAATAAAAATAAATTAAATTAAATATAATTTAATTGATACCTTGTTGTGGGTAATCCTATTATCCTGTGATGATCCCGATGTTTGCCTATGGTTCTGGATATAGCCATGCAAGTGCCTAGACTCTACCGGTATCCACTTGAATAGGATCTTGAGATCTTCTTCTTCTCAATCTATACTTAAAAGATTAGATCTGGATCTAATCTTGAAGGTCTTCAAAATACCTTTTGAAGAACGGGTGTTGTCTCTTGCAGCAGTGCTGCTTTCTTGCTTTCTTGTCGTCTTTCTCTTGCTTGGATCGCACCAGACAGAAGCCAAAAACTTTTTGAGCATGGAAAGGAGAGACAGAATCTAAAGGAGGAATGAAGAAGGAGAGAGAGGAGCTATGTGGCATGGGCAAAGGGTAGAAGCTCTCAATCTTTGGTGCAGATAGGATTTATATAGACCCTGCTGCGTCATGCAGTGCCATATCATCCTGACCAATCATGACTCTTTATGCAATAAGATCTAAATTTGATTGATGGGATGACATCATCTGATCCAATCAGATTAGAGTCCCTCACAAACCTCCTTAGGTGCTGCCAAGATTGATCAAAGAAGAGTCTTTGGCGCCACCCAAGTAGAAAGCATGAAGCAACTAGAGTCCCATCCGTATGGGACACCAATCCTTATCCTCTTTGCTCCCTTTCCTCCTTTTAGCAGGGGGATAAAGCCCCATCTACTCTCCTATGGGTGCATGACACATAGGTAGTTGTCTAAGTGTCAAAGGTTAATGTTTGACCAAAGTCAAAGAACAAGATTTAGCAAGTGATGGAAAATGGCAGGTGTTGTCTCAAATTTATCTTATAAATTAAGATAACCCTTTTCTGATCTAGACAAGCTCTAGTTAGACCAAGTAAAGATTTTTGAGTGAGCCCAAACACATTTGGCTCAGTTGAGACAACTTTAAATGATTGTTGAAGGAGAATATCAGGCTCAATCATGTGCTAGCATCATTTTCTTGAACCTAATTGAATCTTATTCAAATCAATTGAACTGGATTAGTCCAATTAATGATATCTAGATCCAAACCCTTGTTTATGTGATCCAGTTAGGTTCAGTTCCATATGGTAATGGGATATGTCATGATCTCTATTATTGCCATTATCGAAACACCTTCCAATGGATCAGAATTTTTCTGATTCAGACAACTAGCATGATCGATCATCCAAACCATTCTAATTGCTCCCAAAATCCACCAGTGACACTTAGCAGCATATGGTGGCAATCTATCAGAACTAAAAATGAACCTCTCGGTGCAGTTACCTATGTGATTAAGTTCCTCTAACTTGAGCCTTGATTGGATTAGGGTTAAGGTGATCTCGTCAATCCCTAATTTTCGTCATATGAATTAATCATTCGATTCAAGTCCGATGTAAAAACTCTAATAGAAACTCTTTCTATCATTTCACTCTGCCATGGCCATGGGCTTATGGACTTGATTCTCATGATCATCATAGGGCTGCTCCTCATCTACCGAGGTAGATAGATCTCCTATTGGTGTAATCCAATTCTTACAATGAACATGATATAGCCAACATATACCTTAGGATTTCGAATGACTAGAAGATCGAGTTATAGTGTAGTCAAACTATAACACCCTTACGGTGAACTACTGATGCACCTTAGGTTAAAAAATCAGACACACCACTGCAACTTCGAGCCAGTCATTAACAAGAAGGTAGACTTCCTCATGACTATTCGAGGTGGTCATGCTCAATGCCCTCGTTCTCTAACGAGTACCAATACTCTCGCTCCGGTATCTCTACACCGTAGACTCAAGACTCAACTATCCTAAAAAAATGATCGTACACCAACCTTTCAGATTAATCACCATCCTTATGATGATCCTACGGTCAGGAGCATTTTATGAGTTAATAATGAAAATTCATGTCTTAAATTTTTAACTCTTGAAAATATGAACTATCATTTCTATTAACTCAAGGGATGTATCACAAACACTTTCAAATAGACACTGTGATAGAAAATAATTCATTTTATTATTTATAGTCAAATTTAAAATTTTGCCCTTAGATGTGTATTACAAGTGTTAGCCAATTCTGGCTTCTAGGCCACACATATCTATCAAACTCTCACTTGACCTAAAGCTAATTTGCTACAATTCTAAGTCCCATCTTGTCAAGATGGGTTTTGATCTTCTGCTGGCCCAACGGCTTTGTGAGTGGGTCTGTTGCATTGTCTACAGAGTTGACTCTCTTGACCTTGATATAACCCTTCTCAAGGTAATCACAGATGAGATGGTATCGCTGCTTGATGTGCTTAGATTTTTGATGAGATCTTGGCTCCTTAGCAAGGGCTATGGCATCATTATTGTCGTAGTAGAGAGGAATGGCATCTGATGGCATCATTCTAATTTTTGCGATAAATTTCTTGTACCATAATGCCTTCTTCGCAGCTTCTGATGCAGTGATATACTCTACTTTCATGGTGGAATCTGCTATCACTGTTTGCTTGGAACTCTTCCAACTGACAGCACCACCATTACACATAAACAAACTCCTAGATGTCGACTTTCAATCTTCTATATCCGACATAAAATCCAAGTCTGATACCCCTGGACTTGGAGTTCTTCATTACCAAAAACCAACAATATATCCTTAGTTCTTCTCAAGTACACAAGGATACATTTCATAGAAATTCAGTGTTCTTCATCTGGATTCGACTGATATCTACTTGTGACACTCATAGCATGGGCTATTTCAAGTGGTGTACATAACATGACATACATGAGGCTCCCTATTGTTGAAGCATAAGGGATCTTGCTCATGTGTTCTATCTCCTCATATGTACTAGGGCACATCTTCTTGGAGAGATGAATGCCATGTCTGAAGGGTACCAAACCCCTCTTGGAGTTTTTCATCCTAAACCTCTTTAGCACTTCCTCTATGTACATCTTCTATGAAAGACCGAGCATTCTACTTGGTCTATCTCTATAGACCTTAATTTCTAGAATGAAGGATGCTTCTCCTAGGTCTTTTATGGAGAATTCTTTTGATAACCATATTTTAACTATGGTCAACATGGAAATATCATTCCCAATAAGGAGGATATCATCCACGTACAGTACGAGAAAGACAATAGCACTCCCACTAACCCTTTTAAAAACACATGATTTCTCCTTATTTTTGATGAAACTAAATAATTTAATCATATCATTAAAATGAGTATTCCAGCTTTGAGATGCTTGCTTAAGTCTATATATGGACCTTTGCAGCTTGCATACTTTGTGATCAGCATCACTAGATGTGAAACCTTGCGCCTGTTCCATACAGATATCTTCCTCAAGATATCCATTTAAGAATGTCGTTTTCATGTCCATTTATCATATTTCATAATCGAAATAGGTTGCAATAGCAAGCAATGTGCGGATGGACTTTAGCATAGCTACTGACAAAAAGGTATCCTGATAGTCAATGGCTTCGCACTGACTCTATCCTTTTGCCACTAATCTAGTTTTGAATGTCTCCACTTTTTCATTTACACCAATCTTTCTCTTGCAGATCCATTTACACCCAATAGGTACTATACCTTTTGGTGGATCTACTAAGGTCCAGACTTGGTTTGAGTGCATCAAGTCAATTTTTGACTTCATTGCCTCTAACCATTTCTCGAAGTTGATATCTGATATCATCTTGTCATAAGTTTTGAGATCATCATCATGAATCCCATTACCTACGAAAAATATTTTCTCTACTTTCTCTGAAATAGTACCTAAGTACCTCTCAAGAGGATGAGAAATCCTTTCTGATCTATAAGGTGGAGGAGATAGTGATTGTATTGGCTCAACCTGATTTGGTTTCATGGGGTCCTTAGCTCGTTGCTTTTGTGAGTCTTTCTCCTCGAGCTTGATCTGCTTTTCAATGCTGCTATCTTGAATAAACTATTTTTTAAGAAAGATGGCATATCGACTTATAATCACATTATGGTCTTCTGGAATGTAGAAATATATCCTAATGATTCTTTAGGATATCCTATAAATCAAGCTCTAAAGGACCTATACTCTAACTTATCCACTTGTTGTCTTTTGATATGAGCCGGACAACCCCAAATTCTGATATGACTCAAACTTAGTTTCTTATAATGCCATATCTTATACAGTGTGATAGGAACAGTTTTAGAGGAAACCCTATTTAGTATATATGTAGTAGTTAACAGACTATGTCCCCAAAGAAAATCAGGAAGGTCTGTGAAGCTCATCATGGATCGGACCATATCTAATGAGGTTTGATTCCTCCATTCTGAAACTTAGTTGAGTTGAGGTGTTCTAGGTGGAGTCCATTAAGAGGCTATTCCATTTTGGTTGAGATAGTCTAGGAATTTCTGACTAAGGTATTCACCTCATTGATCTGATTGAAGAACCATAATGGATTTTCTAGTTTGCTTTTCTACTTCATATCTAAATTTCTTGAACTTTTCAAAAGCTTCAGACTTATGTTTCATAAGATATACGTACCCATATCGAGATAAATCATCGATAAAGGTTATGAAGTAGATAAAGTTGTCTCTAGCCGGCACATCAAATGGGCTACACACATTAGTATGTACTAGAGCAAGTAGATTTATGGCCCTTTTCCCATGTCCTACAAAAGGAAGCTTAGTCATTTTGCCATGAAGACATGATTCATAAATTGGATATGACTCGAAAGTCAACGGACTCAATAGTCTGGTTTTCTCCAATTTGTTAATCCTATCTTTTGCTATATCGCCTAGCCTTAGGTGCCATAGATACCTACCGTTTGGACTATCCTTAGGTCATTTTGATCTTATGGCATTCATATTTTACTCGATATTAAAGATAGATACATCAATATGTAACTGATAGAGACTGTTAATGAGGAAACCACTTGCAATTTTATTTCTTTCATAAAGAATATTATAAAGGTCCTTAAGAAAACTAATTACATAGCCTTCTTGTGCTAAACATGAAACAGAAATCAAATTCCTACTTGTAGTAGGCACATAGTAATAATCCCTAAGAACTAAATCTAAGCCAGATAGTAGTCAAAGAGGATAGGTTCTCACGGCCACAGCAGCAATCTTTGCTCTATTTTTGATGCATAGGATCATCTCACCATCCCTCAGGCTCCTGTTATCCTCAAGATTCTGCATGAAAGTGCATAAATGAGCACTAGAACCAAAGTCAAGCACCCAACTGGATGCAGAAAAAATCATAAGGTTAAATTCAATAATGAGCATACCTTCAGAAAGACCTGCCTCCTTCTTATTCTTCAGGATGGTCAGGTATATAGGATAGTTCTGCTTCTAGTGGCCATCTGTGTTATAATGGAAATACTTTTCTTTATCAGCAGCCTTCTTCTTCAGCTCTGCCTTCTTCTTCTTTCCAAAAGACTTTCTCTTGGAAGAAGTCTATTCCATAGTAAGTACTGAGTCTTTAGAACCTTTCATAGAAAGCTGAGTAGTAACCAACATGTTCATAAGTTTGGCTAGAGTACTCTGAAGTTTATGCATATGGAAGTTCATGATGAACTGCCCATATGCATCAATCAAAGATTATGGAATTATGTCATTCTGTAGATCCTGATCTAACTTTACTTTGAGCTTCTTAAGCTCTTCCAAGTCCTTGATCATCATCAGACAATGATCTTGGACTGACTGCCCATCATGCATTTTAGCCTTAAAAAGTAGTTTAGTGACCTGATACTTGGCTGCATAACTCTGTTCACTAAACAATTCTTACAGGTGAGCCAACATTTGATGGGCAATCTTGATATTTTTATATTGGCATTGAAGCTCATCAGACATTGAGCCCAACATGTAGTATCTGATCTTATTATCTTCATCCGTCCATTTATCAAGAGACGCTCTCTGTTCAATGGAAGGATGGGCAGGTAAGGTGGGGGGATCCTAGTCTAATACATGAGTTAACTTCTCAGAACCCAAAATGATTTTGAAGTTTTGGAGCCAATCCTTATAATTAGGTCCGATCAGTCTATGGCTGTCCAGGATATGGGCTAGTAGGTTGGATGCAGACATTTTCTTATAGAGAGTCAAAGTTTCTAGTTAGATTTTATAATTAAGACTTGATCAATTTATTTAGAATTTTAATTTTTAAATAAATTAGCTTCCACTATTTTCTCAGATCTCTACACTTCCTCTGTAGAGATGCAAAAATCTACATGATTAATGATTTCTAGTAGGTGGTGTAGTCCCACCAACTGACTCATCACCTCATCTAATAGTTATTCATGATGGGTTAGCCAATGAGTAAACAACTCTTGTCCAATGATTCTCTAATCATGGTGCACCCACGCTTGGTCTCTAATTCATGAATCTCACTGTGCCCAGAATATTGATTCACTCCTCAGTTAAGTCAGACCCATCATTTGCATAGATTGGATTCCTAATTGGGTCTCTCACTGTATTCGGAATATTGAGCCCAATCCATCCTCTAGCCCGTAGCATCCAATGCCTAATAGATAAGGTTGCATCTTTTCGGTGCAACTAAACCCCTATGACCAGTCGAGAACAATCAATCACGGGAAGGGCCTGCACATCTATAATGGTGGAAGACCTTAGACTTAATATTTTCTTAGAAAGATTTGATTTAGGTCTCTTTAAACTTGACTTGACATAGTCATAACCATTATGACTAACCTAGTGGCATGGGTTAGCTCGGATTATTAGCTACCTCAGATCAAGACTGAGCCAATAAATATGGCCAGGCAGGTGAGACCGGTGGAAGGGATATGCCATTAACTCGATAAGAATGCATTCAAGTTGAGTAGCTCCCAATTAAAAATCAGTCAGTCGTATCTGCCAAACTTACCTTAGATACCAAATTATCGAGCCAGAACCATTCAGATTAGCCTATAATCCAGACCCTAACCACTGAGCCTAATTATGTTTTAACTTGATCGATCACTCATGTGATTCGACCTTGATCCAGACTTAATCCTATTAGGCTGATCAATTTAAGCACTCTTGATCCCATCTAACCGACTCTTGATTCAGTTTGATCAACTGCTACACCTAATTGAGCAACCCAAGCCCGAGCTAAATTTTATGAATATATCTTAGATCTGAAACTTTTTAATTTTAGACTTAATATATTTCATAATCTTAATTCTTAATTAAGTTTAGAATTCATAAACAAAATATATAAATAAAATTCTAGGATTTTAGGATCTAGTATTTTGTCGGAAATAAGTTTTTGATTTCTGATTAAGGACGAACGCACAGCACCCCTACACATCATAAGAATATCCCATCGAATGAGAGGAGAGGGCCTTTAAACCCTTCTTTATTCTTATGATCGGACGGCCAAGGAGAATGCCTTAATCAAAAAAATGATGAATCTACAAAACTAGTTAGATCTACATATACATCACATATATAAAATTGATCTAACTTAAAAATATATTTTGCATACATCTCATGTATCAAATCATGCATATTTTTATATCTAAATTATCTCATAAATATCTAAAAAATAAAATTTATATTTGATCATATCAAATTAAATTTATTCTAGATAACTTTGTAGAACTATTCTTCAACTAGTCTAAACATGCATCTATCATATCTCATATTAACAAAATTAAATAATTTATTTTCTATTTTTTAGATCTAATTATAATATTTATAATATCAAATAAAAGTAAATAAATAAATCTAAAATTATAATTAATTAATTTAAAATTATGATCATCCTAGACTACACATAGAATAATTCTATTCCTAGTCTAGTCATGCATCTCATACATCTTAGATCTAGATTATTTAATTTTTTTAATTTTTAATTTTAGATCTAATCATATCTAATATGACATCTCAAATTATATAATTATTAGATCAAAATTATATTAAAATTAGATCTAAATAATTATGGAACTCGGCTCTAATACCAGTTGAAGGAAAATATTCTATTTTTCGAGTTAGGTTCATTCAGATCTAATTAGATCAAGAGGGATATTTCAAAATTTTTTCTTAGATCAAAATTAGATCTAAGACTCTTTAGATTTGTTTTTATTTATATGATAAAATAAAATAAATTAAATATAATTTAATTATATCTTATTATGGGTAATCCTATTACCCTGTGATGATCTCAATGTTTGCTTGAGGTTCTAGATGTGGCCTCGCAAGTGCTTGGCCTCTATCGGTATCCACTTGGGTAGGATCTGAAGATCTTGTTCTTCTCAATCTGTACTCCAAAGATCATATCTAGATCTGATATGAAGATCTTTAAAATACCTTTTGAAGATCAGGTGTGGTCTCTTGTAGCAGTGCTGCCTTCTTGTTTTCTTGTCGCCTTTCTCTTGCTTGGATCACACCAAACCAAAGCCCAAAACATTTTGGCCATGGGGAGGAGAGAGAAAATTTGAAGGAGGCATGGAGAAGAAGAGATAGGGACAATGTGGCATGGGCAAAGGGCATAGGCTCTAAATCTTTGGCACAGATAGGGTTTATATAGACCCTGCTACACCATGCAGTGCCACATCATCCCAGCCAATCATGGCTTTTTATGCAATCAGATCTAAATCTCATTGGTGGAATGATATCATCTGATCCAATGAGATTAGAGTCCCTCACAAACCTCCTTAGGTGGCATCATGACTGATCAAAGAAGAGTCTTTGGTGCCACCCAAGCAGAGAGCATGAAGCAACTTGAGTCCCATCCGTATGGAACTCCAATCCTCATCCTCATTGGGCACACGCCTCCCTAGGCATGCACCCCCTCCCTTTCCTCCTTTTAGCAGGGCCCCATCTACTCTCCTATGGATGCATGACACATGGGCACTTGTCTAAGTGTCAAAGGTCAATATTTGACCAAAGTCAAAGAATAAGATTTAGCAGATGATGGAAAATGGTAGGTGTTGTCTCAAATTTATCTTATAAATTAAAATAACTCTTTTCTGATATGGGCAAGCTCCAGTCAGACCAAGTAAAGGTTCCTGAGTGATCCCAAACATATTTGACTCAGTCGAGATAATTTTTAACAATTGTTAAAGGAAAATATCAGGCTCAATTGTGTGCTAACATGATTTTTTTAAACCTAATTGAATCTTATTCAAATCAATTGAATTAGGTTAGTCCAATTGGTGATATCCAAATTCGAACCCTTGTTTGTGTGACCCAGTTAGGTTCAGTTCTATATGGTAATGGGATATGTCATGATCTCTATCATTGCCATCATCGAAATACCTTCCAATGGATTAGAACTTTTTTGATTCAGACAACTAGCATGATCGATCATCCAAATCGTTCTAATTGCTCCCAAAATCCACCAGTGACACCTAGCAGCATATAGTAGCAATCCATCAAAACTAAAAATGAACCTCTCGGTACAGTTACCTATGTGATTAAGTTCCTTTATCTTAAGTCTCGATCAGATTAGGGTTTAGGTGATCTCGCCAATCCCTAATTTCTAACATATGAATTAATCATTCGATTCAAATTCGATGTGAAAACTCTCATAGAAACTCTTTCTATCATTTCACTCTACCATGGCCATGGGCTTATGGACTTGATTCTCATGATCATCATAGGGCTGCTCCTCATCTACCGAGATAGATAGATCTCCTATTGGTGCAATCTAATTCCTACAATGAAAATGCTATAGCCAACATACACCTCAGGGTTTTGAATGGCTAGGAGACTAAGTAATGGTGTAATCAAACTATAACACCCTCAAGGTGAACTGTCAATGCACCTCAGATCAAGAAAACCAGACACACCACTACAGCTTCAAGCCCATCATTGATGAGAAGGTAGACTTCCTCATGATTGCTCAAGGTGGTCATGCTCAGTCGTTCTCTAACGAGTATCTGTACTCTCGCTCCGGTGTCTCTACACCGTAGACTCAAGATTTATCTATCCTAAAGAAGCGATCGTACACCAATCTTTCGAATCAATCACCATCCTCAGGATGATCCTATGGTCGAGAGAATTTTATGAGTTAATAATAAAAATTCATGTCTTAAATTTTCAACTCTTGAAAATATGAGCTATCATTTATATTAACTCAAGGGATGTATCATAGGCACTTTCAAATATACACTATGATAAAAAATAATTTATTTTATTATTTATATTTAAAATTATAATTTTATCCTTAGATGTATATTACAAGTGTTAGCCAATTCTGACTTTTAGGGCACACATATCTAATAGTTCCTTGGAGAAATGGTCTTCATCTGGACATCAAACGTTGATGTCTTGAAGGCACAAAGGTAAGAGAAGATTGTCTTCTCTTGTTATTTTCATTTAATCTTTCCTTCCTATTTTCTTTATATGTTTTAATGTGATAAAAATCAGAGAGAGAGAGAGAGAGGAAGAGGGTATGGGGATTTGTGCTCCAAGGTGTTAAGGCAAGATGATTAATTTTGGACATGATCTGATCATGTCCTGATGAGAGAAGAAAACGAGAAGAAGGTCTTCTCTTAGGATTTCTTGAAAAACCCTTCTTCTTCATATTTTTGTGGGAATTCTCTATGATAAAATCAAAAATATTATATCTAAAAGCTTAGAAAAAATCCTAGAGAAGAAGGTCTCCTCTTGTCCTAGCATAGAGATGTTTTCAAGACATCGATCGTTGATGTCCTAAAAGAGAAGATTTGTCTTCTCTTAGGATTTATTTTTTCTTATTTTATTTTTTGATTCATGGGATATCCAAGGGTTGGATACCTTTTTTATTCCTCCTCATGTTCTTCATCTCTTAGAGTGTCCAAGAGATCCGAAGAATATATATTTGATTAACCATCAGAAGGAATCCACGAGAAGCTAGCACTTCGAGTGAATCTTTATTTGACAAACCTTCGATCTGTATTGTAGGTTCATGTGGATCATTTGTAGAGGCCAGATGAATGTGCAATTCTAAAAGCAACGACGAAAATCAATCATAGAGTTCTCGACCCATGCAAAGATAAGAGATCTGATCTCTTAGTAACCTAGATATGATCTAGGGTTAGATCTAGAATTATTCTAGATCTAGGTTTTGATATGATCAACACCACTTATGATTAATTTAATTTTAGATTTATATTTACATCATAACATATTATAGATCCTTGATGTAGGATTTTATAATCTGATTATATACATAATATAGATTAAACTATTTAATCTATGTCTTTCGTTGCTTTTATTTTAAAAAAGTTTTAAAATTTATGCATGAAACCCTGCATGTTCACCTACATAGCTACTATCTAGATACCAAGCTTGTTCATCTTTATTGGCTGCAAGACATTCCTCATTCTCTTGTGCCATGAAACATAAGTTTATAACATCCTCGGATTCTTCATCGGAGCTAGATTTATCGCTGTCACTCCACGTTGCAAACATTACTTTCTTCTTAGTCTTCTTGAAGCTTTTCTTCAAGTTGGGACAGTCCGCCTTGAAGTGTTTAGGTTTCTTGCACTCAAAGCATAAAGGCAGCTCCCTTTTCTTGTCCTTGTCTTTACTTGTTTCACCTCTGTTGAAGGGTTTCTTCTTGAAGCATTGCTTTCTTCTTTTTATAAACTTCTTAAACTTTCTTGTAATTAGTGCTATGTCCTCATCTTCTTCTTCTTCATTCGTTGACTCATCTTCTTCTTCATCATTTATAGTAGATTTGAGGGCAATGGTTCACTTCTTTTTTTTTTCATCTTCATTATGCTACTTCATGCTGATTTTATGGGTCATTAGCAATCCAATCAGCTCTTCCAAGGGCAGCTTATTCAAGTCTTTAACCTCTTTAACTACAGTAACCTTTGCCTCCCATAACTTCAGCAAAGACCTAATAATTTTTCTTACCAAATCACTATTAGAATAAATTTTTCTAAGACTTTTTAGACCATTATTATATCAGTGAAATGAGTGAACATTTCTATGATTGATTCAGTGGATTCTATTTTGAAAAACTCATATTGGTGTACTAGCATGTTAATCTTAGATTCCTTAACTTGGTTTGTGCCCTCATGAGTGATTTTGAGTCTATCCAAAATTTTTTTTGCAGAATTGCAAGTAGAGATTTGGTTAAACTCGTTGGCATCCAAGGCACAATACAAAATATTCATAGCCTTGGCATTTAGCTGAATTGATCTCTTATCTTCCTTACTCCAATTCTTTTCAGATTTGGGTGTGCTAATATCATCGACTACAATAGTGGGTATGTGTGGTCCATTGATTATGATCTCCACATATCATAATCAAGAACTTGAGTGAAGATTCTCATGCATGTTTTTCAATATGTGTAGATTGTGCCATTGAAAAATAATGGTCTATTGGTGGATTGCCCTTCGGCAAGTAAACCTTCCAATTGTGTTGTCATGATCTTTATCTTCTGATGGTTAGATCAGTGCTAGATGAGAACCAAGCTCTGATACCACTTGTTGCCCAGCTAGACAATGCAAGAGAGGAGGGTGAATGGGGTTATTAAAATTTTTAGCAAATTTATTGAGTGATATATAGAGTAAATAAAGGATTGTGCAGAATAAAAAGTTACTAAGTAGTAGAAGAAAAGACCAACACATGAGAGAAGTACACACACAAGCACAATAGATTTGTAGTGGTTCGATGCAGTTCCAGCATCTATATCAACTCCCCAAGTGACCCCTTGAGAATTTTTATTATAATCACCTGATTGCAGTGTGTTTGTTTTCACCAGACTCACAAACAAACCCAATTGATTTTACCCAGGCCATTGAATCAAAATCATTACAAGCCTTCAACCTAAGGCTTTCCCAAACTAAACTAAGTTTGGTATAAGAAAAAACCTTCAAGTATCAGCCCCTGCTAATACTTGTACAAATGGATTGAATGAAAGGAAAGTACAACACAAAAATCCTATTTTTCGATCAGATTGTTGTCGATGGAGCTTTCTTTAAGGAAGCCTTGAATGCTCATAATAAACTCTTCTCTTCCTTCTTTGAATGCACTTTATGATCCAAAGAATAAGTTGAATGGAAGTAGGTAAGCCTTCTTGAAGATAGGAATATCTCAAAGCATCCTTTTTCTATTATGTTCTTTCTTTCTTCAGTAATTAAATTAAGCTTGAATAGTATTTTTCTTTTATATTTTTCTTTTTTCTTTTTTCTTAATCATTCTCAAGGAGTTTTAGTTGATATGATGTGGATTCTGGCCAAATATTACCATTGGAGGTCGAAAATATTCATTGAAAAAAGGTTCTGGGTGAAGATAGATTATTGTAGAACTAGCCATTGCATCTATCAGATGAAACCAACCTGGCTCAATTCTTGCTTCGGGTCGGCTCGAGCAATATCATTTGAAAAACAACATTATATCCTACTAAGATAGTCGGCTCAATTGGTGTCAGACTGGCTCGATCGACAATCGATAAAAATAGTGTTTTTTATTCATCTAAGATAGCTGGCTTGGTTGGAGGTTCAAGCTGGCTCGACCAGCAAAACTCTCAAACAAGTCTTCTATCACTCTAAGATAGTCGGCTCGGATCCAAATCGAGCCAACTTGACTGCATGCCAAGCCAAAGAATAAGCGCATGCTGTGCCAAGGCTGGCTCGAATCAAGGATGGATCAGCTCGGGCTTTAAGAGAGGATTTTTCTTACTCCAAAATCATTGCAAAAACTATTCCAAATAATTCAAAGGATCTTCATTTGATTATGGATTCATTTAACATCATTTTTCTTCTACAAAAATAAACTTTGAAATTCTTGAGAGAGTTAGTGTTGGTGTGGAAATTTGTGAGGATGTTGGAGGTGGCTGGAGTGGAGAAGGTGAGGCCATCGATGGGAGCTACAAAACTAAGTCCAAACTGGAGGTGGGTGGCTCTGGCAAAACCCTCCGATGCTCAAGTTAACTTTTCGACCAACTGGAATGGAGTGTTTAGGATATAAAGATGCAGAATAATGGAAAGAAGAAGAGAGCTTAGAGAAAACATATTTGAAGGATTTTTTTTTATAAATAGAGCATGTAACAAACTGATAGCGATAGTCGTGATTATCTGAAAGTGGACTGCTCAAGCCATGTAGAGTTTGTTATGGAGGATAGTGTTTGTTGTCGTGACATGCTAATCGAGACTGGTGTTCATGGTCGTGACTTGCCAGTCGAGAATGGTGTCTGTTGTCATGACTTGCCAGTTCATTGGGGATTAATAGTCAAAGTTTGGATGGAGTGGGCGCTGGCAGTGAAGAGCTTCAAGTCACAATAGTTCTAGAGAAGTTTAGGCTCTTTTAGGATCGTCTGCATGTAGATAGGTTTGTAATGTATTGAAAGCTGAATTTGCATAGATGATGAGGTCCTTTTGGGTGATCGTAGAGGGTTAGACGGGAAGAAATTCCACTAAAGGAGTCCAAAAGAAAGTCTACTGGAGGAGTTCGGACGAAAGAGTCCGAATGGCTTGGAACTGGAGTAGTCTAGCTTGGAAGAGTTTGACTCGAAGGAGTCTAGATGGCTTGCAACTGAAGGAGTCCGGCTTGGAGGAGTCTGGCTTGAAGGAGTTTGAAAGAAAGTCCGCTGAGGAAGTCTAGCTTGGAGGAGTCCAGCTTGAAGGAGTTTGGATGACTTGAGACTGGAGGAGTTTGGCTTGGAAGAGTCCAAATGGCTTGCAACTAGAGAAGTCCAGATGGAGGAGTTTGGATGGAAGGAGTCCGAACGGCTTGTGATTGGAGGAGTTCGGACGAAAGTCTGCTGGAGGATGTTCATCTTGGAGTCATTCTGAGATGAGATGCCAAGCCAAATTTTGGTAGGAGTGGGTCTTGAAGGAAAAATTCTGATTTTTTGGATTAGATTCCTTCAGATCTGATCGGATCAAGAGATATATTTCAAAATTTTTTCTCTTTGATCTAAATTAGAACTAAAATATTTTAGATCTGATCTTTATTATTCTAATAATAAAAATAAAATATAGATAAATTAAATCATATTTAATTTACCTTGATGTAGGATAATACTATTACCCGTTGATGATCATGTATGCAGCGGAAGGTTCTGGATCTAGCCATGCAAGTGCTTCGCCTCTACCGGTATCCACTCGGGCTGGATCTAGAGATCCTCTTCTTCTCTATCACATCTCCAAAAATTAGATCTGGATCTGATTTGAAGGATCTTAAAAACACCTTTCGAAGATCAGCAATTGCGCTTTGCAACAGCACAACTTTCTAGCTTTCTGTTTCCTTTCTCTCATCTGGATTGCACCAACTTGGATCCCAAACTCCTTTGGGCATGGAGAGGAGAGGGAGAAGGTGGACTTGGCATGAGGAGGAGAGGAGAGGCAGCCTTAGAGCATGGGAATTTCAATTCTCAGATATTTGATACTCCTTGAGTTGGGCGCAGGGTCTTATTTATAGACTATGCATGATGCAACTCCTCTTCTTCCCAACCAATCACAATCCTTTGTGAAATCAGATCTAAATCTGATTGGTGGGAATAAAGTCCCTTGGATTCCTCCTTAGATGGTGCCTAAGACCAGTCAAACTTGGTTCTTAGAAGAAGTCTAATCGGAATCCAAAAAGGAGATGGAGTCTTTGTCCAACGGGGACTCCTGGGCGCCTCCAGCTTGGGCACACGCCAAGGGTGGCATGCGCCCTCCTCCTTGCCAGGTTCTAGCAGGGGGACAAGCCCCCACCAGCTCTCCAATAGGTGCATGACATGTGGACAAAAGTCAAAGTGTCAATGGTCAACATTTGACCAGTCAAAGGTCAGACTTTTGACCAAAGTCAAAGGAACGAAGAAATGGTAGGTGACCAAAAATGGCAGGTAATGTCTTACAAAATAAGACAACCTTTTCTGACCTTGGACAACCTCCAGTCAGACCATAGTGAAGGCCTCTGATTGAGCACAAACTCCTTTGGCTCAGTCAGGACAACTATATTTATGATAGTAAAAGAAGAACGTTAGGTTCAATCGAGTGCTAGCACGATTTTCTTGAACCTAATTGAATCTCATTCAGATCAATTGAACTGGATCAGTTCAATTGATGATCACCAGATTCAAACCCTTGTTTGTGTGACCCAGTTAGGTTCAGTTCTGTATGGTAATGGGATATGTCATGATCTCTATCATCGACATCATCGAAACTCCTTTCGATGGATCAGAACTCTTCTGATTCGAACAGCTAGAATGATCGATCATCTAAATCATTCTAATTGCTCCCAAAATCCACCAGTGACACCTAGCAGTATATGGTGGCAACCCATCAGAGCTGAATGTGAAACCTCTTGGTGCAGCTACCTGTGTGATTAAGTTCTTCTATCTTGAGCCCCGATCAGATTAGGGTTAAGGTGAACTCGTCAAACCCTAGTCTCTGTCATATGATGTAATCATTCGATTCGAGTCCGATGTGAAAATCTAAATAGAAACTCTTTCTATTATTTCACTCTGCCATGGCCATGGGCTTCTGGACTTGATTCTCATGATCATCATAGGGCTGCTCCTCTACCACCGAGGTAGATAGATTCCATCTTGATGCAATCCAGTTCCTACAATGAACATGCTATAGCCAACATACACCTCAGGGTTCCATATGGCTAGGAGACCGAGTAATGGTGTAGTCAAACTATAACACCCTCAAGGTGAACTGCCGATGCACCTCAGGTCAAAGAACCAGACACACTACTGCAGCATCGAGTCAGTCATTGACGAGAAGGTAGACTTCCCTAATGACTACTCGAGGTGGTCACGCTCAGTGCCCTCATTCTCTAACGAGTACCTATACTCTCGCTCCGGTGTCTCCACACCGTAGACTCAAGACTCATCTACTAAAGAGAAGCGATTGTACACCAACCTTCCGGATCAATCACCATCCTCGTGATGATCCTATGGTCGGGAGCATTTTATGAGTTAATAATGATTATTCATGTCTTAAATTTTCAACTCTTGAAAATATGAATTATCATTACCATTAACTCAAAGGATGTATCACAGACACTAAATACACATATGTGATAGAAAATAACCCATTTTATTGATTTTAGTCAAAATTATAATTTTGCCCCTAGAAGTGTATTACAAGTGTCAGCCAATTCTGGCTTCTAGGGCACATATATCTAACAATCTCCCACTTGTCCTAAAGCCAATTGGCTACAAGTCTAAGTCCCATCTTCTCAAGGTGGGCTTCGATCTTCTGCTGGCCCAACGGCTTTGTAAGTGGGTCTGCCACATTATCTGTGGAGTCGACTCTCTTGACCTCGACGTAACCCTTCTCGAGGTAATCGCGGATGAGGTGGTATCGCCGCTCAATGTGCTTGGATTTCTGGTGAGACCTCGGCTCCTTAGCAAGGGCTATGGCGCCATTGTTGTCGCAGTATAGAGGAATGGCATCTGATGGCATTACTCCGATTTCTGCAGCAAACTTCTTATACCAGAATGCTTCCTTCGCAGCCTCTGATGCAGCGATATATTCTGCTTCCATGGTGGAATCTGCTATCATGGTTTGCTTGGAACTCTTTTAGCTGACAGCACCACCATTGCACACAAACAGACTCCCAGATGTCGACTTTCGATCATCTATATCGGACATGAAATCCGAGTCTGTGTATCCCTGGACTTGGAGTTCTCCGTTACCAAAGACCAACATCATATCCTTAGTTCTTCTCAAGTACTTAAGGATACATTTCACAGAAGTCCAGTGTTCTTCACCTGGATTTGACTGATATCTGCTTGTGACACTCACAGCATGGGCTATATCAGGTCGTGTACATAGCATGGCATACATGAGGCTCCCTATTGCAGAAGCATAAGGGATCTTGCTCATGCGTTCTATTTCCTCAGGTGTGCTAGGGCACATCTTCTTGGAAAGATGAATACCATGTCTGAAGGGTATTAATCCCCTCTTAGAGTTTTCCATACTAAACCTCTTTAGTACTTCCTCTATGTACATCTTCTGTGAAAGTCCTAGCATCCTATTCGGTCTATCCCTATAGACCTTAATTCCTAGAATAAAGGATGCTTCACCTAGGTCTTTCATGGAGAATTCCTTGGACAACCATAATTTGACTGTTGTCATCATGGGAATATCATTCCCAATAAGGAGGATGTCATCCACGTACAATACGAGGAAGACAACAGCGCTCCCACTGACCTTTTTGAAGAACACATGGTTCCTCTTCATTTTTGATGAAACCAAACATTTTGATCACATCATTGAAATGAGTGTTCCAGCTCCGAGATGCTTGCTTAAGTCCATATATGGACCTTTGCAGCTTGCAAACCTTGTGATCAGTATCACTGGATGTGAAACCTAGCGGCTGTTCCATATAGATATCTTCCTCAAGATATCCATTTAAGAATGCCATTTTCACGTCCATTTGCCATATTTCATAATCGAAATAGGCTGCAACGGCAAGCAATGTGCGGATGGATTTTAGCATAGCCACTGGGGAAAAGGTATCCTGATAGTCAATGCCTTCGCGTTGACTATAACCTTTTGCCACTAGTCTAGCCTTGAATGTCTCCACATTTCCCATCTGCACCAATCTTTCTCTTGAAGATCCATTTACACCCAATAGGTACTATACCTTCTGGTGGATCTACCAAGGTCCAGACTTGGTTTGAGTGCATCGAGTCAATTTCTGACTGCATTGCCTCTAGCCATTTCTCGGAGTCGATATCTGATATCGCCTCGTTGTAGGTTTTGGGATCATCACCATGAGCACCATTACCTATGAGGAACATTTCCTCTACTTCCTCTGAAATAATACCTAAGTATCTTTCAGGGGGATGGGAAAACTCTTTCCGATCTACGAGGTGGAGGAGGTAGTGTTCTTATTGGCTCAACCTGATTTGGTTCCAATTGGTCCTTAGCTCGTTGTACTTGTGAGACTTTCTCATCAAGCTTAATCTGCTTTCCAATGCCGCTATCTTGAATAAACTATTTTTCAAGAAAGATGGCATGTCGACTCACAATCACATTGTGGTCTTCTGGAATGTAGAAATAGTATCCTAATGACTCTTTAGGATATCCTATGAATCGAGCTCTGAAAGGACCTAAACTCTAACTTGTCCGCTTGTTGTCTTTTGACATGAGCCGGACAACCCCAAATTCTGAGATGACTCAGACTTGGTTTCTTACCGTGCCATATCTCATACGGTGTGGTAGGAACGGTTTTAGAGGGAACCCTATTCAGTAGATAAATTGAAGTTAACAATGAATGTCCCCAAAGAAAATCAGGGAGGTCTGTGAAGCTCATCATGGATCGAACCATATCCAATAGAGTCCGATTTCTCCGTTCTGAAACCCCGTTGAGTTGAGGTGTTCCTGGTGGAGTCCATTGAGAGACTATGCCATTTTTCCTTGAAGATAGTCTAGGAATTCCGGCTAAGGTATTCACCTCCTCGATCTGATCGAAGAACCTTAATGGGTTTTCCAGTTTGTTTTTCTACTTCATGTCTGAATTCTTTGAACTTTTCAAAAGCTTCAGACTTGTGTCTCATAAGATACACATACCCATACCTAGACAGATCATCGGTAAAGGTAATGAAGTAGACAAAATTGCCTCTAGCCGGCACATCAAATGGGCCGCACACATCAGTATGTACTAGGGCAAGGAGATCTGTGGCCCTCTTCCCCATGTCCAACAAAAGGGAGTTTAGTCATTTTGCCTTGAAGACAAGATTCACAAGTTGGATATGACTCGAAAGTCAATGGACTCAATAGCCCATTTTTCTCCAATTTGTTGATCCTATCTTCTGCTATATGACCTAATCTCAGGTGCCATAGATATCTATCGTTTGGACTATCCCTAGGTCGTTTGGCATTCACGTTTTGCTCGATAGTTAGAAATAGGTACATCAATATGTAGCTGATAAAGACCATTAATAAGAAAACCATTTGCAATTTTATTTCTTTCATAAAGAATGTTACAATGGTCCTTAAAGAAGGTAATCACATAGCCTTCTAGTGCTAAGCATGAAACAGAAATCAAATTCCTGCTAGCTGCAGGCACATAATAACAGTCTTTCAAAACTAAGTCTAAACCAGATGGTAATCGAAGAGGGTATGTTCCCACGGCTACTGCAGCAACTCTTGCTCCATTACCGATGCGTAGGATCATGTCTCCATCCCTCAGCCTCCTGCTATCCTCAAGACCCTGCATGAAAGTGCACAGATGAGCACTAGAACCAGAGTCAAGCACCCAACTGGATGCAGAAGAAACCGTAAGGTTAGACTCAATAACGAGCATACCTCCAGAAGGACCTTCCTTCTTGTTCTTCAGGGTGGCCAGGTAAGTAGGGCAGTTCCGCTTCCAATGGCCGTCGCTGTTGCAATGGAAACACTTTCCTTTGCCATCGGCCTTTCATTCTTCGGCTTCTGCCTTCTTCTTCTTTCCTCCTTCCTTCCACCTTTTGCTTTTTCACAGACTTCTTTTTCTTTCCATAAGACTTTCTTTTGGAAGAAGTCCGTTCCATAGCAAGAACTGAGCCTTTAGAACCTTTCATAGAAAGCTCAGCGGTGACCAGCATATTCATTAATTCGGCCAAGGAATTTTGAAGTTTATGCATGTGGTAATTCATGATGAATTGCCCATATGCATCAGTCAAGGATTGCAGAATAATATCGTTCTGCAGATCCAAGTCTAACTTCACACCGAGCTTCTCAAGCTCTTCCATGTCCTTGATCATCATCAGACAGTGATCTTGGACTGACTGTCCATCACGCATCTTAGCCTTAAAAAGTCATTTCGTGACTTGATATTTGGCTGCGCGACTCTGTTCACCAAACATCTCCTTGCAGGTGAGCCAACATTTGGCGAGCAGTCCCGATATCTTCATGTTGGCGCTGGAGCTCATCAGACATCGAGCCCAACATGTAATATCTGGCCTTATTACCTTCATCTATCCATTTTTTCAGAGACGCTCTCTATTCAGTGGATGGACGGGCTGGTAAGGTGGGAGGGTCCTGGTCCAATACATGGTTAACTTCTCGAAACCCAAAATAATTTTGTAGTTCCTGAGCCAATCTTTATAATTGGGTCCGGTCAGTCTATGTGTGTCCAGGATACGTGCCAATGGGTTGGACGCAGACATTTTTCTATAGAGAGTCAAAGATTCTAGTTAGATACTGTAATTATGACTTGACCAATTTATTTAGGGATTTTATTTTTAAACAAATTAGCTCCCACTATTTTCTCGGATCCCTACACTCCCTCTGTAGAGATGCGAAAATCTCCATGATTAATGATTTCTAGTGGGTGGTGCGGTCTCACCAACTGACTCATCACCTCACCTAACAGTTATTGGTGATGGGTTAGCCAATGAGTGAACAACTCTTGTTCAATGATTCTCTAATCATGGTGCACCCAAACTTGGTCTCTAATTCATGAATCTCACCGTATCCAAATATTGATCCACTCCTTAGTTAAGTCAGACCCACCATTTGCATAGACTGGATTCCTAATTGAGTCTCTCACCGTATCCAAATATTGAGCCCAACTCATCCTCCAGCCCATAGCATCCAATGCCTAATAGACATGGTTGCATCTTTCCGGTGCAACTGAGCCACTGTATCCAGCCGAGAACAATCAACCCCGGGAAGGGCCCGCACATCTACAATGGTGGAAGACCTCAGACTTAATCTTTTCTTAGGGAGAATTGATTCAGGTCTCATTAAACTAGACTTGTCATAGTCATAACAATTATGACTAACCTAGTGGCATGGGTTAGCTCGGATTATTGACCACCTCAAATCAGAACTGTGTCAACAGATATGGCCAGGTAAGTGAGACCGGTGGAAGGGAATATGCCATTAACTCGTACAAGAACGCATTCAGGTCGAGTAGCTTCCAATTAAAAACCAGTCGGTCGTATGTGCCAAACTTACCTTAGACACCAAATTATTGAGCCAGAACCAATTGGGTTAGCCTACAATCCAGACTCTAACCTCTGAGCCTAATTAGGTCTTGCTTGATCGTGACTCGATCTTGACCCAGACTTAATCCTATTAGGCTGGTCAATTTAAGCATTGTTGATCCCATCTAACCAACTCTTGATTCGGTTTGATCAACCGCTTAGACCTAATTGAGCTACCCAAGCCCGAACCCAGTATTATGAATATGTCTTAGATCTGAAAATTCTCAATTTTAGACCTAATTAATATTTCATAATCTTAATTCTTAATTAAGTAGGGTTCATAAACAAAATATGCACAATAAATCCTAGGATTTCAGGATCTAGGGTTTTGCAGAAAGTAAGTTTTGGATTTCTGATTAAGGACGAACACGCAGCACCCCTACACATCATAAGAACACCCCATCGGAATGGGAAGAGAGGGCCTTTAAACTCCTTCTTCATTCTTATGACCGGACGGCCAAGAGGAACGCCTTAATCAGGAACATGCAATACTACAAAATAGTTTTAGATCTATATCATATATCTCATATACAAATTAGATCTAATCATGGCATATTTTGCATACATCTCATGTATCGAATCATGCATATTTTCAGATCTAAATTATCTCATAATAATCTAAAAAATTAGATTTAAATTGATCTTAATCAAAATAAACTTCTAATCTAGATAACTTATGTAGAACTATTCTACAACTAGTCTAGACATGCATCAATCATATCTCATATGATATTTAAAATTAAATAATTTTTATTTACTATTTTTTAGATATTATTATAATAATTATAATATCAAAAAATAGTAAATAAATAGATCTAAAATATGATTTAATCAAATTAAATTAAAAACATGCAAGACTATTCTATAGAACTATTCTATTTTAGAACTAGTCATGCATATTTTCTAATCTTAGATCCAAATCATTTAATTTTAATTTTTTCTAATTTCAGATCTGATCACATCTCATGTGACATCTGAAAATCACTTATTTTTTAATTAAAATAAATTTAAAATCAGATCTAAATACTTTAGAACCATGGCTCTGATACCAGTTGAAGGGAAATCCTGATTTTTCGGACCAGGTTCGTTCAGATCTGATCAGATCAAGAGATATATTTCAAAATTTTTCTCTTTGATCCAAATCAGATCTAAAATATTTTAGATCTAATTTTATTATTTTAATAATAAAAATAAAATATAGATAAATTAAATCAAATTTAATTTATCCTTGATGTAGGGTAATCCTATTACCCGTTGATGATCCTGTATGCAGCGGAAGGTTCTGGATCTAGCCATGCAAGTGCCTGGCCTCTATCGGTATCCACTCAGGCTGGATCTAGAGATCCTCTTCTTCTCTATCATATCTCCAAAAATTAGATCTGGATCTGATTTGGAGGATCTTCAAAATACCTTTCGAAGATCAGCAGTTGTCCTTTGCAGCAGCGCAGCCATCTAGCTTTCTGTCGCCTTTCTCTCATCTAGATTGAATCAACTTGGATCCCAAACTCCTTTCGATGTGGAGAGGAGAGGGAGAAGGACTTGGCATGGAGGAGGAGAGGAGAGGTAGCCTTGGGGCATGGGAATTGCAATTCTCAGATATTTGATACTCCTTGAGTTGGGCGCAGGGTCTTATTTATAGACTATGTGTGATCCAACTCCTCTTCTTCCCAACCAATCACAACCCTTTGTGAAATCAGATCCAAATCTGATTGGTGGGAATAGAGTCCCTTGGATTCCTCCTTAGATGGTGCCTAAGACCAGTCAAACTTGGTTCTTAGGAGAAGTCTAATCGAAATCCAAAAAGGAGATGGAGTCCCTATCCAATAGTGGCGTGCGCCCTCCTCCTTGCCAGGTTCTCGTAGGGGGACAAGCCCCCACCAACTCTCTCCAATAGGTGCATGACATGTGGACAAAAGTCAAAGTATCAATGGTCAACATTTGACCAGTCAAAGGTCAACTTTTGACCAAAGTCAAAGGATGAGAAATGGCAGGTGACCAAAAATGGCAGGTATTGTCTTACAAAATAAGACAACCCTTTTCTGACTTGGACAGGGTCCAGTCAGACCAAGTGAAGGCCTCTGATTGAACACAAACTCCTTTGGCTCAGTCAGGACAACTATTTATGATAGTAAAAGAAGAACGTTAGGTTCAATCGAGTGCTAGCACGATTTTTTGAACCTAATTGAATCTCATTCAGATCAATTGAACTGGATCAGTTCAATTGATGATCACCAGATTCAAACCCTTATTTGTGTGACCCAGTTAGGTTCAGTTCTGTATGGTAATGGGATATGTCATGATCTCTATCATCGACATCATCGAAACTCCTTTCGATGGATCAAAAACTCTTCTGATTCGAACAGCTAGAATGATCGATCATCTAAATCATTCTAATTGCTCCCAAAATCCACCAGTGACACCTAGCAGTATATGGTGGCAACCCATCAGAGCTGAATGTGAAACCTCTTGGTGCAGCTACCTGTGTGATTAAGTTCTTCTATCTTGAGCCCCGATCAGATTAGGGTTAAGGTGAACTCGTCAAACCCTAGTCTCTATCATATGATGTAATCATTCGATTCAAGTCCAATGTGAAAACCTAAATAGAAACTCTTTCTATTATTTCACTCTACCATGGCCATGGGCTTCTGGACTTGATTCTCATGATCATCATAGGGCTGCTCCTCTACCACCGAGGTAGATAGATTCCATCTTGATGCAATCCAGTTCCTACAATGAACATGCTATAGCCAACATACACCTCAGGATTCCATATGGCTAGGAGATCAAGTAATGGTGTAGTCAAACTATAACACCCTCAAGGTGAACTACCGATGCACCTCAGGTCAAAGAACCAGACACACCACTGCAGCATCGAGTCAGTCATTGATGAGAAGGTAGACTTTCTAATGACTACTCGAGGTGGTCACGCTCAGTGCCCTCGTTCTCTAACGAGTACCTGTACTCTCGCTCCGTGTCTCCACACCATAGACTTAAGACTCATCTACTAAAGAAAAGCGATTGTACACCAACCTTCCGGATCAATCACCATCCTCGTGATGATCCTATGGTCGGGAGCATTTTATGAGTTAATAATGATTATTCATGTCTTAAATTTTTAACTCTTGAAAATATGAATTATCATTACCATTAACTCAAAGGATGTATCACAGACACTAAATACACATATGTGATAGAAAATAACCCATTTTTATTGATTTTAGTCAAAATTATAATTTTGCCCCTAGAAGTGTATTACAAGTGTCAGCCAATTCTGGCTTCTAGGGCACATATATCTAACAGGTCTAACCCCAACAATTATCTTCCTACTTTCAAGTTCAAAATTTGAAAGAAGGAAGTATAAAAAATGTGACTGCCGAAGTTTTTTTCTAGGTTCTGGGCTCATTGGATGAAAAGTTGTGTCGTTTACTATACTGGTGGTGAAACTTCCTAAATGTGAAGTGATCTAAAAAGATAATTTTTTAAAACTCTTGCCAGAACTCTGTCCTAGGTATGGCAAAATTATAGTTCTGTCAGCCGTCGATAGCCTGCCATGATGAGCGGGACATGTGTCAACTACAAATTAGTCAAAGATGACCTGCCATCATAACTATCTTGGGCTCTAAGGGATATTTAAATTCGTCTTCTTCTCCTAACAGTCTTATTCTTCTTCGAGCTCTTCTCTTTCTTCCTTCGGTGTCCTTCTTCTTGTCCGAGAGTCCCTGATTTCCTTCTCTGCTTCTTCCGCCCACAAGTGCTTTTCTGCTCGATTTTCACTGCGACTGTCATTTCGTTGCTCTCCTTGACCAATATAGGTTAGTTTTCCAACCTTTTCTTTGATTATTCCAGTGTCTTTCGCATCTTCTCCCTTTGATTTCTTTAAAAAGATTTTGCATCTTATTCTCTTGATTTTTCAAAAATTTTTCAATGTCCATTTGATCTAAATGTCTTCAAAAACTTCTCATTCTGCCAGTTCTAGGACTCCGTCCGGTCCGACCTTCTGAAACCCTGACCCCATAGATGAGACTGACCTTCAAAGCATGCCCCATCTAACTTTTGTATCGGGCTCGATCCACTGCATCTTGACCCTAGACGACCTTTCATTAATTAGAATACAATACAGGGTTCCATCGAAATATGAACTAGAACTCTCTGGTCTGAGTGATCAGGCTTGCTCTCTCCCACCCGATCGATTTTGTCTGCACTTAGAGGCTCTTCATGCTGGGCTAAAACTTCTACTTTCATCTTTTCTAGTTGCGCTTTTTCGACTTTTGAATATTTTCTTAGTTTTCATAGTGCTGAACTCTTTTTGGTTTTTGATAGGATTCCTCTTTCTTTGCCACTTAGCCGAGGTCCGCCTGATCATTTCTCTTTTTAGAAATTACTGTACCTTCAAATGCCATATTTCTACAAAGGATTGGTGGTACTTTTCCTCCTAGTTCGGCAAGAAGGGGTTACTGAAAGGTGCCCCTTCTTCTATCCACAATTAGAAGAAGAAGTTCTTCTTCATATATTGTCCAACCTTGATGTTAGTGCTTCCCATATGGGGTCTCCTTAAAGAGTCCGTTCGCCAAGCCCCCAGCTTAGATGGGGGAGACCTTGGTTCCACCAATAGCCTTAGGAATTACCAGGCTCCTCCCCTGCCCAAACTTCTAAAAGATCAGACCCTATTCAACATGGGTTTGAGTTCTCTTGACCCTGCTGGTATATTTCCATATTCTATGAGTTTTAAGGAGATTTTTCTTGTTTATGTTTTAATTGTGACTTTCTTTTTGATGTAAAGATGAATGCCCAAGCAGCTGAGATGCTCGCCAAGGGGCTTCAAGCCTGTAAAAGGAAAAGAAAAGTTCCTGGCAAGAGTTTGAAGAGGGCTAAGGTTGGTGCTCTGAGCTTCGCAACCCCCGCCATTGTCGTCGCTGCCTTTGAGGTTGTTGAGGGCACCAAAGTTATCCCCACCATTGAGGTTGGCATCGCTTATGAGGGCTCTGCAGCTCCGACATCCTCGAGTGCCCTAGCTGAAGACCAAGCCCCGCAACCTCCCAACGAAAAGGATAAAGGGGGGAAGAAGAAGGGGAAGAAGTAGGTTGTCATTAAGATGTTATGCAAGGCTCACCCTGGTGAATCTAGTGATGACAACAAAGCTCTGGTAGAAGATCCCTTCAGTGACCCAGATCTCGTCCAAGATCTAACTGACAAATTTGCCTTGCCTAAGGTAGTAGACCAGATGGCCGACCTCGACCATACGTAGCTCATCTGCGATTTCCTTAGGACCTTTCTCAAGGTAATCACCTTGTCGATTTTTTTTTATGCATAGCATAGTTTATTTATTGTAGTTGGATCACCAAATGCTCGCACATGTCAAAATAGTGAATCATTTAAGATCGAAGGCATTGAAGGCTCAGGAAGACCTTCAAGTCGAAGTTGACCACCTCCGAAAGAAGACCGTCGAGGCTAATTGTCTTTCAAGAAGAAGGCGGTCGAGGTCAAAGGTCTGTAGGAGATACTCAGAAAAGAGGAGCTTACCTCGATGGGACTGAAGGCCGCTTTGGCCTTGAAGGAGGAGAGTGAAGGAAAAATCTATTTTCTCGGCACAGGATCGTTCAGATCTGATTGGATCTAAAGAAATATTTTAAAATTTTTTTTCTAAAATCTAAATCAAATCTGAGACTTCTTAAATCTGATCATAGAATTTTGATATTAAAAGTTAAAAATAAAATAAAATTAGATTTAATTTTAAGTACCTGATATGATAATCTAATTATCCTACGATGATCCTATTGATTCCTGAGGTTCTAGAAGGAGCCACACACGCGCCTGGCCTCTATCAATATCCACTTAGATAGGATCTAAATGTCTTCTCCTCATGAATCTCTTCTCCAAAAATTAAATCTAGATCTGATTTGAAAAGCCTTCAAAACTACTTCTGAGGGCAGCATCTTTGTCTCACGAACACGGTCACGTATATGCTGAATCTTGTGCCAAAAATCTTGGACCTTCAACTCAAATTTATGCCTAACTTTTTAGGCATGTAGAAGAGAGGGAGAGAGAAGATAGAGAGGGCATGGATATTAGAGGAAAGGCCCCTTTGGGTATGGAAAAAATAAATTACATTGAGGCAATTTTGTGAGAAGAGTTCTTATACACATAGCGCCATAAAGAGTCCCTTTTTGACAAAAAACCTTATTAATTCAACCATTGGGACTCCTAGACCTAATCTCCACAAAAAAACCTAGATCACATCTAGTTTTGACCCAAAAAATCCATCTAGAAGGTGACGGCATCAAAGGATAAGGAAGAGTCCATGTGCATCTAGGACTCTTCCCTTAAGAGTTTGATTCAAATCAACCTCTATCAAAACTCAGTCTAGGCACCTCCAAAAATCACAAAATCTTGCACACCCAAAATATTACTCGTTTTCTATCACATATCTAAGAATTAGAGCAAAATCATTTCTAAAAAAATTTCTAAAATTTTTTGATCATGTGACCCTTAATTCTCTTAATTGGGTCAACTATTGACCCTAGTCCAATTGCACTAGGAATGAATTTAATTTTCATAATTAATCTCATCTAAACTTATTCCAGTTAGATGAAAATAAACCCATTCAAGGTACAGAAATGAGTTAAATCAAATTTAACTCAGTTGTGATGAATCAGAAAGATTATAGAAGGAGAAAGTCAGGCTTAACCGTGTGCTAGCACGATTATCTTGAACCTGATTGCATCTAATCCAAATCAATCGAACTAGGTTAGCTCAATTGATAACATCCAAACCTAAACCCTTGTTTATGTGACCCAGTTAGGTTCAATTTTGTATGGTAATGAGACATGTCATGATCTCTATCATCGACATCATCGAAATACCTTTCGATGGACTAGAATTTTTCTGATTCATACAATTAGAATGATTAATCATCAAAATCATTCTAATTCCCCTCAAAATCTACCAATGACACCTAGTAGTATATGGTGGCAACCCTTCAGAACTGAAAGTGAACCTCTCAGTGCAGTTGCCTGTGTGATTGGGTTCTTCTATCTTGAGCCCTGATAGGATTAGGGTTAAGGTGAACTCATCAAATCCAATATCCATCATATGAATTAATCATTCGATTCGAGTCCTATGTGAAATCCTTATAGAAACTCTTTCTATCATCTTCATTCTACCATGGCCATGGGCTTATGGACTCGATTCTCATGATCATCATAGGGCTACTCCTTATCTACCGAGGTAGATAGATCCCTTATTGATGCAATCCAATCCCAATAATGAATGTACTATAACCAACATATACCTCTGGATTCCGAATGCTTAGGAGATCGAGTTATAGTATAGTCAAACTACAACACCCTCAAGGTGAATTACTGATGCACCTCAAGTCAAAGAACCAGACACACTACTGCAGCATCGAGCTAGTCATCGATGAGAAGGTAGACTTTCTTATGATTGCTTAAGGTGGTCACGCTCAGTGCCCTCATTCTCTAATGAGTATCTATACTCTCACTTCGGTGTTTCCATACTATTGACTCAAGACTTAACTATTCAAAGAAATTGATTGTACACCAACCTTTCAGATCAATCACCATCCTCATGATGATCCTACAATCGAGAGCAGTTTATGAGTTAATTATAAAAATTCATGTCTTAAATTTTTAACTCTTTGAAAATATGAATTATCATTACCATTAGCTCAAAGGATGTATCACATATACTTTAAATACACACTATGATAGAAAATAATTCTTTTATTAATTTATAGTCAAAATTATAAAATTATCCTTAGAAGTGTATTATAAGTGTTAGCCAATCTAGCTTCTAGGGAACACATCTAACAAACTCCCACTTGACCTAAAGCCAATTGGCTATAAATCTAAGTCCCATCTTCTCAAGATGGGCTTCGATCTTCTGCTGGCCTAAAGGCTTCGTCAGTGGATCTGCCATATTATTCACAGAGTCGACTCTCTTGACCTTGACGTAACCCTTTTCGAGGTAATCGTGGTTAAGATGGAATCACCGCTCGATATGCTTAGATTTCTGATAAGACCTCAGCTCCTTAGCTAGGGTTATGGCACCATTGTTGTCATAGTACAGAGGGATGGCATCTGATGGTATCACTTCGAGTTCTGCAGCAAACTTCTTATACCAAAATGCCTTCTTTGCAGCTTTTGATGTAGTGATGTGCTCTGCTTTCATGGTGGAATCTACTATCACAGTCTGCTTGAAACTCTTCTAGCTGACAGCACCACCATTACACATAAACTGACTACCAGATGTCGACTTTCGATCGTCTATATTAGACATAAAATCTGAGTCTGCATAATGCTGGACCTGGAGTTTTCCATTACCAAAAATCAAGAACATATCCTTAGTCCTTCTCAAGTACTTAAGAATATATTTCATAAAAGTTCAGTGCTCTTCACCTGGATTCGACTGACATCTGCTCGTGATACTCACAGCATAGGCGATATCAGGTCATGTACATAGCATGGCATACATGAGGCTCTCTATTGCCGAAGCATAAGGAATCTTGCTCATGCGTTCAATCTCCTCAGGTGTGTTGGGACACATCTTCTTGGAGAGATGAATGCCATGTTTGAAGGGCACCAATCCCCTCTTGGAGTTTTTCATGCTAAATCTCTTTAGTACCTCTTCTATGTACATCTTCTATGAGAGACCCAGCATCCTATTTGGTATATCCCTATAGACCTTAATTCTTGGAATAAAGGATGCCTCTCTTAGGTCTTTTATAGAGAACTCTTTTGATAACCATATTTTAACTATAATCAACATGGGAATATCATTTCCAATAAGGAGGATGTCATCCACGTACAGTACGAGGAAGACAACAGTGCTCCCACGGATCTTTTTGAATACATACAGTTTCTCCTCATTCTTGACGAATCCAAATGATTTGATCACAACATTGAAACGAGCATTCCAGCTTTGAGATGCTTGCTTAAGTCCATAGATGGACCTTCGTAGCTTGCAGACCTTGTGATCAGCATCACTGGATGTGAAACTTAGCAACTATTCCATATAGATATCTTCCTCAAGATATCTATTTAAGAAGACCATTTTCACATCCATCTGCCATATTTTATAATCAAAATAGGCTATAACAACAAGAAATGTGCGAATGGATTTTAGCATGGCTACTAGCGAGAAGGTATCCTGATAGTCAATGCTTTTGCGCTGACTATACCCTTTCGCCACTAACATAGTCTTGAATGTCTCCACATTTCTATTTGCACCTATCTTTCTCTTGTAGATCTATTTACATCCAATAGATACTATACCTTCAGGTGGATCTACCAAGGTCCAGACTTGGTTCGAGCACATTGAGTCAATCTCTGACTTCATTATCTCTAACCATTTCTTGGAGTCGGTATCTAATATCGCCTCATCATAGGTTTTGAGATCATCATCATGAACCCCATTTTTCATAAGGAACATTTCCTCTACGTCCTCTGAAATAGTACCTAAGTACTTTTCAGGAGGATGGAAAATCCTTTCTGATTTACGAGATGGAGGAGGTAGTGATTGGACTGGCTCAATCTGATTGGGTTTCATAGGGTCCTTAGCTCGTTGCTCTTGGGAGACTTTCTACTCGAGCCTAATTTGCCTTCCAATGCCACCATCTTGAAAAAACTATTTTTCAAGAAAGATGGCATGTCGACTCACAATTATATTGTGGTCTTTCAGAATGTAGAAATAATATCCTAATGACTCTTTAGGATATCCTATGAACTGAGCTCTAAAGGACCTATACTCTAACTTGTCTGCCTGTTGTCTCTTGACATGAGCCAGACAACCTCAAATTTTGAGGTGACTCAGACTTAGTTTCTTACCATGCTATATCTCATATGGCGTGGTAGGAATAGTTTTAGAGGAAACCCTATTCAGTAAATATATAGTGGTTATTAGACTATATTCCCAAAATAACTTAGGAAGGTCCATGAAGCTCATCATAGATCAGACCATATCTAATAAGATCCGATTTCTCCATTCTAAAATTCCGTTGAGTTGAGGTGTTGCAAGTGGAGTCCATTGAGAGATTATGCCATTTTACTTAAGATAGTTTAGAAATTTCTGACTAAGATATTCACCTCCTCGATCTGATCGAAGAAACTTAATGGGTTTTTTGGTTTGTTTTTCTACTTCATGTTTGAATTTTTTGAACTTTTCAAAAGCTTCAGATTTATGTCGCATCAAATACACATACCCATACCGAGATAAATCATCAATAAAGATGATGAAGTAGACATAGTTGTCTCTAGTTGGCACATCAAATGGGTCGCACACATCAGTATGTACTAGGGCAAGTAGTTCTATGGCCCTTTTCCCATATCCTATAAAAGGAAGCTTGGTCATTTTGCCATGAAGGCATGATTCACAAATTGAATATGACTCGAAAGTCAACGAACTCAATAGCCTAGATTTTTCTAATTTGTTAACCCTATCTTTCACTATATGACTTAGCCTAAAGTGCCACGGATACCTATCATTTAGACTATCCCTAGGCCATTTTGATCCTATGGAATTCACATTTTGCTCAATATTGAAAATAGAAACATCAATATGTAACTGATAGAGACCATTTATAAGAAAACTACTTGCAATTTTATTTCTTTCATAAAGAATATTACAATGGTCTTTAAGAAAACTAATTACATAGCCTTCCTATGCTAAACATGAAATAGAAATCATATTCCTGCTTGCTATAGGCATATAAAAATAGTCACTAAGAACTAAATCTAATTCTAATGATAATCATAGAGGGTAGGTTCCCATGGCCACTGCAGCAACTTTTGCTTCATTTTCAATAAGTAAGATCATCTCACCATCCCTCAGCCTCCTGCTATCCTCAAGACCCTACATAGAAGTGTATAAGTGAGCATTAGAACCAAAGTCAAGCACCCAACTTGATGCAAAAAAAATCATAAGGTTAGATTCTATAACGAGCATACCTTCAGAAGGACCTGCCTCCTTGTTCTTTAGGCTTGCCAGGTACAAGGGACAGTTCAGCTTTTAATGACTGTCTGTGTTGTAATGAAAATATTTTCCTTTGTTAGTGACCTTCTTCTTCGGCTCTGCCTTCTTCTTTTTCCCACCATCCATCTTCTGCTTCTTTACAAACTTCTTCTTCTTTCTAAAAGACTTTCTCTTGAAAGAAGTCTACTCCACAGCAAATACTGAGCCTTTAGAACCTTTCATAGAAAGCTCAATAGTAACCAACATATTCATAAGTTTGGCCAGAGTATTCTATAGTTTATGCATCTGGTAGTTTATAATGAACTGCCCATATGCATCAGTCAAGGATTGCAGAATTATATCAATCTGTAAATCCTTGTCCAACTTGACATCAAGCTTCTTAAGCTCTTCTAAGTCCTTGATCATCATCAAACATTGATCTTGGATCGACTGCCCATCATGCATTTGAGCCTTAAGTCTTCTAGTGACTTGATATTTGGCTGCGCGACTTTGTTCACCAAACAACTCTTGCAGGTGGCCAACATTGACGGCTAGTCTTAATGTCTTCATGTTGGTGCTGGAACTCATCAGACATCAAACCCAACATGTAATACTAGGCTTTGTTATCATCATCCATCCACTTCTCTAGAAATGCTCTCTGATCAATGGATGGACAGACTGGTAGAGTGGGAGGGTCCTGCTCCAACATATGAGTCAACTTCTCGGAACCTAAAATAATTTTAAAGTTTTGGAGCTAATCCTTGAAGTTGGATCCGATCAGTCTATGGGTACCCAAGATATGGGCTAGTAGGTTGGACGCAGATATTTTTCTGTAGAGTGTCAAAGTTTCTAGTTAGATTTTATAATTAGACTTAATCAATTTATTTAGAAGTTTTATTTTTAAATAAATTAGACTTCCATTATTTTCTTAAATTCCTACACTTCCTGGGTAGAGTTGTGAAAATCTTCGCGATCAATTGATTTTTAGTGGATGGTGCGGTCCCACCGACTGGCTCACCACCTCACCTAATAGTTATTAATGATCGATCAATCAATGAGTGGATAACTCTTATCCAATGATTCTCTAATCATAGTACACCTAATGCTGATCTCTAATTCATGAATCTCACCATGTTCGAAATATTGATCCACTCCTTAGTTAAGTCAGATCCACCATTTGCATGAATTAGATTTCTGATTGGATCCCTCATCGTATCCAAAATATTGAGCCCAATCCATCCTCCAACCCATAGCATCAAATGCCTAATAGACATGGTTGCATCTTTTCGGTGCAACTAAACCACTATAACCAGTCGAGAATAATCAACCCCAAAAAGGATCCGCACATCTATAATGGTGGAAGACCAATTGACTTAATCTTTTCTTAGGAAGATTCAATTTAGGTCTCTTAGACTTGACTCAATCATAACGGTTATGATAAGCCTAGTGGCATGGGTTAGCTTGAATTGTTGGCCACCTTAAATCAGAACTAGATTGATATAAATGGCAAGGTAAGTGAGACTGATGGAAGGGATATGCCATTAACTCGACAAGAATGCATTTAGGTCGAATAGCTTCCAACTAAAAATCAATCGATCATATCTGCCAAACTTACCTTAGACACCAAATTATCAAACCAGAACTAATCGAGTAAGCCTACAATCTAGGCTCGAACCACAGATCTTAATTGGATCGATCATATGTGGCTGTGAGTCGATCTTGATCCAGGCATAACTATTGAGCTTGTCAATTCTAAGCACTCTTGATCCCACCTAACCAACTCTTGATTTGATTTGATCAACCACTAGACCTAGTTGAGCTACCCATGTTTGAACCCAATTTTATGAAAATATCTTAGATCTAAAAATTTTTAATTTTAGACCTAATTAATTTTATAATCTTAATTCTTAATTAAGTTTGGGTTCATAAATAAAAAATATGTATCAAAATCTTAGGGTTTCAGGATCTAGGATTTTGTAAAAAATAAGTTTTGATTTTTGATTAAGGATGAACGTGCAGCACCCCTAAATGCCATAAGAACACCTCATCGAATGGGAGGAGAGGGTCTTTAAACACTACTTTGTTGTTATGATCGGATGGCTAAGAGAAATGTTTTAATCAAAAATATAATTGAAACTACAAAACTTGTTAGATCTAGATCATATATCACTTATATAATTAATGATCTAACTAATACATGTTTTGCATACATCTCATGTATCATCACTAAATTAAACATGCATATTTTTTAGATCTAAAATATCATATATAATATCTAAAAAATAGATTTAAATTTGATCATATCAAAATAAAACTATTCTAGATAATTTGTAGAACTATTCTACAACTAGTCTAAACATGCATCTTTTCATATCACACATGAATAAATCAAAAATTAAAAAAAATATTTTTTATTTTTTAGATCTAATTATAATAATTATAATATTAGAAAAATAAAAATTAAATACATCTAAAATTATATTTAATTAAATTAATAATATAATTATACTAGACAACACATAGAACTATTCCATTCCAAGTCTAGCCATGCACCTCATACATATTAGATCTAAATAATTTAATTTTAATTTTTTGATTTTAGATCTAATCACATCAGATGTAACATATAAAACTTTTTAATATTAGATAAAAAAAATAAAATTAGATCTAAAATAGATCCAAAGAAATGCAACCTGGCTCTGATACAAGTTGAAGGAAAAACCTATTTTTTTGGCACAGGATTGTTTAGATCTCATTGGATCTGAAGAAATATTTCAAAAAATTTTTTCAAAAATCTTAATCAGATCTGAGACTTCTCAGATATAATCATAGAGATCTAATATTAAAATTTAAAAATAAAATTAAATTAGATTTAATTTTAAGTACCTGATTTGGTAATCTAATTACCCTGCGATGATCCTATTGATTCCTGAGGTTCTGGAAGGAGCCACGCACACGCCTGGTCTTTACTAGTATCCACTCAGGCAGGATCTAAATGTCTTCTCCTCATGAATCTCTCCTCCAAAAATCATATCAGGATCTAATTTGAAAAGCCTTCAAAACAACTTCTGAGGGTAGCCTATTCATCTCATAAATACCGTCGCATAAATGCTGAATCTTGTGCCAAAAACCTTGGACCTTCAACTCAGATTTATGCCTAACATTTTAGACATGTAGAAGAGAGGGAGAGAAAGGATAGAGGGGGCATGGATATCAGAGGAAAGGCTCCTTTATGTGTGGAAAAAATAAATTACATTGAGGCAATTTTGTGAGAAGAGTTCTTATACTAGACATAGCACAATAAAGAGTCCTTTTTTGACCAAAAACCTTATTAATTCAACCATTGGGACTTCTAGACCTGATCTCCACAAAAAACACTAGATCCCATCTAGTTTTCATACCAAAAATCCATCTGGAAGGTGGCAGCATGAAAGGATAAGGAAGAGTCCATGTGCGTCTAGGACTCTTCCCTCAAGAGTTTGATTCAAATCAAACTCTATCAAAATCTAGTCTAGGCACCTCCAAAAATCATAAAATTTTGCACACACAAAGTATAATCATTCCCTATCACATATCCAAAAATTAGAGTAAAATGATTTCTAAAAAAATTTTTAAAATTTTTTGATCACGTGACCCTCAATTCTCTCAATTGGGTCAACTATTGACCCTTGTCTAATTGCACTAGGAATGAATTTAACTTTCATAATTAATCTGATTTGGACTTGTTTTAGTTAGATGAAAATAAACTCATTCAAGATATAGAAATGAGTCAAATCAAATTCAACTCTATTGTGATGAATCAGAAAGATTACAGAAGGAGAAAGTCAGGCTCAATTGTGTGCTAGCACGATTACCTTGAACCTGATTGAATCTAATCCAAATCAATCAAACTAGGTTAGCTCAATTGATGATATCCAGATCCAAACCCTTGTTTGTGTGATCTAGTTAGGTTCAATTCCGTATGGTAATGAGATATATCATGATCTCTATCATCGACATCATCAAAATACCTTTCAATGGATCAGAACTTTTCTGATTCATACAATTAGAATGATCGATCATCAAAATCATTCTAATTGCCCCCAAAATCCACCAATGACACCTAGTAGTATATGGTGACAATCCATCAAAACTGAAAGTGAACCTCTAGGTGCAGCTACCTGTGTGATTGGATTCTTCTATCTTGAGCCCCAATAGGATTAGGATTAAGGTGAACTCGTCAAACCCAATATCTGTCATATGAATTAATCATTCGATTCGAGTCCTATGTGAAACCCTTATAGAAACTCTTTCTATTATCTTCACTCTGCCATAGCTATGGGCTTATGGACTCGATTCTCATGATCATCATAGGGCTACTCCTCATCTACCAAGGTAGATAGATCCCTTATTGGTGCAATCCAATTCCTACAATGAACGTACTATAGCCAACATACACCTCAGAATTCTTAATGGCTAAGAGATCGAGTTATGGTGTAGTAAAACTATAACACCCTCAAGGTAAATTATCAATGCACCTCAGTTGAAAAAATTAGACATACTACTGCAACATCGAGCCAGTCATTGACGAAAAGATAGACTTCCTTATGAATGCTTGAGGTGGTCACGCTTAGTGCCCTCATTCTTTAACGAGTACCTATACTCTTGCTCCCGTGTCTCCACCCCATAGACTCAAGACTCATCTACTTAAAGAAAGTGATCGTATAGCAACCTTCCAGATCAATCACCATCCTCATAATGATCCTACGGTCGGGAGCAGTTTATGAGTTAATTATGAAAATTCATGTTTTAAATTTTCAACTCTTTGAAAATATGAATTATCATTACCATTAACTCAAAGGATGTGTCACATACACTTTAAATACACACTGTGATAGAAAATAATTTTTTTATTAATTTATAATCAAAATTGCCCTTAGAAGTGTATTACAAGTATTTGCCAATTTGGCTTCTAGGGCACACATCTAATAGAGAGAAGGAAGAAGGCCAAGTTTAAGGTCTTCGAACTGAAGGATCAAACTTCAAAGCAGATCATGGAGGCTAAGATCCAAGCAATGGAGGAGTTCGAGATTTTCTTTGGAATGAGGGACCTGAACGTTGCCTTTGGCTAGGAGGCCTTTCAAAATGGATATGAACTATGTGAGGATCGAGTGGCTATCAAGTTTTTTGAACTCGATCTTGATTTCTTATATGAAAAGATCCCTGATGAAGAGGCGGGACCGTCTACTGTCATGGCTGACCCTTCTCCCGCTGAAGCCATCCTCGAGCCCTTCGAACCTACCATTGAGGTGCCCGGACCTATGCTAGAGCCGGAGGTGGCAAAGAGTGCCCCGACCTCATCCGTCGTTGTTTCTTCCAAGGTCTAGAATTCTAAATAGTTGTACTTCTTCTCTCTCTTTTTTTTATGTACATTCAAATATTTTGAGAAATAAAAATGAGTTTTCTTTTTCTTATACTTGTGCTATGGTGAATGATATTCTGAATCCTTCTAGTAACTGAAGTCAAGGTCAATCATCTCCAACCAATGCTAAGCCACTATCCAAAGATATCCCTCTGAGATCTATAGTCAAAGGTTTAAAGAGAAAAATCCATCACCTGAAGAAGAAGTTAAAGAAGATGGAAAATCCATCACTATAAGTTATACATCTAGTGACGAGCTTCAGAGATCCAGAAAAAATGCTTCAGATGCAATGATTGAAGTCCTCGTCTTCGCAAGTTGCACTTGAAAGATTCCATGAGCTTCAACATTAGGAAAGATAACTTCAAGAGAGAGTTAGGTGAACTTAAGAAAAGCACCAATGAGAAGTTCTAGGTGTTAATTGTGAAGGCTAGCTCTCTCGATGTTAAGCTCAAGATGATGAAGGAGAAAATTCATCTACTAGAGGAGAGTTCGCCATGGTCTTTCGACAAAAGCCGGTACAAATGGAATTGGTCTAAGAAATTTTTGGAGCTCCAAAAGTAGCTTCAAGACACCAAAGACTGGCATAACAATTATAGAGTATGCTGGATGGAAAAAATATCTAGACTTGAACGAAAGCTCAAGGTGGCCAGAGATGAAGAGACTTGCCTTTGGAAGTAGTTGGCCGATAACTAGCATGCTAGATCGATAGAGAGTTGAAACAATTTGCCTCCTTGAGGAGGTCCTTTGGAGTACTTTCAAATGGCCTATGAGCGACAAGCTGTTAAGGATGTGGAGACTGAGTCAGAGATCCTCAGAAGATAATTGAGGGAGTCCAGAGATAACTTTTAGTGGGCAGATAGATTATTCATGGAGAGCTTGTTGAAAAGGAAGGAACGCAAAGAGAAAATCACCAGCTAGAAGTGATCGTTGGTGATGGCGGGGGTAGATAGTTTAAAGTCTAAAAATTTTGATCCTTCTTCTTAGGATTTCATCCACTTTATCCTTTTGTACATGATCTTGCCGACCTTTATTTTGTAATGAACTTCATCTTCAATGATACTATACTTTCTTTAGCCATCTTTTTATTCTACTTGGATTCAATGTTTGTTAACTTCTTTATTTTCTTTATTTTTCTCCTAGCTCACATAATCGGAGGTCTTTTTACATGTCAAGATGAGGTCCTCCTCCTGTTCCTAACATGGTTGGACATTTTATTTCTCTGTTAGGATGAGGTTCTTCTCCAATTTTTGATGGGATTGGCCTTTCTTTGTTAGGACAAGGTCCTCCTTCCATCCCCAACATAGGTATAGGAGCATAAAAAGATCATTGAAAGGGCCTCTTCCCTTCTTCTGTCTTAAATAATCAAAGGTCTTCATCATCCATGTCAGGATGAGGTTCTCCTATTATTCTTGACACGGTCGGCCTTTCTATCTTCTTGTTATGATAAGATTCTCCTCCTATTCTTGACATGATCGGCCTTGCTGTCTTCCTGTCAGGATGAGATTCTTCTTTTATTCCTAATAGAATTATGTTGGAAATATGTCCCAAAGCCAATCATCAGTCTGTTGATGGTTGGGCCATATATTTATAATTATATATGAATTATAAATTAATAAAAATTATTTTGATATTTTTCATCATAAATTCTATTGTCTTCTAATGAACTTTTGTGTTGTGATGAAGTCCTTAGGACTATCTAGATTCGATAAAGGAGGATTTATTATTTAGTCCTTAAATAGTTTACGACTGAATGATACATTGTTACTTAGGATGATAATATTTATCAAGTATAGGTCATTGTGTGCTATATAGGTTGGTTGTCCTCATAACCAAGGAGTATTGAGACACTAATATGGTATGCAAGTTAGATGTATAGATACATCTGCACTGAACGTGACCAACTTCGGGGCTTTTTTGCTGTCAAGATTAGCTTCGTTGGAATATGGGTATAAATGTCCCTCTGATCTAAAATCACCATGGTAACTTTCAAGCAACTCACTATGTTTTGGTATCGAACTATCTAAATTTTTAATTCAATGATAGAAGATTTCTGGGCATAGTCAAATACTTGTGGAGTCAATACGTGTATCAAGATGGAATTGACCACTCCTGATTTTAGGAGCTGTGTTCAATTGTGTTTCAATTTAGCTAAACCTTGATCAGGATAGTCTTAATGAGGAGTCATGGGACTAATTGCTTTGAGACATGACATGGATGTATTTTCTAGGATTGATAGTCTAAATCTGAGTCATCTATTACATAGAGGTCATAGGGATGAATTACACGATAACCATATTTTTGTAGGTTCTGAATGTTGCGATTGCGATTATTTAACCTATTTGGACATCGGGTACCATTGCTAGATGGTCACTTCGATTAGTATAGAAATTGGTTTCTATGCTATCGGCTTAGGTTTGGATCTATGGGGTTACACACATTAGAAGTTTCTACCTAATCTAATGGCTGATCAAGAGTCTCATTGGTCTAGGACTTTGTGGTCACGAATCCCACTAGACTGGGACTCTGTGACCAAGAGTTCTACTGGATTGAAACTTTGAGTCCTACTTGTCTCGAACTCTCTGATTAAGAGTCCCATTGGTCTGAAACTTTATGGTCAAGAGTTCCACTGGATTGGGACTCTATGACCAAGAGTCCTACTAGATTGAGATTCTGAGTCCTTCTTTGAGACACTCTGATCATGAGTCCTGATAATTTAGGATACTATGGTCAAGAGTCCCACTGGATTGAAAATCTGTGACTAAGAGTCCTACTGGACTGGGACTCTGAGTCCTACTCATTTGGGACTCTCTGATCAAGAGTTCTACTAGTTTAGGACTCTATGATCATGAGTTTGATTCATTTGGGACACTGGGTTCAAGAGTCCCACTAATTTAGGACTCTTCAAGAGTTTCATGTTGATAGAACTTTGTTGTCCAATAATTCATTTAATTTAGACTCAAATATTTTTTAAGGATTAATTAGTAATTTGATTATTGATTAGCTCAATTTGATTGAGCGATGAGGATTTGATCGAGTCTAATTAAACTTAATTCGATTGCATTTGACCCGATCAGGTCATGAGATTACCTAATCGCTATGGGAGTTTTGACCCTGATTTGATCAGGACCTAGATCTAATTAATTTCTAATTTGATTAGAATTTTATTGGATCAGGCTAAGCCTAACTTGATTAGATTTAACCTGGTTTAATTGGATCTAGATTATTTGGTTTGGTTGAAACCAATTAGGACCAAGTCAAATGAAGTTTGTATTCAAATTCTCTCATGCGCCCACCATTTTTGACTTTTCCACTCTGCTTCCCACATCCACCCTTTTGTTTGTCAAATATTTTTTAAGAAATAAAAATGTGCACATAGAAGGAGAGTCTTTCTGTATGTTAAACACAAGGAAGAGGGCGTTGGATAAGGATAAGAGGCTCATTTGATTTTTGAAATCAAGTGAGTGGTTAAAACCTCTCAATCACTCGACCCTTATCATTTTCCATATGGTTTTCTCATGGTATTCATGTCAATAAATTATGAGAATTTTTATGCATATAGGAGAAGGGGTTAGCATTATGTGGTAAAAATTTTAGAGTGTTTGGGCATCAGTTCTGGGCGACAAAAATCTCAAAGTAAAGGTGAATAGGATCCTGCAACACTTTACTTTTTCCTCATGCCTCTCTTCTCTTATGATTTTTGCCTCTAAGGATATCCTATTTTTAGATATGATCTAAATAATTTTCATAAAAGCTTATTTCATAGAAAAACTCCACACAGAGAGGGTGTGATAGGATTTTTAGTGTGTCACGATTTTTGGGTTGAGTGAAATCCTAGATTTAGGAATCTAGATTCAGATGGAGAGATCGAGTGTTGTGAGCATCGGATCACCATCAAATTTGAAACACATACTCATCATCCTCCAATATTTATGTTTTAATTTTTTAAAATATCTAAAAAATTGAAAAGTATATGATCGATCGGATTGATCGTGATCGACCATCAAAGGCTTCGGCGATGAGCTAGCACTCCAATAGGGCTAATCAAGATTAGGAGCTCCATGTGGATCAACCGTAGAGGTTGGACATGTGTGCGACTATGACGTGATACCAGAGCATTATCCATTGAACTCAGATTATGGTGATCGACTATCCACGAAAAGGTATTGTATTCTGAAGACGTAGATGTAGTAAATAGTTTATTACATAGTTTTATTTTTAGATCTATTGATGTATGCATGTATATTATGTTTAGATCCTAATGTGTAGGGTTAAATAATCTGATATGATCAGTAGATAATTAATTAGATTAATTATTTTCTACTGCATCATTATTATTTTTGAAATATTTTTTGAAAGTAGCATAGCAAATCCTAACTGTTTTCTTCAATTGGTATCAGAGCAAGGTTCTTTAAACATGATATGCTTGCATATTTAGATTAATAATTTAGATTTAATTTAAATATTAATCTAATAATTAGAGTAATTAGATCTAAAAAATTAAAATCCAGATCGTACAGACTGCAGATTGTCCTACTGTAGGGTTTACCCCCTATAGTGAAAAGATTATCCTAGTACATTGCTGATCCATATCATTAATCATGAAATTATTAGATTTGATCTAATATTTTTATAATTTAATTATATTAGACTTTAATCTATTTTATAATCATGAATAAATAATTAGATAAAGTTTGATTCATGATTTCATGATTATGTAGTGTACATAGTTTTAGATTAAATCCTATAAGTAGTGTTGTTTGTGAATTGAGATGATTTAATTTTGAAATGAGTCAACTTAATTGATGAACAATGCTAAGTTGTAAAGAATCTTTTAAAATTAAAAATATTTTTAAAATATTGAACCCTAACCCTCAACACTAAACTTAATTAAAAATTAAGTATAATGATTTAGTGTCTAGAATTATGAATTAAGACTCTAAGTCATTAATCATAAACTTATGGGTTATTCGGTTAGCTGAATTAGGTTCATAAATTAGGTTAGACCTAAGGTTAGTTAAAAGGTAGACTAATTTAGAGTAATTGATCAAATCTAATTAAATATTAATTTAGATTAGGTCAAGAATTCTATAGACTCAATTACAATAGTTGTAGTTGGTCAAATCCATGCCTTTAACAAGTACCAAATGGACTTGATTCAAGGCTACGCGATCAAATTCAAAATTACTAGGTTGGTCAAATTAAAACTAATGAACCGGATGGTGTCTAAGAAAAGTTTGGCAGTTTGACTAGTGGTTTTTAATTGGGAGCTACTCGTACTGATTCGGTCTTTGATGAGTTAATGGCATATCCCTTCCACTGATCTCACTTACCTGGCCAACCTGATGAGTTAGATTTTGATTAGATCACTTGGTAATTCGGGCTCACCCATGTCTATTAGGTAAATCAGTTTGACTGATTTAGGTGCTCCTAATGTCAGCTTAGATTAGATTTTTTTCTAACTTGGTGAAGTTAGTGGGAGGATCGAAATTGTCTCGCTAAATTTTCTTAAATTAGTTAACTAAATCCTCTAAAATTATTAGTTCCTTAAAAATGAAATAGTTATATAGACAACTAAATCATAGCCTCCCATTAAGTTGAGTGATAATGGGTTCATTAGTATAATGATCATTGGAGACCCAAAGGCCTTGTGATTATTGACTAATAAAATTATCATTCATAAAATGATCATTTGGTTAAGTCTTTCTGATGGTGGTTAGGTTGGCCAATCAAAGTCAAAACTGATCATTTATTGGTTAGATAAGACCAAATGTAGTCATGTTAATGGTTGGACCTAACCAAACCTTTTTCAGTGGAGGCCAAAGCCTACTGATTAGGTCTATGGAGCAAAATCAATGTTACTAAAAGTTGTCTAGAGAAATAATTAATTTTGAATCTACCCATAGGTACACATGGGTTGACCAACCAAAGTTGTGCTCATGTATAGTCTATGTGGATTCTAGTACCGACTAAGGAATTAGAGTAATTCCTTGAATTGGAGGTAGAGGCTATCAATTCGTATAAAATAGTGGAAGGACCTTTAGACTGAAGTCCAAGACTTTAGGATTAATAATTCATATACTAATTAGATTTGATTTTCTTTTTTGTGCAGACATGGCCACTAATCTATCGCTCCAATCATTGTTAGACCATGACAAATTAATGGGACCCAACTATGATAGCTGGTATCATAAGTTGAAAATTATCCTGGAGCATGAGCGGATCCTTTATGTGATAAT